>JBBMOE010000067.1:1976886-2415916 GCA_037975065.1 Chaetodon trifasciatus | reverse complement strand
AACACGCAGTATAACAATAGGGGCTCGTGCTCAGCACCGTGGCCCTAATTCATTTTCATAATTTTAACCCTCTAAATGCCAGTTGATTCACATAGTGCTAAGTGCCTCAGTCCAAGTACAGTAACAGCACTGTCACCTTCGCCAGGCCAACTTCTCCCCGACACACGGACGTCATCTCTGGTGTTTTATATCCGCTGAGCGATGATGCTTACTCCACTCGCATTGGCCAAAAAGACGCCAGCTAGCCCTCCTTCAGCCGTCTCAATTGAGACAGCGTGTCGCTGAAGCAAATCATTGCGGCTATTTTTTCAAATTTTTTGTGGCCGGGAAGAAATAAGTGGCCAGCAATAAAGCTCAAAGCTCCGGTAACGCAGAGGCCTACTCATCTGAGGCTGGAAGTGTGGAGGTGTGCTGCGTCATGCAGCCCTAGTGACGATTTCCATGGCTTGCTCCAGGCTCAAATGCAGCTGGAAACGTCATTCCATGTTTGCAGACAGGTAGAAATGTACAATTCTGGCCCTGGCTAAAGTTTATAGCTTTATTACCAGACGCAGCTGCATAAAAAAAATGGCAGCTATGCTTACATTCTGCTAGCGCTCTTCAACTGTCCGCCACGCCCCATCTGCACACTAACTTGACAACTCCCCCGATCCTCATCGGCGAAACAGTCAGCTGTTTTGCAAACCAAACCACCCCTGAAGCCTGTGCTGGCTCAGAGACTCCCAAATTTTCAGCTTCAGCCAGGGCTGCTTTTCGTTGCTGGTAGCCGTTACGCACTGATATTACAGACCACATCTCTCTTGCACGCGCACGCACACGCACACACACCCAAAATAGTTTAAGTTGAAATAATTTATTCCACTGTCCTGCCGTCACTGTTATATCCCATTAGTTCAAATGGGGGTTTTATCCCTCACGATGCCTCCCTGCAAAACATGGGAAGATCCTGCCATCTGGTGGGTTTTTTTGTTGCAATTTTGAGCCTCTGAATGGCAGAGATGCAGAGGAATTAACAAGATTTCACATTTCTGTATTGCAATGGCAGTAGAATGAAAATAAGTGGTTTTAATGATTGTTAATGTGACCTTAAAGGTCATAAAGAGGAAGAAAGTGACAAACTTGGCTACACAATGTAAAATTTTGTCAACACAGTTTTCAAGCTGGAATTCCAAATTCATTAAAAATGTAAGATTTTTGCCAAATTTCATCATCTCAGCACAAGAAATGCCAAAATCTGAGGAAAAAATACCATTGTAAAGACCTAAAAGGCACCAGGAGGTGCAGGAGGTGTTTGCGACCAACAGTTGTCTTGCACTGAGGTGGGGTTGGTACACAGTGAATAGCTCTATTCAACTACTGCTCTAATCCATATTATGGCAAAAACCACTCAACTAAGTAAAGAGACATGCCAGTCCATCATAACTTTATGACATGAAGGTCAGTCAATCTGGAAAAATTCTAGAACTGTGAAAGTATCCTCAAGTGCAGTTGCGAAAACCATCCAACACTATGATGAAACTGACTTTCATGAGGACTGCCCAAGCAAAGGAAGACCAAGACTTACCTCTGCTGCAGAGCATAAGTTCAGTAGAGTTACCAGCCTCAGAAACCACAAATTAAAGCACCTCAGATTAGAGCCCGCATAAAGGCTTCACAGAATTCAAGAAGCAGACAACATCAGAATCAGAATCAGAATCAGAAAGCTTTATTGCCAGGTACGATTTTACACATACGATGCTTTGGTGAGGTTGGTGCATGACACATCTATTAAAAGAAGCTATTAAAAAAGTAAACATATAACAGTAAGTGAAAAATGTAACAATGAGTAAAAAATATAACAATAGTAGAAAATATAACAATCCGGGCCTTGTTAATAAGGCTGACAGCAGACGGGAAAAAACTGTTCTTGTGGCGTGAGGTTTTGGTCCTGATGGACCGCAGCCTCCTGCCAGAGGGGAGTGTCTCAAAGAGTTTGTGTCCAGGGTGGGAGGGATCAGCCACAATCTTACCTGCACGCCGTAGGGTCCTGGAGGCGTACAGGTCCTGAAGAGATGGGATGAGATGGGAGATGAGATTGCAGCCGATCACCGATCACCTTCTCAGCAGGCCGAATGACACGCTGCAGTCTGCCCCTGTCCTTGGCAGTGGCAGCAGCGTACCAGATGGTGATGGAAGAGGTGAGGATGGACTCAATGATGGCTGTGTAGAAGTGCACCATCATTGTCTTTGGCAGACTGAATTTCTTCAGCTGCCGTAGGAAGTACATCCTCTGCTTTCTTTCTTGACGAGGGAGCTGATGTTCGGCTCCCACTTGAGGTCCTGGGAGATGACAGTTCCCAGGAAGCGGAAAGACTCCACAGTGTCAATAGTGGAGTCAATGAGGGTGATGGGGGCAGGTGAGGCTGAGTTCTTCCTGTGGTCCACAACCATCTCCACTGTTTTTAGAGCTTTGAGCTTAAGGTTGTTCTGGTTGCACCAGGTCACCAGATGGTCAACCGTGTAATGGCAATTTCAGTTCCTTGTACTTCATCTACTTGAGACACCCCACCTCCCATTTCCTCACCAGGATATCAGGTCCTTTTGTGTTTTAAATTCTGATGTCTAGACCTCTTAACATCTACATACAAAGTCCTGTAGGATGCCTCTGGTGCGAGCCACCCCCTAGGGAGTCGGCTCCGATACCTCCAGCAGAGGTATGGGAGGTGCTCCTAAGGTATAAATGTTTAGCTCTCCCCATGCTTGGGGTCTTTCTTCATTCAACCGCTCGGGTGATGATTGACCTTTTCTTTGCAAAGAAAATAAAAACCTTGTCGGCCGGCAGAAGTCTCTATTTCATCCTTCACCAGCAGCAGAAAATTTCCACAACAATTGCCACCTGTAGGCGGACTTGTCGCCATCAGAGATGAGTCCAATGAGGGTGGTGTTGTCCGCAAACTTCAGGAGCTTGACAGACTGGTGACTGGAGGTACAGCTGTTCGTATACAGGGAGAAGAGCAGAGGAGAAAGAACGCAGCCTGGGGGGATCCAGTGCTGATGGTCTTTGTGTCGGAGATGTGTTTCCCCAGCTTCACGCACTGCTTCCTGTCCGACAGGAAGTCTGTAAACCACCTGCAGGTGGAGTCAGGCATGCTCAGCTGTGAGAGCTTCTCCTGAAGCAGAATTGGGATGATGGTGTTAAAGGCAGAGCTGAAATCCACAAACAGGATCCTGGCGTAGGTTCCTGCGGAGTCCAGGTGCTGGAGGATGAAGTGGAGGGCCAAGTTGACTGCATCGTCTACAGACCTGTTGGCTCTGTAGGCAAACTGCAGGGGGTCCAGGAGAGGGTTGGTGATGTCTTTGAGGTGTACAAGGCACTCAAAGGACTTCATGACCACAGAGGTCAGGGCGATGGGTCTGAAGTCATTAAGTCCTGTGGTCCTTGGCTTCTTGGGAACTGGGATGATGGCGGAGGACTTGAAGCAGGCTGGTACGTGACATGTCTCCAGTGAGGTGTTACAAATGTCTGTGAACACTGGAGACAGCTGACAGCTCCTTTAAGGTAGGAATTGGTGGAGGTGACTGGAGCTGGAGCTGTTGGGAGGTGTCGTGGGGGATGGTTGCTGGACTGTCCTTTTGTCTTTCAAAGCGGCAGTAGAACTTGTTCAGGTCGTTGGCTAGGCGTCGATAATTGATGGAGTGGGGGGCTTTGGGCTTGTAGTTTGTGATCTGCCTGAGCCCTTCCAGACAGACGCAGAGTCGTTAGCTGAGAACTGGTGTTGGAGCTTCTCAGAGTACAGTCGTTTAGCCTCTTTCACCGCCTTGCTAAACTTGTACTTTGCCTCTCTGAATCTGTCTTTGTCCCCACTCCTGAAGGCCTCTTCCTTTCCCAACCTTAGCTGTCTGAGTTTGGCTGTGAACCAGGGTTTGTCATTGTTGTAACTCACCCTGGTGCATGATGGAACACAGCAGTCCTCACAGAAGTTGATGTAGGACGTCACAGCCTCCGTGTACTCATCCAGACTGTTGGTAGCAGTCCTGAACACATCCCAGTCAGTAGAGTCGAAACACACCTGGAGATCCTCCACAGCCTCGCTGGTCCACTTCCTTGATGTCCTCACTACAGGTTTGCAGAGCTTTAGTTTCTGCCTGTACGCAGGAATCAGGTGGACCATGACGTGGTCAGAGTGGCCGAGTGCAGCGCGGGGGACGGCGTGATAAGCATCCCTGACTGTGGTGTAACAGTGATCCAGAATATTCTCCTCTCTGGTCGGGCATTTAATAAACTGTCTTTATTTAGGGAGTTTGTGAGTGAGGTTACCTTTGTTAAAGTCGCCAAGGACAATAACTAAAGAGTCCGGGTTGGTCCACTCCACACGCAGTAGCTGGTCGGCGGGCACGCGCTGTGCATCCTGCACGTTGGCCTGCGGCGGGATGTAAACGCCGACCAGAATGAATGAAGCAAACTCACAGGGTGAATAAAAAGGTTTACAGTTAATAATGAAAGATTCCAGGTCAGGAGAACAGTGCTGCTGGATCACTGTCACGTTGTTGCACCAAATACTGTTGATGTAGAAACAGATTCCTCCACCTTTAGTTTTGCAGGAAAGTTCCGTGTCTCTGTCCGCGTGGTGAAGTTGGAAGCCAACCAGCTGCAGCGCAGAGTCTGGTATTAATCCACAGAGCCACGTCTCGATGAAGCACCAAACCGCAGATGAAGAAAAGTCCCTGTTTCTACCCAGCAGTAGTTGCAATTCCTCCAGTTTGTTGGACAGTGAATGCACGTTAGAGAGAAATATTCCTGGTAACGCTGTGTGTAGCCCGCGCTGGCCCGTTTTCCTCTCCTCCGGCGTTTCACTGCGTGAGCAAAGGTGAATGCACCTTTCACCACAATGTCCAAAATTTCCACTGTTGGGAGATGGAAAGTAGGAAATAAATCCTCTGGTGTCGCTCCCCTGATGTTCAAGAGCTCATCTCTGGTGAAAGAGCTCCAGGTACCGTCGCAAAAACCAGAGTTTACACACAAAACAAAACAAAACAACGCGCACCAACACACCGAGGCTGCCGTCCACGGTGCCATCTTGGAGCCATCATCTCATCATCTCAACATCAACTGTTAAGAGGAGACTGTGTGATTCAGGCCTTCATGGTTAAATTGCTGCAAAGAACCAGAAGAAGAAGAAGAAGAAGAAGAAGAAGAAGAGAAAATGCTTGGGCCAAGAAACACAAGGAATGGACATGAGACCAGACATTAGACCATTTGTCTGATTTGTCCATATTTGAGATTTTTGGTTCCACCCACCATGCCTATTTGAGACACAGAAAAGGTGAGCGGATGGTTCTAGCAAAAGATGGCTACTTTGAAGAATCTAAAATATAAAAAATATTCTGGTGTGTTTAATATCTTTTTGTTCACTACATAATCCCATATGTGTTCCTTCATAGTTTTGATGTCTTCACTATTAATCCACAATGTAGCTGATAACAAAAATTAACAAAAAACATTAAATGAGAAGGTGTGTCCAAACTTTTGACTGGTACTATTTATTACGGCAAGATTATCCAGTTTCACCTGATTGGTGCTCTAAGGCTTTGAGCACCAATCAGGCACTAATCAGGTGAAATCGTCCTGTGTGTCTTTCTTCAGTACATGCAAGAATATCAGCTTTGTGTTCAACTAAACAGGCCTAGGTTTCACACTGAGTAAGTAAATTTAGTAAATTGAGACTAGATTTTCATTATATTTCAATAAATATACTTTTTGTGACATATTTGTTTGGTGGTGTGCCTTGTGATTTTTCTAATGTAAAATATGTGCCATGGCTCAAAAAGGTTTGGAAACACTGCAATAAGACATTTAACTGTGCAATGTACTATGTATAAATATGTATCTGACAAGTAAATTTTATCTTATCTTAATGCTAACCTGATGTCTGTTGGTCTGTAGGCCGGGACAGTGACATGTCTGCTATCTTGCTGCTCCTCCATCTCGTACCACCATCTGCACAGGGAAGGAAGAGGCCGGGGGAACATGTTGGCATGTCAGGCTGTGGAACACCTCATCAGATTCATAAAAGTATGCTGAACAGATGTTAAAAATACTTTTCATCACCTCAGTTTCATGCACAGTGATCTGTTGTGAGTGGTTGGTCACTAAATAGGGCTGTTGAATGTTTGTTTGGTTGTAGGCTGGAACAAGCGTAGCCAGACCTACCTCATCACTCAGGGGCCTGCAAGAAGCAGCATTTACACCTTCTTTAATGTGATTGACAAGTATGCACTTCCATGTAAGGCAACAGGTTCAGTGGAAGCCCTAGATGAACTCTTTAAGGCCCATTACGTCTTTGGTACCTCTTAAAGTTCTTCTATGGCCAACCTTTTCACTTTTCTCCAAACAACCATTTACAACATTGATATTGGGGAACTCCAGAGTTGCAGAGCGGCGAGCAAGAATGGTGCATTAGTGTCAAATAATGAAGAGTTTTCTTTGCAGAAGTGACCATGGGAGACCGAACAGCCTTATAAAGCACCTTAAGGTAATTCACGGTCTTTGTACTGGCCGGACTTTTCATCTTAAATGTGGCCAAGTGGAATGTTCACGTTCTTTTGGTAGCTTATCAGGCTTTAGAAAGCATCTGAACAAGTGCCATGTAAATGGTATATTTGATTCTGTAGAAGTAAGTGATTTTTTACCACACCAAAGTGTTGAGTGTAACGCCATTGATGTTGATCTTCAGCACACCTTCTGATTTAAAGGCAGCAGGTGTAGGCCAAAGTGTAGTGAACTCTGTTGCGACATCCATGGAAGAGATTGTTCTAGATATCCAACAGCATACTATGGAAACTGTCATTAAGCATGTATTTGGTGATGAAAGAGAAACTGAAATGTGAAAGAAAGTTGAAGCATGTTTTGAGGAGTTTGAGAATGCTTTCACGGTTTTTAATTCAGAATACAAACGATCCAAATTTTTATCAGGCAAGTGGAAAACTGTGGAACTAATTGAATGTGTAATTGGCTCAAGATTTGACACAAGGAAAAATAAAGACTGGAACATATGATCAGACAGTCGTTCAAGATAAATTCATGTACCGTACCGTCTTCTCCCGCTTCATCCGGGGCCGGGTCGCGGGGGGAGCAGCCTGAGCAGGGACGTCCAAACTTCCCTCTCCCTGGACACTTCCCCCAGCTCTTCCGGGGGGATCCCGAGGCGTTCCCAGGCCAGCCGCGCGACATAGTCACGCCAGCGTGTCCTGGGTCTTCCCCGGGGCCTCCTCCCGGTGGGACATGCCTGGAACACCTCCCTTGGGAGGCGTCCAGGGGGCATCCTGTATAGATGCCCGAGCCACCTCAGCTGACTCCTCTCGATGTGGAGGAGCAGCGGCTCTACTCTGAGCTCCTCCCGGGTGACAGAGCTCCTCACCCTATCTCTAAGGGAGCGCCCTGCCACCCTGCGGAGGAAACTCATTTCAGCCGCTTGTATCCGGGACCTCGTTCTTTCGGTCATGACCCAAAGTTCATGACCATAGGTGAGGGTAGGAACGTAGATTGACCGGTAAATCGAGAGCTTCGCCTTTCGGCTCAGCTCCTTCTTCACCACGACAGACCGGTACAACGACCGCATTACTGCTGCCGCTGCACCGATCCGCCTGTCAATCTCACGCTCCATCCTTCCCTCACTCGTGAACAGGATCCCGAGATACTTAAACTCCTCCACTTGAGGCAGGAACTCTCCCCCAACCTGGAGGGAGCAAGCCACCTTTTTCCGGTCGAGAACCATGGCCTCGGACTGGAGGTGCTGACTCTCATCCCAGCTGCTTCACACTCGGCTGCGAACCGCCCCAGTGCATGCTGAAGGTCCTGGCTCGATGGAGCCAACAAGACAACATCATCCGCAAAAAGCAGAGACGAAATCTGCCGGCTCCCGAACCGAACCCCCTCCGGCCCCTGGCTGCTCCTAGAAATTCTGTCCATAAAAATAATGAACAGAACCGGTGACAAAGGGCAGCCCTGCCGGAGTCCAACGTGCACCGGGAACAGGTCCGACTTACTGCCGGCAATGCGGACCAAGCTCCTGCTCCGATTGTACAGGGACTGTACAGCCCTCAACAGAGAGCCTCCGACCCCATACTCCCGGAGCACCTCCCACAGAATGACTCGAGGGACACGGTCGAAAGCCTTCTCCAAGTCCACAAAACACATGTGGACTGGTTGGGCAAACTCCCATGAACCCTCAAGCACCCTGTGGAGGGTATAGAGCTGGTCCAGTGTTCCACGGCCGGGACGAAAACCGCATTGTTCCTCCTGAATCCGAGGTTCGACTATCGGCCGGATTCTCCTCTCCAGTACCCTGGAATAGACTTTCCCAGGGAGGCTGAGGAGTGTGATCCCCCGATAGTTGGAACACACCCTCCGGTCCCCTTTTTTAAAAAGAGGGACCACCACCCCAGTCTGCCAGTCCAGAGGCACTGTCCCCGACTGCCACGCGATGTTGCAGAGGCGTGTCAACCAAGACAGTCCTACAACATCCAGAGACTTAAGGTACTCAGGGCGGATCTCATCCACCCCCGGTGCTCTGCCACCAAGGAGCTTGCAGACTACCTCAGTGACTTCAGCCCCAGTGATGGATGCACCGACCCCCGGGTCCCCAGTCTCTGCATCCTCTAGGGAAGACATGACAGTGGGATTGAGGAGATCCTCGAAGTATTCCTTCCACCACCCGACAATATCCCCAGTTGAGGTCAACAGCTCCCCGCCCTCACTGTAAACAGTGTTGACAGCAAGCTGCTTCCCCTTCCTGAGGCGCCGAACGGTTTGCCAGAATTTCTTCGAGGCCGACCGATAGTCCTCCTCCATGGCCTCCCGGAACTCCTCCCAGACCCGAGTTTTTGCTTCTACAACCGCCCGGGCTGCCTCAGGAGTCCCATGGGCCAACAAGGCCCGATAGGACTCCTTCTTCAGCTTGACAGCACCCCTTACTTCCGGTGTCCACCACCGGGTTCGAGGGTTGCCGCCACGACAGGCACCGGCGACTTTACGGCCGCAGCTACGGGCAGCTGCATCAACAATGGAGGTGGAGAACATGGTCCATTCGGACTCAATGTCTCCAACCTCCCTCGGAATCTGGTCGAAGCTCTCCCGGAGGCGGGAGTTGAAAACCTCCCTGACAGCGGGTTCGGCCAGACGTTCCCAGCAGACCCAAACAGTACGTTTGGGTCTGCCAGGCCTGTCCCGCTTCCTCCCCTGTCAGCGGATCCAACTCACCACCAGGTGGTGATCAGTTGACAGCTCAGCCCCTCTCTTTACCCGAGTGTCCAAGACATACCGCCGAAGGTCAGATGATGACTACAAAGTCGATCATTGACCTCCGGCCTAGGGTGTCCTGGTGCCACGTGCACTGATGGACACCCTTATGCTTGAACATGGTGTTCGTTATGGACAAACTGTGACTAGCACAGAAGTCCAATAACAGAACACCACTCGGGCTCAGATCGGGGAGGCCGTTCCTCCCAATCACCCCCCTCCAGGTATCACTGTCGCTGCCCACGTGAGCGTTGAAGTCCCCCAGCAGAACAATGGAGTCCCCGGTTGGAGCACTTTCCAGTACCCCTCCCAGGGACTCCAAGAAGGCCGGGTACTCTACACTGCTGTTCGGCCCGTAAGCCGAAACAACAGTGAGAGACCTATCCCCGACCCGAAGGCGCAGGGAAACGACCCTCTCGCTCAGCGGGGAGAACTCCAACACATGGCGGCTGAGCTGGGGGGCTATAAGCAAGCCCACACCAGCTCGCCGCCTCTCACCGCGTGCAACTCCAGAGTAGAAGAGAGTCCAGCCTCTCTCAAGGAGTTGGGTTCCAGAGCCCAGACTGTGCGTAGAGGTGAGCCCGACTATCTCTAGCCGGTACCGCTCAACCTCACGCACCAGCTCAGGCTCTTTCCCCCCCAGCGAGGCGACATTCCATGTCCCCATAGCCAGGGTCGTCATCCAGGGTTTGGGTCGTGGGGGCCCCCGCCCACGACTGCCACCCATACCACAAGGCACCGGCCCCTTCTGAACCTTCCTGCGGGTGGTGGGCCTACGGGAAGGCGGGCCCACGTCGCTCGTTCGGGCTGCACCCAGCCGGGTCCCGTGGGCAAAGACCCGGCCACCAGGCGCTCGCCTGCGAGCCCCAACCCCAGGCCTGGCTCCAGGGTGGGGCCCCGGTAACGCCGATCCGGGCGACGTACGCGTCCTTGGTTGACCGTCTTTCATAGGGGCTTCTGAAACGCTCTTAGTCTGACCCGTCACCTAGAGCCTGTTTGCCTTGGGAGACCCTACCAGGGGCATCAAGCCCCGGACAACATAGCCTCTAGGATCATTCGGGTACTCAAACTCCTCCACCACGATAAGGTGGCGGTTCAAGGAGGAGATAAATTCATGTATGTTAACATTTTATCTACATTGGAGTCACACTGATGACTGAAGAATCAAAGATATTTGTGATGGATCTTAATGTAAGATTCACCTTCTGTTTTCAACTGAAAAGCACACAGTCCATCCATCCATCCATTATCTCCCGCTTCATCCGTGAAAAGCACACAGTGCAGATCCAAATGTGTGCATGGCACTGTTTTGTCACTGCCACGATCAGGAAGAAAATGCAAGCTATCACCTGCTGCTGAGAGAAAATTGGTCAGGAGGGTGAAGAGTCAACCGAGAACCACCAAAAAGCAGATCTGCCAGGAATTAGAAGCTGCTGGAACACAGGTGTCAGTGTCCACAGTCAAGCGTGTTTTGCATCGCCATGGACTGAGAGGCTGCCGTGCAAGAAGGAAGCCCTTGCTCCAAAAGCGGCACCTTAAGGCTCGACTGAAGTTTGCTGCTGATCACATGGACAAAGGTAAGACCTTCTGGAGGAAAGTTCTGTGGTCAGACGAAACAAAAATTGAGCTGTTTGGCCACAATGCCCAGCAATATGTTTGGAGGAGAAAAGGTGAGGCCTTTAACCCCAAGAACACCATGCCTACCGTCAAGGACGGTGGTGGTAGTATTATGCTGTGGGGCTGTTTTGCTGCCAATGGAACTGGTGCTTTACAGAGAGTAAATGGGATAATGAAGAAGGAGGATTACCTTCAAATTCTTCAAGATAACCTAAAATCATCAGCCTGAAGGTTGGGTCTTGGGCACAGTTGGGTGTTCCAACAGGACAATGACCCCAAACACACATCAAAAGTGGTAATGGAATGGCTAAATCAGGCTAGAATTAAGGTTTTAGAATGGCCTTCCCAAAGTCCTGACTTAAACCCCATTGAGAACATGTGGACAATGCTGAAGAAACAAGTCCATGTCAGAAAGCCAACAAATTTAACTGAACTGCACCAATTCTGTCAAGAGGAGTGGTCAAAGATTCAACCAGAAGCTTGCCAGAAGCTTGTGGATGGCTACCAAAAGCGCCTAATTGAAGTGAAAATGGCCAAGGGACATGTAACCAAATATTAGCATTGCTGTATGTATATTTTTGACCCAGCAGATTTGGTCACTTTTTCTGTTAACCCATAATAAAGTCATAAAAGAACCAAACTTCATGAATGTTTTTTGTGACAAAGAAGTATCTGTTCCAATCACTCTATCAGAGAAAAATCAAAGTTGTAGAAATAACTGGAAACTCAAGAGAGCCGTGACATTATGTTCTCTATAAGTGTATGTAAACTTTTGATCACAACTGTAGCTCGTTTGGTCTGATCTAGTCTTTCAGTGCAAGGCATTGTTGCAGATTTTGTTTAGCTGAAAAAGATGATTTTCAAATAGAATTCTCTGAAGATTCTTATAGTGATTCTTATAAAACACCCACACAGCTCACTGTCAAGAAATGGCTCATAATCCATCTCTTCCTTAAGTTTTTGGTGTGAAGAGGTCAAGCTCATCGAATTCATTGTCATATTTTCACACAACTGAGAACTTCCCAGTTGATGTGATGCATGACATTTTGGAAAGGGTGGCCCAGTACGAATTAAAGCTCTTGTTTGTGTATTTTAAAGAACAATATTTAACACTAGGGGAGCTGATTTCGAGAATAAAAAGTTTTGAATGTGGATTCATGGAAAGAAACAATAGGCCTGTAGCTGTGAATTTAGGTGGGGAGTCTAATGATCTGGGACTGAATGCAGTTCAGCCATGGTGCTTATTGAGGAATGCACCACTCCTCTTTGGAGTTTTGGTAACCTCTACTGACCAACACTGGGGCCTTCTTTTTTTATTACTACAAATAATGAACATTATATTTTCTTCCGTGTTACCTGTGTGTATATTTAAAACATTTGATTCTGGAACAAACTGTTCAATGTTGTGTCCCCAGAAAATTTTTCTTTACCAAAGCACCGTTTTCTTATCCATTATCCTCACTGCATTCAGAAAATAGGACCTGTACTTCATAGTTGGTGCATGCGTTATGAAGGCAAGCACAATTTTTTCAAGAAACAGCTCAAGTCATTTAAAAATGTCACCAAAATACTGGCCAAAAAACATCAGCATCATATTGTTAGCTCTACAGCTCGGTTCTTTTGTTTGGAAGCCCAAGAACGGTCCAGAGAAGTCTTCAGTTCACAGTCAGTATTTATTGAGGTCACATGTAAAGCAATGCAGCGCTGGACTCAGAGTGTCAGAGTTCCCTCAGGATCTCAGCCAAAATGAGTGCCGTTGTCAAACAAAAGTTCATATTTATGTGTTGGGTTTGACCAACCCAGTACAATAATCAGATATACGTTACAGAATATAATTGGCCAGTTCCCAAGTTCTGGTACAGCATATCTTGTTCTGAACAGGTGATAAACAATCTGTAAATGTGTGTGTATGTGTATGCTGTCGTCCGGCGTGGAGCTAATGTTACAAATATCGTAAATAAGGAAGAGAGGCGCCATGAGCACTGTTGTTATTAGTACTAGTGATATGTAAGGCACAAGGCTAAGAGTCACATTCTTCAGGCCATACAATCATACTCAAGAATATGAGGTGAGATTCCTTCAAAATGACAAGATATTTTTGTGTACTAAAGTGTTCAACAAGATGTTCTATATAACAATATGGCATATCTTTGGCGAGCTTCAACAACTTTTAGTCGGTTGGACATTGGTCGTGGGAAAATGGTGCCTTTGGAAATGGTAAAAGGAGGTTCTGAAATTGTCAAGGCAATGCAAGTGCCTTCCAGTGTTCAAGTTATGAAAGTGAATTGGGCTAAACACAATGGTTTTGTTTACCGCCCACATCTGGTTATTTGTGGCAAAGAATCTGAATGCTTGTTTTTTACCAGATTGAGTCAGTGCTGATAATACATGACAAATTGTTGCTGCTTACTTTGCCTATATTTACAGTTATCTTTAAAGGACATTACTATGCATATGAAGTGACCAGGACAAAGAACAATCTTGTGGTCTTTAATGCTGACAACCTGCATTATCCAAAGTTTTTTGACATACAAATGTCATATGTAGGGAGTGACACAGCTCTTTTTGTTGTTTCATATTACTTTATCTGGTGAGCATTAAAGCACACTGTCACCTTGTTTAATTGTGTTTATTCCATTTGAATAGGTTAGATCACACACACACACACACACACACGGATATATAGAGACAGAGCATCATCACCTAGATGTAAAAAATAACACTGTATGGAAATAAACACATTACACATAATGACATTAGAGTGTCATTTTAAAAACTCTATCAGGAGTTAAATTAGCTCTATAAAGTGTAATAATATTACTCTGAATAGTGTGAACAAACCTCAGTGTTAAATATTTACACATTTCATTGTTAATTTTGACATTGAATTTAAAATTAACTCTGAAAAGATGACACTGGCCATAGAGTAAATTTTACTCTAATTTTGAGTGAGACCAAATTTTATCTGAAATGGAGTTAAATTCAACTCTTAGAGTTGAATTGACACTATTTTTTCACTGCGTCAAGCTCTGTGTCAAATCTGTGTCAATTCTGAAAACATAGACCTATTGCATGCAGACTTTAGGCAGGAAATGGACAACACAGCAAATGTCTTGTCTCTTATACCGCCAAACAAAGGTTATGCATGAATTACTTTCACCTGAATTACCATTGCCTTTGGACACATAGTGTAATCATTGCACCTGGTCAAAAGTGATTATGATGCATTAATATAGGAATAAACAGGAGATTTTGTCTGAAAACAAAATTATTCCAACTTTCTGGGCAACAGTGTGTAAATATATTTATTATTGCTGTCAAAAATATTGTGTTATTAACGCGTTAACGCAAATCAATTTTAATGGCGTCATGTTTTTTACCCCGAAATTAACATTCTTTGTGATCTAGTGAACTTGTAGTTTTTTATAAGCTGTGGCCACTGCTAGTAATGTTAGAAAAACTACAGGATCCGATTGTAAACCGGAAACAAAACAATAGGCACGCCCCACGCACGTGTTTGGTCTTGCCTGCTCGCTAGCTGTGAAAAAATAGGCTACCGGTTTGTGTGGATGTCAAGCGTGAAACGCCGAAATGGATGCGAACAAGATTCTGAATGGAAAATTTAGTTTCAAAAAGTTGCCAGATGGGTCAACTGTCAAGACCAAAGTTATCGGTGTGTATTGTTGGTGTGAACTGAGTTATCACCATACCACAACCAGTCTGAAATACCACTTGATGGCCAAACACACGGCTAATGCGAATTCTCCGCCGCCTCCTTGTCAAAAGCAGGCGACAATGGATGGCTTTTGACAGAGGCATATGGATACCAAAACTAAGAACAAGCTTACCGCAGCCATAGCCAAGTAATGTTCATTCTTTCTGGAGAGAAATAAGAGGCTGGGTAGATAAGCTTCTGGTGAATAAATAGAAGGGCAGTATAGTCTTACTGCTTATATGTTCAAAGGAAACTTAAGAAAGGAAATTTTAAGCCATGGTTTAACTGCACCTCCTCCTTGAACTGACACCTTATCGTGGTGGAGGAGTTTGAGTACCCGAATGATCCTAGAGGCTATGTTGTCCGAGGCTTAATGCCCCTGGTAGGGTCTCCCAAGGCAAACAGGTTCTAGGTGACAGGTCAAACTAAGAGCGGTTCAAAAGCCTCTATGAAGTAAAAGAAATCAAGGATGCGTATGTCGCCCGGATTGGCGTTACCGGGGCCCCACCCTGGAGCCAGGCCTGGGGTTAGGGCTCGCTGGCGAGCGCCTGGTGGCTGGGTCGACTTTGTAGTCGTATCATCTGACCTTCGGCGGTATGTCTTGAACACTCGGGTAAAGAGAGGGGCTGAGCTGTCAACTGATCACCACCTGGTGGTGAGTTGGATCCGCTGGCAGGGGAGGAAGCGGGACAGACTTGGCAGACCCAAACATACTGTGAGGGTCTGCTGGGAACGTCTGGCCGAACCCACTGTTAGGGAGGTCTTCAAATCCTGCCTCTGGGAGAGCTTCAACCTGATTCCGAGGGAGGTTGAAGACATCGAGTCCGAATGGACCATGTTCTCCACTTCCATTGTTGACGCAGCCGTCCGTAACTGTGGCCGTAAAGTCGCCGGTGCCTGTCGTGGTGGCAACCCCCGAACCCAGTGGTGGACACCAGAAGTAAGGGATGCTGTCAAGCTGAAGAAGGAGTCCTGTCGGGCCTTGTTGGCCCATGGGACTCCTGAGGCAGCTGACGGGTACCAGCAAGCCATGCGTGCAGCGGCTCGGGTGGTTGTAGAAGCAAAAACACGGGTCTGGGAGGAATTCGGGGAGGCCATGGAGGAAGACTACCGGTCGGCCTCGAAGAAATTCTGGTAAAGCATTCGGCGCCTCAGGAAGGGGAAGCAGCTTTCTGTCAATACTGTTTACAGTGAAGGTGGGGAGCTGTTGACCTCGACTGGGAATATTGTCGGGTGGTGGAAGGAATACTTCGAGCATCTCCTCAATCCCACTGTCATGTCTTCTGTAGAGGAAGCAGAGACTGGGGACTCAGAAGTCGATTCATCCATCACTGGGACTGAAGTCACTGAGGTAGTTTGCAAGCTCCTCAGTGGCAAAGCACCGGGGGTGGATGAGATCCGCCCTGAGTACCTCAAGTCTCTGGATGTTGTAGGACTGTCTTGGTTGATACACCTCTGCAACATCGCTTGGCAGTCGGGGACGGTGCCTCTGGACTGGCAGACTGGGGTGATGGTCCTACTTTTGAAAAAGGGGGACCGGAGGGTGTGTTCCAACTATCGGGGGATCACACTCCTCAGCCTCCCTGGGAAAGTCTATTCCAGGGTACTGGAGAGGAGAATCCGGCCGATAGTCGAACCCTGGATTCAGGAGGAACAATGCGGTTTTCGTCCTGGCCGTGGAACACTGGTCCAACTCTATACCCTCCACAGTGCTTGAGGGTTCATGGGAGTATGGGGTTGAAGGCCCTCTGTTGAGGGCTGTACAGTCCCTGTACAACCGAAACAGGAGCTTGGTCCGTATTGCTGGCAGTAAGTCAGCTGCCCTTTGTCACCGGTTCTGTTCATCATTTTTATGGACAGAGTTTCTAGGCGCAGCCAGGGGCTGGAGGGGGTTCGGTTCGGGAGCCGGCAGATTTCGTCTCTGCTTTTTGCGGATGATGTTGTCTCGTTGGCTCCCTCGAGCCAGGACCTTCAGCATGCACTGGGGCGGTTCGCAGCCGGGTGTGAAGCAGCTGGGATGAGAGTCAGCACCTCCAAGTCCGAGGCCATGGTTCTCGACCGGAAAAAGGTGGCTTGCTCCCTCCAGGTTGGGGGAGAGTTCCTGCTTCAAGTGGAGGAGTTTAAGTATCTCGGGATCCTGTTCACGAGTGAGGGAAGGATGGCGCGTGAGATTGACAGGCGGATCAGTGCAGCGGCAACAGTAATGCGGTCGCTGTAACGGTCTGTCGCTGTGAAGAAGGAGCTGAGCCGAAAGGCGAAGCTCTCGATTTACCGGTCAATCTACGTTCCTACCCTCACCTATGGTCATGAACTTTGGGTCATGACCGAAAGAATGAGGTCCCAGATACAAATGGCTGAAATGAGTCTCCTCCACAGGGTGGCGGGGCGCTCCCTTAGAGATAGGGTGAGGAGCTCTGTCACCCTGGAGGAGCTCAGAGTAGAGTCACTGCTCCTCCACATCGAGAGGAGTCAGCTGAGGTGGCTTGGGCATCTCTTTGGGCATCGGATACCCCCTGGACGCCTCCTAAGGGAGGTTGGTTTGGACCAAAATACAGTGTTTCTTTTTTGGTTTGGTGCTGCTCCTTTTCACATTGCAATTTTCGCAAGAGCCCCAGAATTTGTCAACAAACCCAGATGTGTGCAAAGATTATTCAATTATTGGACAAAACGGTCAGGGACAGAGTAACACGGGGTTATGCGGTAAAGAAAAGGGGGGGGGGGGGGGCGTGATTCAGCGTGTTGCACTCGTTGTGCTTATATTGATTTGTTTCATACAGTTACAAACGTTTGCAGAACTTTTGGAAGCATCAGAGGCATTTGGCACAACGTATAACGTGCTGCTAATCTTTGGAGTTACCGCGCTAATCAAAACAATATTTCCCATAATGCCCGCATAATGCGAGCAGCAACGGGAGCCTGTTGTGTCCTAAACGGCATACAATTTTTAGAACTGGGTTGGACCGAGCGCAGTCGCTTTCACATATATAGCGAACAGCACCAGGGTTTGTTTGGAAGCATTTTGTCTGCACCAGAGTTCGATGGTTGGTTTTCACACCAGCCCAAAAGGTCCGCACCGGCGATTTTTTTGGTTTGGTCCAAACCAAACAAGGCAGGTGTGAATACACCCTTAATCTTTTAGTCTGTGTCTACTTAAATCTTTCATCCTCTGTGATTTGATTACATCCCATAACCTAGACTTCCTCTTCTTAAAAGAGACCTGTCTTAAACCTGCCGAGTGTTCCCTTCTAGTAGAGCTCTCCCCACCCAGTTGCAATTTTCTGAATGAACCTAGGTTAACCAGCTGCTGTGGGGGTATTGCTGTTTTTAAGAGTAATCTCAGTTGTATTACATTTGTTTCATTTTTATTTTAGCAGTTTTTAAATTTTAATTTTCAACATTGTGTGTAATAACCCAATTGCCAGTGTAATCATTTACTCACCCTCAATTCAAATCAGATTTTTGTTAATGACTTCTCAGAGTTACTGTTTTTTTTTTTTTTTTTGTTATTAATACAACCCCTTGGATCAACAACAATATCAGACAACGAAGAAGAGAATAGGCTCAATTTAAAAAGAAAAAATCAAAAATGTGAAGTTCATCACCTCGATATGAAGGAGTTGTTACTAAACTGAATTAGACTGTTGAAGATGAACAAGCTGCCTACATTTCTAGTTTAATTAATAGTAATAAACACAATCTGAGGTCCCTGTTTTTTGTAGGCAAGATCGTTTGATTTCCTACCATTTGTCTTACCATCTACACCATTCAGCCTTCTTGCTTTACTGTCTGAATTTGCTCCTATCTCCTTGTAAACACTGTAGTTTACATGTCTGTCTATGAGACAGAATTCCTACAAAATTTCTAAATTCCTAAATTTCTGCCTTAGGTCCCGGCTCACTCTCTATTTTCATCCACTCTTTCTTTTCTCATTTTATATTGTCGATGTTCAGCCACTTCTTAGAAAACCTTCTCTAAACTCAGCCCAGTTCGAGAATTCCAGACCAGATCTCCAAAAACTAGTCTTTTTATCCAAAATCTCTTTTAGAAAAATGTCACCAACCAACTCCTGAAGTTGGTTGAGGCTCAAAAAAATGTCTGGCTTTCATCACAACCATAGCACTGAGACTGCTTTACTGAGGGTAACCAATGTTATTCTTATGCATGCACAGGGAATAGTGAATACTCCATTCTCATCCAACTAGGTTTGACTGCTGCCTTTGACACCATCATCATGCTATTTTACTTGATAGGTTGCATAACTTTGTTGGCATTTATGGTACAGCTTTAAAATGGTTTCATTCCTATTTGATAAATAGATATTTTAATGCACACATCAACGATCATGTGTCCTCTACTGTGTGGTGTTCCTCATGGGTAGGTCCTTGGACCAGTTCTTCACTGTACATGCTTCTTCTGGGTCATTCGTTAAGCCACTTTCAATACATGGCATATCGTTGTTATGCCGATGATAAATCTTTGTCAAAATCCAATAACCTGAATCAGCTGCCCTCTCCTCATGATTGTTTTGTTGCTACCAAAGAATGGATATCCCTTAATATCCTGAACCTAAACCCTGACAAAACAGAATTTTTTTTTTTTTTTTTAATTGTTACCAAGCTTGTTCAGTGCTGTTTTCTTGACCTAATAAATCTTGCGAAAATCAGATGTATGTTGTCTTGTACAGATCTTGGAAGATGGCCAGGACAGCCTTCATGTGCACCCAGGAGGTGAAGCAAAGATCAGCCAATCGTTACCCCTCCACCCCCCTAGATCATAGATGGGGGATCCTGCCTTCCCTGTTTGCCGTTTGGTGGATGTCCGGTGATGCAGCAGAGGACTGCAATACCTGGTGGATTGGGAGGGGTATGGCCCTGAGGAGCACTACTGGGTGGCTCGCTCCGTTATTCTGGATCCTGCCCTCATTGATGAGTTTCATCGGGCCCACCCAGATAAACCTGCTGGGACGCCAGGAGGCATCTGTTGAGGGGGGCTTATTAGGATCCGCTAACCAGTCTTGCCCTAGTGTTTTCCTTTTCCCTAAGTGTTTTGTTGTCTGTTATCTGTTCCCCTGTCCGTCTGAAGCTGGGTGTGTCTCTCCACTCAGCTAGCTCCGCCTAATCAGCAATGCACCTGGGGCACATCAGGCTGATTAGGGCTGGACTATTCAAGGTCTGCTCTCGGCTTCACCAGTTGCCAGTTCCTCCTGATCTCTCCCGTGTATATGAGTGTTTTCCAGTGTGAGTATCCCCAAGACAATTTTGCCAATCTCTTTCTTGTGCGTGCTAGAACGTCTAAGATCAATTCTGTTTTTTGGATTGACACTCACCTGTGCTCTTTTCTTTCAGTGCCGATCAGCCACGTCCAGTGTTGCTTTACCTCAGCCCGTCCTGTGTGCTTCCTTAGTTACTGTATTCATCCACTCCTTTTGAGTGCGTTTTGTGTTTTGTTTCCACTCCTTTTGAGTGCATTTTGTGTTTTGTATACTCTCCTTGAGAGTGCACTGTTGTGTATTCATTTTGTAAATAAATTATTTTTATTTCTTTGCATCTTGACTCTGATCTGTCCTTTTGAGTCCAGTTAAAATTATTGGTTGTAAGCCTAACATAAGCTGTGTTCCAAGTGTCAAAACTCCAGCTCAGTACTCTGTTCTCAATGTTTACCTGCTCATTTTACTCCCAGAAACAAAGCAAAGAAGCAAAATGTTGAACTCTTCCTTTAATTCTCTTCTATATTCACCTGCATTACTTGATGGAGCATGTGATTCCTTCTAATAATTTTCATTTTTATTTTTATTTTTTCAAAACTTTATGTCAGTGGCTACTCTCCACAATGTCACAAAAATACTGATGACTTTTGTAATTTTGCCCAAACTCACCTGTGAATCAATGCATTTATGACAGCAATCTGAGAAGTATAGTGAGAAATATTAACATATCGCACATACATACTAATCTACACGATAAAAATGTCCTGCACATTTGTGGAAATTGGCTCAGTAAAAATAATTCCCTCTGAACAATCAGACCTACCCAGATACAGTTATATACACTTATTTGTCAAGCACACAATCAAATCGTTTTAGATGCACCTTCTTCTCTGAATTCCTTGATGCATGAAGCAGTGAAAGAGGAAAAGAAACAGTTGGTGTTGTCAACTTGCAATTCAATCCTCCATTGTAATCCCCTACTTTTTATTCAAGGCATATAATTACTGCTTATAATACAACATTACTCATACACTAAATTATGATTGCACAGATAAATTGTGATTATTTCCTTTTCTTGCATCTACCCCCTTTTTCTGCCAGGTTCATTATAGCTACTTTACAATTCTCACTAATGGCATGACATCAGCCCTTATGTTGAGCTATTTTGTATCTTGTTCCACAGGTATCCAAGACAGTTCTTAACAAATGTACCTCTGCAGCACCTCACAGAGTGAGAATAATGCTGGATGAATGTGGCAATCAGTGCTTGGTGGGTATGAAAGAGACATAGAGGCTGATTGCACGGTGGGAGCCACAGAGCAGTGCTCCTCAGACTCTCTCCATGGTAAGAATAACAAGCTCCATCACCCACAGTGTGAAACAACAGACTGCTAATTGGAATCAGCACGCCTCTCCCCATGCTTATTCTAATATCTGCCGGATGCCTGGTTAGTGCTATAGGTGAGGTATAGGGGTGTACTGTTGCAGCTGTCGTCCATTTGTGCAGATCTTGAGCAGTGCATTTTCTAATGATGCATTGTGCTGAAACGCCCCACATGAAATCAGGAGAACCTACCTAACCAGTTATGCAACATGGTGAAATTGACCTCAGCACTTACATCTCTACATTACACTCCTCTGCATTATTCAGTGCAACTGTTTACAGTGTAGTTAACTTTAAGGTAATTCTATGGATTGCAAGAGAGCCAAATTCACATTCCTTGAATGCTGACAATATTGATAAATGCTCACTCTTTCACCTTTAAGCACCAATCCTGTACATCCACATATCAGACTACACATGTTATCTTTACTAAATTTTACCTGAAGCTCCACAGTACAGAGTACACATCTGTTGGAATCCTACTTGGCCACAAGTGTATCCTGTCAAATAGGGTTTTTCCATTAGCCTGCGCTGGTCTGTTTTAGTCATGCTGTGCCAAACCAATCTGGGATGACATGCGTTTCCAATACAGCCAACCATGACCAACCCATGACAGTACCATCCCCTTAGCTGTGCCTTGGGTGGCTGAACTTGTGTATCTCTGCTGGAAACTAGAGAGAAAGTAATGCTTCTTGTTTGTACTATCAGTTATCATACCAATTTTGCACATATTATAACTGTGTTAAGTTACTGCTGATGCAAAACAAACCTTTCATGCTGTTTCTGCTTCACATTTAACATTTTTCACCGGTGAGCCTTTTATTGTGAAAAGTTACAGGAAATGCAAAATCAGGTTAGTGGGGCTTCATTATCATTCCTAATCTCAATTAAAAAGACATAAAATTAAAACAGAGTCTAATCAATCCCATATGGATATATTCTGCTGTATCTGATCAGCGGATCAATGTCAAATACTGCAGCACCTGAAATAATAAAGTTCTTAAATCAATATAGGGACCCAGACCTCTACAAAACAAGGATAATAATCACCACATTATGGCCCTTATCATCAGTTGATATTGTGATTTTTATTGGCATTCGAGAACAACGAAATTTTTTTGTCTGGTTGGTAATCTGGCCATGCTTGTTGCTGACATAACTATGATTTGGTAATAATTCTGTAAAACTGTGGATTATGCACAAAATAAATAAATAAATAAATAAACAAAAAAAAAGGTCAATGGCAATGTTTTTAAATGAGTTATATAATATATATAATATGCTACAGCATAGTTACATTTGATTAAAATTTGTTGTTTTTTCAACAAATGCCATGAAAAGAGCAAAATCCACAATGCATTAGTCTATCTGTCAAGGATTTCTGAGACTTTCATTTTAAAAAGGCTCAGTAATTTCCTGAAACTGAGGCCGGCCAAAACTGTAGCTTTTACCGAACATTTCCTAAAAAGACAGCAAAATTGTTGAGAACTATTTTCAGCTATACATTTATACACATTTGGTGTGATGATGAGTATTTAATTTTTGGACAACAATGGAGCACAGAGGAATTGGATATATCAAGCTTTGACTACACAGGCAATACTTGTTGGTAAGATTTAAGATTAGGCAATGATTGTGGTTCATTGACTGTGGTGGAATGTTATCTTTGGCCTTTCCCATGAGAATCAGACCTACTACATGATATTCCACCATTCCATCCTGGACACCTTTTATTTCTGTCTCACTAAACATAAAAAGAGTACAGTGCTTTCTGCTTTGGCACCATAAGTTCCCACTGGACATTGTCTATGAACTGCCCAATTTGATCATTATTCCTAGGCCAACTGGGATGACCTGACAGTAGTAATATTTCAGGTTGATTTTGGAATGAGAGTTAGCCTAGCAGGCAAGGACATTCAGTTTGGTTGAGCTGGACCTTCAGCATTTACCTATCCATCTTATAGTATTGTTCTTAACCCTTCTGGAATGGCTTCTTGAATGAACACACACATTATACATTCTTCACCATGTGCTCCAATTCAAGGGTTAACATAGAGTGGCACCTAACCTTTCATATATATGCTATTCAGAGCTTTCACTGTGCTTGATTTCCATGTTCCACAGAAGCTCAGAGAATTCACTGTTCCTGTCCAGCAAAAACAAAGACAAATGTATTCTACCCATCACACACTCACAATAGTGCACTATTCACATACTATATGTAACCGGCAGGTTAGGTCTGCCCCACCACTGGGGGCCGCAGTACTGTAACAGCAACGTCCCCGCTTCTTCTGGTCATGCACCAGTAGCGAAGTTCCCAATCAGCGCCATTAGCAGCACATAAATGCGACGGCACACCAACCGATATCTCTCTCTCCCTCTTATGCTGCTGCTTCCGTGTGGTGCTGTTACGCTTCAGAAAAGACAACGGTGACGCCGTCCGTGTGCATGTTTGCCACAGCTGGTCAATTTGAGCGCTGACCGGGTGTTGTACAGCCAAGGTAATTTTATTATTGTGTAGTAGTGTTTCAGTGAGCAACGTACAAAGCGCAAGATTGCCTAACCCGTGTTTCTGTCCTTGCAGCAGTGACTGCCACTGCTGTTTTGTGTTTGATGTAACTCAATAAATTTTAATTTCTTTCCAGAGTTTGTGACTTGTTTTATGGTGTTGAGGCTTGTTTTTTTGTAACCACATTTTGGAATCTCGTTGATTCATCCAGAGGTGGCCTAGTGCTTTTTTTTTATTTTTCTAGGTTATTTGTAGTGTGTTTTTAATTACTCTAAAATCACTGAGGCCTAGCTGCTGAACAATCTTCCTTCAGTTTTTTTTTTTTTTTTATGTCATATGGTCTGTGATGTTTTGCATTACTGAAGGAGATTAAAAACAAAGCGACTCAAAACCACGTCTCTGTTCAATTCTTTGTGAAGTTTACCTGTGTGGTCAAAGTACTAATAAACCATATGATGTATTCCCTAAGTGAAATTCCCAGGGTGGGGTTGTCGGGTTTTTAACTCAGAGTTCAGTCAAGACCCTATTGTGTTACATATAACATACATGTACATGCTTATACAAGGTTCATAGATGTGGGCAAGTATGTGTACATGTTCGGTTACTCACCTACCAGTCTACATATACATACAGTGATACATCACAAAATCATAAAACTGTCTTGGGACAGAAATAAATAATGCAAATCTGAATTGAGAAATAGAGGAATCAGGGGACAGTATTGCTTATAATAAATATATCATATCCCCAAAGAAGTTCAATGACTAGCTAACAGACAGGGATATGTGAGATGTATTGTATGTATTGCTTAGATCACTGTCTTGCTGCTATATGCAGTAGATGAGGGTGATAAATAACCTGATTTGACAATAGAGGGTGTAACCACTATCATCCATAACTCAATATCTTAACAGGGGTTATCGTGTGCTGAAAATGATACTTGGGGTGGGAGTGGTGCTGTACAGATTGTGTGCATGTATTATGATTTCATATCTGTATTTATGAGGCTGTGTGTACTGTTTGTTTTTGCACATGTTCAAGGATGTGTGAAATATTGTGTATTTGCATTTGTGTGTCTGTGTGCAAATCACATTCAAGCTGCCAATGCAGGAGATCAAAGCAGTAATGCCAGTGTGTGTGTGTGTGTGTGTGTGTGTGTGTGTGTGTGTGTGTGTGTGTGTGTGTGTATACAGTGAAGTAGTGTGGGGCTGTAGCCCTCCTAACAAGCCATTATAATCCTATTGATTCCTCATTAAAGCCCCCAGCTAAAAATACAGCCTGTTGCCACTGAGGGAGAAAAGACAGTACACATGTCATGCACCTGAGGAATGAAGACTTGAACTCTGCATGTGTTGAGGTGCAGGCCTACACAGCTAAAAATATAAAAACTCACACATCTGTCTCAAAACTGTGCGCACATACCTGTAGGCATTTTCCACAAACATGATGCATGTTCATAAATGTTAACGCACACACATATAAGCGCACACAGTCCAGCCTTTGTATGATATGTGACTGAGCACATATATCCATCCTTTTTTCCAACTACCCCACCCACCCACCCATTTTTAATTAAAGCATGCAGAAAGTGTGAAATTAACTCTCTCCTATACCAAGCCTGACAGCTCTGAGTGGGAGGAGGGAGAATTAGATGCCTTTGTCTCAAATTAGAAAGATGAAGAGAAGGAGAGAGAAGAGGGAATAAGAAAGAAGGCCAGCCAGTCCACCACAATGAGAAAACAACAGCAAGACAGAAAAGATAGAAGGAAGACAGGCTGTACAGAAATGAGGAGAAGAGGGGAGGGGGGTGATAAAGTGGAGGGAGGAAAATAAAGTAAGATGGAGAGGGGGATAAAGGAAGGAGAGATTTTAGGAAGAGGACGGGTTGGGGAAAGGAAATAGGTAATGGTTAGTATAGAAACTTTATTGTCCACAATGTCAAAAATTGTATTTGGGTTCACCACAATCAACATGGGTCACCATTACGATAATAGAAACACAGTAAATTAGGAGAGCTTGAGTTCAATTATTGGCAGTAAAATACACTTCAATAGGCCTTTTACAAAACAAAGGGAAGAGATGGGGACTATGGAAAGAAAGAAAGAAAGAAAGAAAGAAAGAAAGAAAGAAAGAAAGAAAGAAAGATCTTGGGGGTAAGTGGGGTTGCTGTAGTCAATTGACCTGTGAAAAAAACTTATCATCTCATGCTTGGGGATAATTTGACAATCCACTGCTGAACTGTCTTGTTCTGCAGTGAAAACAAGAATCACAAGACAGAAAACCACAGAGCAAAAGACCAGCAGAGAGGAAGGAGGGAGATGTAACTCTAAAAGTAGCGACAGGCTTGATTGATGGCACAATTTGTGAAAGGAGAGAAGCAGGGAGTCTTCTGAGTTTAAGAATTGATGAAGATAAAATGGGCCCGGGTAGCAGGGGTAATAACTTGTGGGGCTTCATGCTGTTCCTTATGGGCCATGTCCCAGCTCGGCCTGCCTCTGATGGAAAGTTTCCCCACCTTCCTCCATCTGGCTGCACCTCCTCTCTGCAGCTGAAATGAGAAAAGGGAGGAGCATCATACTACTTAAAAGGGAGGAAAGACTGGGTGTGGGTATGGTGGAAAGGTAATCAACTGCAGCACCTGCTGTTATTTCTGAACCTCCTCTGAATTGGAGTCATCTACTTCAGACATTGAGTTATAAAGTGAGCCCTGAAAAAATAATGAACATTTATAGCACTTAACTAAATAATCAATAAATGTAACAAAAAAAAAAAAAAAAAAAAAAAAGAGTTGAGCTATTTGCGGAGAAAATGTTACCATAGGTTAAGTTTACTGTAAGCACTTCCATATGGAATATCTCTGTTTCTGAAAATTTAAAGAGTAATTTATTAGAAGTTGAAATCATGTTTTTTCTGACCTCCAGTGGTGGTTAACTTTTCACCTTGTTGCAATGATGTAGAAGTGTACTCCAGAGTGTGGTCAGTACACAGTGAGTTGTTGACTGTGGTTACAGGTGCAACTGACTTGAAACTTTCAATCATAAAGGGCAAAAAATACTCCTTTTCAGTTATTTACGGGGAACTTGGCTGATTTTACACATCAAGTGGCTTTACAGATGTTGGGGAGTGCTACTGCATTTATGAATAAAGTTAAAGTTTAAAGTTTTTTGTCTCAACAGGGAGTTGTGTGAAGGCCATTACATTTGAGAAGTGATGTCACTTGAGGCAACATTGGTTGGGTACGAAGACTAAAGTTTGCACTGTAGCAGTGCATTGTTGTTCGTAGCGGAAATTAAAAAGTATGCACGTTCTGACAATGTTGTGCCTGAACGCGTTCATTGAACGATAGTTCATGAACTTGTCCATATTTTGTGTGAATGTGAACTGAATGTACTGTATTACTGCCTGATAAACGTTACTGTGAACTCGTTCATTCTGGTGTCTGAATGGCATGCTCTCCCAGTTTAACCTTCTTCAATATGGTGCCAGATTTCTATAGAGTCATTCCAGGCGAAAACCTGGCTAAAACACACCGCAAACAGGCTTTAATATGTAACGGAAAAAAACGCCCCAATCTGGCAACACCAGCCACCAGTGTCACACTGCCGCATGCGTCATCAAAACAAAAAGCAGCATGGAGGCAACAAAGCAACAAGGAGGCGTCGTATGATCATTTAAACAAGTTTTATGACAAGGTCAGTGAGGATGGGAAAAATCTTACATTTCTGTGCCCACTGGCTTTCAAAAAGAAAATCCGCACTTCAGTCACATGGGGTGAAAGCTGCAGCTGCTACTAGTGTGGACTAAATGGACAGCAACAAAGCGTTAAAGCAACACTGGGGAAATGCTGTCCCCTCCATGCTAATGGATTCAAAATTGGATATGAAGATTAAATCTGATGCATAGTTACAGTGTTAAAACTGATAAAAATAATTGCTGTCTGTGGTTCTATATGGGCTGTGGCAGTAATTTTGAAAAATAATAGTTCACAGCAAAATATGGAAAAAAAACGAACTGAACTAGTTCATTTTTGGAATGGTGAACTTAGTTCAAAGTTCAAAAAACTGAACTTTGAACTAGTTCATGTGTAAAGTGAACTTTCCCAACACTGCGTTCTGATATAGAAGCTGTCTGTTTCTTACCTACAACCCAATAGCTGGTAAAGTCATAAAAACTTTTGCAGTGTTTTGCTGGAGATTAGCCAACTACTGCTGACTTTTTCCCTTGTTTTTTTACGACCTGTTCATGCTATAAGCAAATGCTAAGCTAGTTACTCAGCCAGCCCACTGTGAATTAATTCAATATTCCTTTATTAGTCCCTCAAGGGGAAATTCCAGTTTACAGCAGCACCAGTAAAGCCGATAGAGGAGAGTAACAAGTGCATGCAAATTAAAAACAATAAGTATATACAAAAGAGTGGAATAAAAAATAAACGTCATCTTAAGAAATTATTAAGAAAGTAGTATTTACAAGAAATGACAACAAAAAGTGGACTTTTACAGACTTTTCAACACCAAGACAACGACGGAGAACTGCATGTGTGAGTAACAGAGACTGGCATGGTGGATACAATTTTTCTGCTCACTGTGGATTTTCATCTGCTTTATGATGGAGATGGACTGCATGTGAACTTATCTGCATGGGACAGTCAAAATAACAGTAAAGCACAACTACCTAGCTCAATAAAGCCAGGACTGTGAACTTAAAGGCACCCACTGTCAACTCTGAACGCATTTTTGTCCCTCTGCCAGATAAATTAAGTATGGCCAGTAATGATAACTTTTGGAGTGAACTGCCTTTTAATTCTCGTTCTATGGCTGCTAGTAAGTGGCAATACTGCAAGAAAAATTTTCATCATGTCTTCATGGGAGATGGAAAAGAGGACTTTATTAAATGGTGCAAGCGATTTGAAGTAACTATGGAAGCTGCTCCAAATTTTGATGAGGACAGTTTGGCTAAGCTGCTGCCCAGACACCTGGGTGGTGCTGCTTTTGGTTACTGGGAAAGCCTCCCTGATGCAACAAAATCTGACTACACTGCAGTGAAAGACAATCTTAAAGCTGTTTTTGGACAAACTGCTTACTCTCTATATTTCAAAGTCATGTCAATGCACGTACTCGCTTGTCTGGTGAGGTGCTTCCAGTATTTGCTGCTGAAATTTGTTGTTTCGTGGTAGAAGCTTTTCCACATATGCACAAAACGTTAAAGATGGAGAAAAATTCAGATGCTTTATTGCTGGAATTGAACCGCTATAGAGCCAGCAGGGTGTTTTCAACCTCAAACACTGCAATGTTTTTCTCAGGCGCAGGTCTCACCCGTGGGCCTTTCCTTTGACATTAACTCACCCTCCTGCATCTTCCACGTCTCTTAGCATTGATTCTGCTACCTCAGATGATCTTCAAAAAATGCAGAAACAACTGCAGACACTTTCAGAAAAGGTGGAACAGTTGCAGTTAGAAGTGCAACGCCAGCAAAAAAATAAACAATGTGGTTCACTGGATTACAGATCTCGTCACCAGAGCACCACACTCACAGGATCAAATCATGAAAGGGACCAGCACAACAGACGGAATACCTACAGTCACTCTGGATCTCTGGATCACCATGCACGTCATTACAGCCCATCACCCGCTCTCCTGACTGCCGAGAAGACAGACATCAGTCTCGACACTCTCAAAGTCCTGGACATGTATGTTTTCATTCCCCTTCACACACCAATTCAACTAAGGGGAACTACAAGTAGTTGGCAATGAGGGCCACTTACCAGCTACTAACTCTGCCCAGGCCTACGAGGATGCTAATGAACCGCATATTAACTTAACCAGAGACTGATGAGACTGATCTGAAGTTGATGTGTCATGTAGATATGTGTCAGTTGTTATTAAGGACACTGTTGTACATGCTTTTGTTGATACTGGGGCAGATATTTCAGTTATCAGTGAAGAGTTTATGATGTCTACACCAGCCCTTCATAAAATGAAGTTCAATAACTAAGTTCAGGAACAAGACCACGCCTCAAACACACCCTGATTACGCATCAGGGTATTTAAGCGGTCCTGATTCATTCATCTCCCCTTCGGCTTATTTTCTGCACTGTCTCGGTCTCTGCAATCCAACACCGGCAGCAAACCTGGCTGCGCTCGGAGATCCTTTTCTTCTCATCTATAAACACAACTGTTACATTCACGTTTACACTCGCACCATACTACTCTGTATTCTGTACTGTGCTACAGTACAAAACACTGTACTTAATTATCCATACCTTACCGTTTCCATTGGCAACATTATTTTATACCCCCTTTTCACACAGAACGTACATAGACGTAGCTGATGTTGTATTTCATAACTCATATTTTATTCCCCATCATGTCTCATTTTATTTATTTGTGCTATAATCAATTCCATCCATATCATCTTAATTTCCACATTTTCAGAGAATTATGCCACTCACATTATTCCCCAAGGCCGACCATACGTGTCACACCTTCTCTCCATCGCCTCCTCCATCCCACCCCTCCACAATAATGTTGCGCTCGACAAAGCATGTAAGATGGAGCTAAAACTGTGGCTCCAATTCAATCAATCAATCAATCAAACTTTATTTATATAGCACCTTTCATACATAGAATGCAACTCAAGGTGCTTGACAAAAGATAAAAACAAGTAAAGTCTGTACAACGCCCATTCCCAAACACGCCCCCAGACACCCACACACACACACCCCAATGAAACTGTCGCTGTAAAAACATGGCAGGGCACTGAGGAACCATGAGAGGAAAAGAAACCACCTATGGGGAGCTCATCCACACTGCAAGGGGTCAAAGCCCGCGGCCACAGGGAGCACCGCCGCAACAGAGACCCCTGACCCAGATTGCCCGGGGGGACACCACATTACAGGGCAGCGCCCCCCAGTCCTCTGGGCCCGAGGGGTCCCCAGGACGACACCCCGGCGGGCAGACCAGTCACACCTCACAGCGTGGAGGCCCCCCATGAGGAAGCACTGGAGCTAAGACCTAGAATACAATAGAATAAAAGACCTAGAACCGTACAAGACAATAGAATAAGGAGACCTAAAACCTAAAAGATCAAAAAAATAAAAATAAAAGACCTAAGACCTGAAATTAAATAGAATAAAATGACTTAAAAGCTAAAAACAAATGGTAGCATGAAACAGATCTAAATCAAAAGAGTAAAAGAAATCAATTAAAAGCCAAACTAAAAAGGTGAGTCTTGAGTCTCTTTTTAAAAACATCAACGGTCTCTGCGGTCCTGATGCCCTCTGGCAGGCTGTTCCAAAGCTTTGGACCATAATGGCTGAAAGCCGCCTCCCCGTGGGTTTTGGTCCGAACCCTCGGAACAATTAGAAGGCCGGTGCCAGAGGACCTCAGGATCCGCGAGGGCTGATAGGATAAAAGGAGGTCAGATAAATAAGATGGCCCGAGACCATTAAGACACTTAAAAACTAATAAGAGCACCTTAAAATCGATCCTGAAACACACGGGGAGCCAATGCAGCAATTCTAAAACCGGTGTAATGTGCTCCCGCCCTCTGGTCCTCGTCAGCGCACTTGCGGCTGAGTTCTGAAGTAATTGTAAGGTATAGATATTCTTTTTGGGAAGACCAGAGAGCAGGGCATTACAATAGTCTAGACGGCAGGAGATAAAAGCATGCATCAGTACCTCCGTGTTAGCCTGAGAGAGAAACGGGCGGACTCTGGCTATATTTTTAAGATGGTAGAAACCTATCTTTGTTACATTTTTAATATGAGGAATAAAACTGAGCTCAGAGTCGAAAATGACGCCCAGGTTCTTAACAGATTCTGAGGGTGTAAAACCTTGTAGTTTTGGTAAAAGTGTCTCTCTCTTGCCTTCAGGACCAATAACTAAAACCTCTGTTTTATCCTGGTTGAGCAGTAGGAAGTTCTCTGCCATCCATGACTTAATGTCTGAAATACAGTTTAAAAGGGTATCAATAGGCCCTGTGTCATCAGGAGACACGGCAATGTAAAGCTGTGTATTGTCAGCGTAGCCGTGGAAGCTGATGCCATGTCTCCTGATGACATCCCCAAGGGGAAGCATGTAAAGATTAAAAAGTACTGGACCTAGAAATGACCCTTGGGGCACCCCACACTTCAATTCACGGGTCCCAGAGGAACATGTATCCAAACTTACATAGAAACAACGGTCCGTGAGATAGGAGTAAAACCAATTAAAAACAGTACCAGAGAGGCCTACCATGTTTCTGAGTCTGTCTAATAAAATGTGGTGATCTACTGTATCAAAGGCAGCACTTAGATCCAGTAGTACCAGGACTGTGAGCTTTTGTGAGTCCGCATTACACCTGATATCATTCAAAATCTTTAAAAGGGCTGTCTCGGTACTGTGGTTCACTCTAAAACCAGACTGGTATTTCTCTAAAATGTTATTAGTGTCTAAGAAATAGTTTAGTTGGTTTAAAACCAGCTTTTCTAGAATCTTACTTAAAAAGGGTAAGTTGGATACAATTCGACATCCAAACGACATCTCCTTCTACAACAATCACGTCACCAAGCAAAAAAAAAAAAAACATTCACAGATGCTTCTGCTTCCATTAGATTCGGTGGCTACCACGGCGGAAAGCAGTTTTCAGCCGAATGGCTTAGCAAATTTGCAATACTCTCCTCTTCCTCCACCATATGCAAACTGTATCCAGTCGTTATAGATGGTCAAAAAGAGACTTTGCAATCCACACCGACATCAGCGCTGTCGTCGACATTATTAACTAAAGACGGTCATGCCATCTAGACATTACCTGACTCACGTGGAAGCTCACCTTAGTTCCAGCCAAACAGCAATCCATCATCCGTGCATCCCACATCCTCTGCTGCAAAACTCAATCGCTGACTCACTCTCACTTCTTTCTCTAGAAATTCAGGCAACTGGCTCCAGCCTCCAACCCTCTTCCGACTCCAGTCCAACCATTTTTTGACCACATTCAACAAGCCCAGAACTAGAAAGCTTATGGCTCACTTCACAGGTTGCCATCGTGAACACTGGAACCGCTTTAAAGCTTTCCACGCCTCCTTCAGCCTTCCTTTCCTGTCTCCGGACATTCCAACCTTCACTAGTTTCACCACATTCACTCACTCGATCCTTAAGATCAAATCTTCCACCATACAGGCTTATGTCAGCATTTTCAACTTTCTCATTAAATTATCAACAGGAGTGCCTTGCCCCGCCTTATCCCACTCCCATATCCATATATCCATCAAAGGTCTCCACAAGACCGAACCGCTCTCTAACCCTAAATGTTTGCCTCCCACCTCTGGCCTTCTGGCCCGATGCTTAGATACCTTGCACGCTGGTTACCTGTGCCCATTCATAGACAACATACTGGAATCCATGTTCCTTGGCTTCCCATACTGTTCCAAATTCACCGCCACCACTCTCTACTACCAACCATCCTGGCTCACAGCCATGTCCGATATTTCTCTTGTCCGACTCTCTCGTCTTCCTCCTCAAACGCAGTAAGATCAATCAGTCTGGTCCACCTCAATCCATCCACTCCTCCCGATTAAATTAATTTCAAAGCCCATACAAACCGATCCACGATTACATAAGCTTAAGACTAGCCAATCAAGCTTCACCATAAGATCTTTCTTTCATCTGAGAAACAGGTCACGTTGTCACACACTTCTGGTTTCAAACATCTTACACCCATTCATCCAAGATTCTACCATCCATTCCTTCGTTCCCTTCTTCCTTCTCCTTTCCCTTTCATCCTCTTTAACCTCATCCCTTCATCTCTCATCCCCTTGACCCTCATCCCTTCATCCCTCACCCCTCAACCCTCATCCCTTCATCCCTTGACATCTCGACCCTCATCCCTTCATCCCTCGACCCTCATCCCGTCATCCCTCAACCCTCATTCTTTCATCCCTCCTTTCATCACCCCAGCTCTCCTTCATCCCAAGACATATTAAATGATTGTTAAGTTGTATCTCTTTGGTGTGGTCTTTGTTAGTGAAAATCCAATTGGAAAGCAGTTTATTCCTCTCACTAGTGTCACAGGTGACCCTCTTGACTCCCTGACCGTGACCCACACTCCTATGACACATGCCCTTCAAATTGTCAGAAACTGTACTAAGCCACTCTTTTTGGGCTGGGATTTTCTAGTTGCTAATGGTATCATTGTAAATCCTTGCAATATGTCTCTCATAGTGGAGGATAAAGTAGTGCTATTAGTCAGCCCACACCAGAATGTCGCTAAATTAATTGAGGTTACAGAAACTTCTACAGTCACAGTTCCCTCCATGTCAGATATAGTCATCTCTGCTAAACTACAGTAGATGCACCACTTAAACGACTAGTACCCAGTGGCTATGTTGGTGTGTTTGAGCCACACTACACTAATCAGTCATCTACTGGTTCTGCATAGACTGTAGCAAAAGCTGAACAATGTTCCATATATGTTTAAGTGGCTAACCCCTCCACTGAGGTCACATTGTATTGTGGGACAAAGATAGGAACTTTTCATGCCACCTCAGGCAAGGACAAATACACTGTGATATAAAGTTCTGTTTGTAACATAGACATTCAGATGCCTGTGTTGTCCAAACCATTTGAACTTCAGGATTTTTCAAACCCTGACCTCAAAGAAGAGGTCTCAACAGAAAAAACTGAAAGACGCATTGCACTCATTCTCAGATGTGTTCAGTCTGTTAGGCAAAATGCCTGAATGAATATCTTAGATAGATATAGACCAGAGAGGGAATTAATTATAAGCCTTAGTGGAAATAAACAAAGGGAGCTCCAAATTGGGTTTTCTGAGGCAAGGCACACGCTGACACGGCAGGCAGACAAACTGAAACATAGAGCACACAATAAGTGGCAGTCCAACAACAAACTAATATTAGCACAACTCACAAAGAGAGGAGACAGCAAAACCAAGTACTCACAAAGAAGGAATGAAGACAATGCCAGGGATTCAGGACAATCCACCAACAGGTAGGAGAGAGCTCTCCCCTTTTATCTTGTGCCTTAATCATGGTCGTGTACATCAGGTATGCACCTGAGGAGGCGGAGCTGGCCAGGTGTAGAGACACATCCAGCTAGACAGACAGGGGAAAACAGACAGACAACATATAACACTGGGAGAAAGGAAAAAAAGAAACTCTAGGAACAGACAGATCTGTAGGATCATAACACAGTCAGCACTCACATGACTTTGGACGGACAAATCTAGTCACTCACAAAATTACCTCTCCTTCCATGAAAGCTGATGTTTAAGGCCAAGTGGAAGAGCTTAAAGCTCACGATCTGAATGAGGACAGTACAAGCCAGTGCAGTGGTTATGATGAAAAAAAAGGATTATTCATACAGATTTCAGTACCCATCATTGATGCACATCCTCTTACTAGAGTTGATGACAGTTTGGATGCACTGTCTGGCTCTCGGTATTTCTCTACTATGGACATTGTTGTAGGATTTTTATGTTTAAGGCAATTACACTGGATATAATGGTTTTATGTTAAAGGCAATTACACTGGATGTAATGGAACTATAATGCACTTACACTGGAAAAAAACTGGAAATATGATGTTTAACTTTGAATCATGTATAAGTTGAAGTGAGCCTGAGTGATCACAGCCCTCTGAGAGGTGACTGACAAAGAGCAGTGGTGTGGTTGCACCTAGGCTGGGTGAGTACCTTTCCAAAAGAACCTAGCTAAAAGAGCTTGGCCTGTACCATCTCCATATAGAAAGTGTCCTGAGACAACTTCTGTTGTGATTTGGCGCTATACAAATAAAACTGAATCAAATTGAATTTAATAAAAATACTGTCTAAAAGTGCATAATATCACAAATTGAAGCAAAAGCTAACATAAGAGTCAAAACAAGGTCTGATGTGACCTTGTGTATGTTGCATGTAAAGCCATGGTGCGGACAGCATGAATGAGATGTGTGATATGTGCTAATAATTTGCTTGCTTGCTGTTCGGTTTGTGTTCTTGGGAGCATTGGTAAAGCTGTCATTGGTAACCTAGTATAGAAATTATAAGAGTAGATCAGAAACTTGACTCAATTAAACAATGAGCTGTTGTCCCGACAGCAAAAAATAAGTATATTTTCTTCAGAAGGAGACACTTTTCCTGCGGGAGAACAGACAAAATTTAAAGATAACTGATTTATGAGCTGTTGCCTCTGGGGGAGAGAGTGGAGTGCATACCTTTCAAAAAGAAGAGGGGTGTTTTTTTCGCCCACGGAGGGAACAGACCTTTGAAAGATAAAAATCTGTGAGCTACCTGACCTGCTACCATAAAGGCAGGGCAAATGGACTTTGTCAGAGCATATAATCTTCTAAACTAGCTAAACGGAGAATCTCAAGAAACTCTGAAACTAATGAAAACTGTATTTGAAATAATAATGTTGGTAGGTAGACAAATGTTATACAGTAGCTTCGCAGGAACAAGTTATTTAAGGATTGTGATCAGGATAGGGATTCTGAGACCTGGCATTGCTTCTCTGATATTGAAGAAGTAAATTCGGAAGAAGATAAGAGCCTCATCTGTTGTTGGGGATGGGTATTCAAAGTTAACGTCCTGATATTCTGAAATTGTATTTAGGCAATGTGTTGAAGATAGCACATTTATGTTTCACTCATCTGTTATTGAAGAGGTGTACTGAATTGAGTTAAAGTCCTGATATTGTGAAAGTGTATTAAGTGTTGAAGATAAGAAATTTAAGTGTCACTCATCTGATGTCAGGGAAGTGAATTCAGATTTGAGTTATAGCCGGCTCCCAGCGTGTATATCGCTTTCCGTTGTTGAACTGTTGCAGGCAAGTGCTGCGACATTCCAGTGAAGGAAAGGACTGAACAGGCGCCATGGGAAGAGTGAAGTTAAGCATCTACGGTTAACGCTGCAGAGTGCTGCAGTTTCCTAGTGAAGCAAGGGGCTGAAAGGGTAAAGTGGCTTACTGCCTAAGGAACAGGCAATCATGCAGTCACAGCAGAGACAGTGACAGCTGGCCAGAGGTGTAAATAGTGCATGTTAATATTGAGACAACAACATAGAACTAGCTAGGAAAACTGTGTAAATAATGTGTATTTAACAGAGAACTGAGGAGTGTAGAACTCAAAAGTACTGATGTATGAGAATCAAGAAATGTTTTTGTTGTAAAACTAATACTCTTGAATAACTTGAGGGTCAGAGATAGTTAACCAACAGTTTTTGGAGTAAGTGACAATAATTAATATTGTGCTATAAGTATGTATAGCAAATACAACTTCAAAATAAATTAATAATAGCTGTATAAGATAATAATAGTTAATATAGTGTTATAAGTATATATAGCTAATATAACTTTTAAAATAGATTATAATAACTGGAAAAGATAACAGTTAATGCAGTGTACATAGCCAAAGAATATCTAACTTTCTAAAGATAAATAATAAAATAATAAAAGAGCTTCCTTTTATCCCTTGGGAACAATTTCTGCTGGGATTGTGGACCACAAAAACATTGGCTCTAGTGCTGGAACAATTGTGCGGAAACCCGACTGCAATCCCACTGGGCCCATTTCTTAGAGTACCAGAGAGACACAGAATAGAAGAATTCCATGAGAGGCAGAAAATGTAAGCCTGAGTGATCACAGCCCTCTGAGAGGTGACTGACAAAGAGCAGTGGTGTGGTTGCACCTAGGCTGGGTGAGTACCTTTCCAAAAGAACCTAGCTAAAAGAGCTTGGCCTGTACCATCTCCATATAGAAAGTGTCCTGAGACAACTTCTGTTGTGATTTGGCGCTATACAAATAAAACTGAATAGAAGAATTCCATGAGAGGCAGAAAATGTAAGCCTGGAGTGACTGCAGCGAAAATAATAGTGCTGATGAGGTTAAAACAAACAGACAGAGAGGCAGAAATACCCAGAAGTGCCCGGTAAGGCTACATGGGGGCCAAGTGGACAGCAGGACGACAACTCTGGCAGAGTTAACAACAAAACGCCATCCAGATCACAAAAAGCAAATTCAGCGGTGCATGAAGAAATGGTATGGTAGAACTACAGGAAGCCAACAGTGGCCTCAAGAAGGCACCTTCAACATGGCACGTTGCGACAAAGTGGAAGCTTGCATAAGATTCCACAAGGCCAAAGAAACCAGTGACAAAAGACAAGACAAGAGAACCAGAGAAAGAAAAGTGTTAAGGTGGTTTAGGCATGAAGGAGAGAAACATCAACAGTCAGTGTGAGCAATGACAAAAGTCCTGGGAGAGGACAAAACAGTTAAAAGGAGGCAATAACTGACAGCAAAGCTCTGCAGATGGCAGTCACTGCCACAGCGCCTTCATTCACAATTGACCTGCCACCTTACCCCAACAGGAAACCAGCTGAGGAGCGACAGTCTGTACAAACAGAACAATGAAGAACTGAAAATAGGGGGTGAGCTACAGGGAAAACTTGTACTGACAATAAAAGAACACCAGCAAAAGAAGAAAATATGGAAAGAAGGCAAGCAGTCAAGTGAAATGAAGAGGCAAAATGTAAGCAGAGAAGAGGAGTCGGATAACAGTGATGACTGTGAGCAAGAGCAAGATAAGTGGATAAACCACCGATGAAGAGTCAGAAGAAACAGATATGAGCACATCAATGGCCAGAGAAAGAAGAGAATATGCAGAGAGAGCAAAGAGAGGAGACATATACCTGCACAAAGACAGACGGACTGTCAAGAAAGGTCAATGGAAGAAACCCCAAAAAGGGATAAAGGGCGCTATCAAGAAAGTACAATAAACACCCTTACCAACAACAACACAACAGGAGAAGCATGATGTTGCAGAAAGACACCAGAATGATGCAGGGAAAATGGTGATACATCTATCAGGTACAGTGCACAGAGAAGACAAGCACGTAGCTGAATGGCAGGCACTGACAAGTGAAAAATGAAGGCTGAGGGATCAGATAAGAGAGCAAATGCGTGAGCTGGAAAAGAGCATACATGTGACTGAACAACTATGAGCCCAAATGATTCAGGATGACAGACTTAAGACCAGGAGTGGGCAGCCGTACCGTGTATCTTACAAGGGCAGCGAAGAAGAAGAACAGTTCAATGCATCCATGTGTCCTATATTAACCGAAGGACGGTGACAGACTCGCTGTTATTTATGGACATGGTTTGCCTAGCAAATAGGCCACCAGCACTCACTGATGGGGTAGATAAATGGATCACTTCCTTGGAAAAGAATACAGCAGGCCTGAGACTGGCCTTTGGAGATGTCAAAGCCATGCTGACGCACATGGCAGGAAAGCATCCCACAGAAGACATTTTAAAAAATGCAAATTTGTCAGTGGTGGTGAATGGAAACAGCAGACAATGTGGGATTCGAAGGACATTGTAATTACGTATGGAGAGAACTAAGGAAACATTATCCAAAAAAGATGGACCCCTCTAAACTTTAAAGAGAAACCTTGAAAGATGATGAATGCCCGTCAAAATTCCTGAGAAGAAACAGGAAGCACTGGTGACAGCGACCCAAGTCCAAACTCCATCCCTGGAAAAGCAAGTTGCCCAGACTGCCCCCAGTGCCCCCAGTAACAGCGTAGCCACGGGCTCAACAATCAATCAAGTGCTTTCTTAGAGGATGCCAAACAGAGTGGAAATAAGTTAAAGTGTATTAAAATGTATTAAAAGCCAAGGAATAAAAGTGTGTTTTTAAAAGAGATTTAAAACGGGAAGTGATGAGGCCTGTCTAATGTTAGGCAACTCGTTCCAGGAGGAGCCAGTGTAGGGACGCCAGGATGGGTGTGATTTGCTCATGCCTACGGGTCTGTGTTAGCAGGTGTGCAGCACAAGCTGCAGATGGGCAAGGGAAGCCTGGCTAATCCCTACATACAACATGACTACATGCAGTAGTCAAGATGAGTCTTGATAAAAGCATGGATTAATTTCTCCAAGTCAGGCCATGATAAAATAGGTTTCACCTTCGCTATTTGACGTAGTTGATAAAATCTTTTTTGTACTACACTACTGATCTGTTTCTCAAATTTAAAATCAGAATCGAATTTAACCCCCAAATTAGTGACACAGTCCTTAAGATACAGTGACAGAGAGCCAAGGTCAACGTTGGGGGAAGAACATCAACTTGGTCTGAACACCATTACTTCGGTCTTGTTCACATTTAGACTGAGGAAATTAAATGAAAGCCAGACTTTAATGTCGTTAAGAAGGTCTATGAGTGGCTGGACTGAGTGGGCATTGTTTTGTGCCAGTGGAACAGAGATCTGGCAATCATCAGCAAAAAAATGAAATGAAATGCTGTGTTTCCTAAAAACAGAACCAAGGGGAAGTAAATAAAGAGCAAATAGAAGAGGGCTGAGGATTGAGCCCTGAGGGACCCCATGTGGAAGATAAGCTTTTGAAGATGCAAAGTTGTCAGTTTTTGCACAGAAACTTCTGTCAGTTAGGTAAAACCGAAACCAGTCAAGGGCAATACCCTTAATGCCCACACAGTGTACGAGGCGAGAAATTAAAATCCTGTGGTCAACAGTGTCAAATACAGCAGACAAAAAGCACCAGGATGACAAATTTCCCAGAGTCTGTTGACAAAAGTACATCATTTGACACCTTCAAGAGTGCTGATTCGGTGCTATGGAGAGCTTTGAACCCGGACTGAAAAAGCTCAGTAATACCATTATCTTGTAAGAATAATAACAACTGGTTGTGGACAAACTTCTCTAAGATTTTGGAACAAGGGCCACTTCAAATGCCATTAGTTGTCCCAGTGACAACAGCACCACCACCCATCCATGTTCATGTCGGTAGCTCACCAGGCAATACTGGGGGCACCTATCAAAACCGAATAATGCAAGGCAGAGGAAGACAGATGCTGAGAGGGGGAAGACCCTGAAGTAGAGGATGGAGACACCTCCCCCTCAGCAGTACATGTGCTCACAATCCACCTCAGACCTGAATCAAAATCCAAAAGACATCACCGTGTTGGGGGTGTGGCCACACCCCCAACACGGTGGCACAAGTGGTAACACTGTCACCTCACAGCTAGAAGGTCCCGGTTCGAATCCCGCTGTTGGCGCTGGTCGTGTGTCCTCCACCATGCCTCCAGTGCCTGCTGCTCAAGGAAAAAACAGGGGCCGTTCTGTGTGGAGTTTGCATGTTCTCCCCGTGTTCACCTGGGGTATCCATCCATCCATCCATCCATTATCTCCCGCTTCATCCGGGGCCGGGTCGCGGGGGGAGCAGCCTGAGCAGGGACGCCCAAACTTCCCTCTCCCTGGACACCTCCCCCAGCTCTTCCGGGGGGATCCCGAGGTGTTTCCAGGCCAGCCAAGTGACATAGTCGCTCTAGCGTGTCCTGGGTCTTCCTCGGGGCCTCCTCCCGGTGGGACATGCCTGGAACACCTCCACCCTGCGGAGGAAACTCATTTCAGCCACTTGTATCCGGGACCTTGTTCTTTCGCTCATGACCCAAAGTTCATGACCATAGGTGAGGGTAGGAATGTAGATTGACCGGTAAATCAAGAGCTTCGCCTTTCGGCTCAGCTCCTTCTTTACCACGTCAGACCGGTACAGCGACCGCATTACTGTTGCCGCTGCACTGATCCGCCTGTCAATCTCACGCTCCATCCTTCCCTCACTCGTGGACAGGATCCCGAGATACTTAAACTCCTCCACTTGAGGCAGGAACTCTCCCCCAACCTGGAGGGAGCAAGCTACCTTTTTCTGGTCGAGAACCATGGCCTCGGACTTGGAGGTGCTGACTCTCATCCCAGCTGCTTCACACTCGGCTGCGAACCGCCCCAGTGCACGCTGAAGGTCCTGGCTCGAGGGAGCCAACAAGACAACATCATCCACAAAAAGCAGAGACGAAATCTGCCGGCTCCCGAACCGAACCCCCTCCGGCACCTGGCTGCACCTAGAAACTCTGTCCATAAAAATGATGAACAGAACCGGTGACAAAGGGCAGCCCTGCCGGAGTCCAACATGCACCGGGAACACGTCTGACTTACTGCCGGCAATGCGGACCAAGCTCCTGCTCCGGTTGTACAGGGACTGTACAGCCCTCAACAGAGGGCCTCCAACCCCATACTCCCAGAACACCTCCCACAGAATGACGCAAGGGACACGGTTGAATGCCTTCTCCAAGTCCACAAAACACATGTGGAGTGGTTGGGCAAACTCCCATGAAACCTCAAGCACCCTGTGGAGGGTATAGAGCTGGTCCAGTGTTCCACGGCCGGGACGAAAACCGCATTGTTCCTCCTGAATCCGGGGTTCGACTATTGGCCGAATTCTCCTCTCCAGTACCCTGGAATAGACTTTCCCAGGGAGGCTGAGGAGTGTGATCCCCGATAGTTGGAACACCCCAGTCTGCCAGTCCAGAGGCACCGTCCCCGACTGCCACGCGATGTTGCAGAGGCGTGTCAACCAAGACAGTCCTACAACATCCAGAAACTTGAGGTACTCAGGGCGGATCTCATCCACCCCCGGTGCTTTGCCACCGAAGCGCTTGCTAATGTAGCAGAACTGGCCTCTAACTGACCCTTCCTTACCCTCTCTGCATCCCTTCAGGAGAAATGGAGTTGTAAAACACCCCAAATTTCAAGAGCTATTGACCATTTGAACTGTTACAGGGACAGTGCTAAGTTGAACAGAGACAAGATGTCTGGCTCAGAGGCATCTCCTCCACACTCTTTCGGGGGAGCAAGAGACACAGACACCTCAACATCAAAGGTTGCCCCTTTTGCTCCATGTTTCCCATGGGGGTGCTAATTCCCTCTTGATAGCCCCATGGGAGATACGGACAATAAAGCTGTCTAGGTGAACCAATGCCAGACCTCAGAGGAATCCACAAACAAAATAATGCTGATGGGTTGTAAATTAGACATTCCTGAAACAAACTGTTTTGTAGATCTGTGTGTCTTGTTCTCCAGTATACCAGGATAACCAATTCTCTATGTTTGATCTCACTTTAGATTTTCTTACAGTGTCAAGCCCGTAATCTGTGTGATATCAATGCTTTTTCGGTGTTTGTAGCTTGTAGAATGACAAAGCTGTGATTTTAACTTTTCTTCCAACTTTGTCTGAGTTTTTATCATGGAACCATACTGCCATCTCGAGCTTCGTAACGGTTAGGTTGAATACGCTTGACGTGATACATTTATTAATAAGTAACCGTTATAGTGATGATCATTTTGGGCAAATATAGTCTTCCCTTCTTTATTTCTTTATTTTGTGTTAGTTATACCTTGAGTCATCATATATATTAAGATGAGTATTAGAAATTTATCATGATTCCGTTATTATGAGTTATCATTTAACGTTGTCAGCCACCCATAAGAATTGCCTAACGCATGTTATGAACAATGTTGGAATGCCATTGAAAATTGTCCATTCAAAATATATGTGATTGAACATAGTGAGAAGCAGATGAGCCCCTCGTACGAACCATTAATTAATCCTCGCCTTACAAGACGAAATGACGTCGCGCGCCTACGAACCATCCCACATGCGCGACAGCCTATCAGTGATTAGACACGCCTTGGAGCGAGGAAAAACATCTGCCGCATGCAGCGGACAGTTAGTTAGTCCTGTTTCAGTCTGTCTTGTTAGTCTGTAGTGTCTTGTCTTAGTCTTCCGTTTGTCTTCTTCTAGTCTTAATTTTTCCTTTTCAGTCGAAGTTTCTATTCTAGTTTTGAAGCCTTCGTTCTGTTCTGTTTTTGCGTTCGTTTTCTCTTCTTTTTGTTGCTGCTCATAGTCACGCTGAGTAGCCTGAGTTTATTCTTAAGAAGACGTATTTTCTTTTGTTTTCTCTTCGTGAAACTCGAATTTTTGCTCGCCACATTAAGCCACGTGATTTGATTTGTTTTGATCTTGTGTAAAATTCTACTCACTTAATAATAATTTTGGAGACACTTTTTGATCGGCCATCGAAGAGACATTTAATCTTATTGTTAGTAATCTAAAGTCCTGTTTCATGGTCACCACTTATTACTAAAACCAGCTGCCATCTGCTAACCAGCTGGTTCGGGCTAGACAACCATCAGAAGCCGCTCCTCCTCTGTAACCGACACCGGAGAGTTCCAGCCCCTGAAACATCCCTATCCAACATCGGCTCGCTACCGTGGTTTGCTCGATTTGTCCAGCAGACTGCCGCGCAGATCGGAGCCGCGGACACAGCTTGGAGTCTTCGTGTCAGTTCGGAGCAGACATCAAACAGGAGCGTCGCTGGCCAAGTAGGCATGTTAAGCGGGTTTGAATAAGAGTTGGTCCGTGAGGTTATGATACTGTAGATTTGCCTAAATTCTCTTAACCATTCGTTCAGTAAATTAACTCTACATTTGCGTCCCCAGTTTTCCCTTTAACTACTTCTCACTATTGCCAAACTCATTCTGCCATTGTTTGCCATAAGTTTTTCTCTGCTTGTGTTGTTTCAGATCTCATATATTCTCTGTCGTACTATTCATGATACATTATTCATTATTCATTTGTGTTTAATAAATAAGTTCTTTTTTTATATAAGCCGTGGTCAGACGATGTCCTTTTGAGCTGAGTAATAACGATCCCTATATCTGGAATTTACCCTTCAGATTATCAGACTGGTTTACTGTTGGTTCATTCGTTATCATGACATCAGCGTTACAGGAGTCAGTCTCCATACAGTCCTTCTTAGCTGAGGAAGGTGGTGCCCCGATATTTTATTAACGAATGCAATACCAACATTAATTTAATTCCCCCTACACTAACTACCTCAGTGACTTCACTCCCGGTGATGGATGAATCGACCCCTGAGTCCCCAGTCTCTGCTTCCTCTACAGAAGACATGACAGTGGGATTGAGGAGATCCTCAAAGTATTCCTTCCACTGCCGGACAATATCCCCAGTTGAGGTCAACTCCCCACCTTCACTGTAAACAGTGTTGACAGAAAGCTGCTTCCCCTTCCTGAGGCGCTGAACGGATTGTCAGAATTTCTTCGAGGCCGACCGGTAGTCCTCCTCCATGGCCTCCCCGAACTCCTCCCAGGGGTATCCTCCATAAAATGTACCCCCACTAAAAACATGCAAGAAGATCACCACCTGACCAATAGTGACGAAAGGGAAGGATCCCCGGGCGCCGCTGTCGGCTGGCAGAGCTCCTGGTCTGCCGCGGAGGAACCACAGACTAAGAAGGGTGAAATGCAGAGAATTAATTTCACAAGAAGCATGGCGTGTGCATGTAGTGTGTGCATGTAATGTTGTGATAAATAAAGTACAGTTTCTTTCTTCTTCTTCTTCTTCTTCTTCTTCTTCTTCTTCTTCTTCTTCTTCACACAGCCAGTTCCCATGCTAATTGCAGGAAAATCCATAGTTGCGCCATTACTCTATTCAGCCAACACACCAGTCAATTTGCTAGGAAGAGATATTTTATGCCCTCTAAAAGCTAAAATCATATGCACCCAAGATGGTCTCTGCGTAGATTTCCTCAGTGACCCACCATCAGACATGATGCCACTAATGATCATGAGGCTGACACAAACATCCCTTGTGCGCAACCACTGGTACATTGGCTGCAACTCATACCACAAGAGTCAGCACTATACCTACAGTGGAAGACATGGGAACGCTGGTTAAAGGTTAACCTGGAAAAAGCAGAGGACACACGGCTGCCACTACACTATACCCTTCTGTAGGATTAGCACCAACACCACAAGGGCTATGACTTATGCTGGGAAGAGATGCTCAACAAAAAACAATACTCCATCGTCAGTCATGACATTTACCTGGGATCACAAGGAGCAGCAGCAGCTGTGGAGCTCCCACAAGAACTACAGGATTGGTTTCAAGTCCAGGGCTCTACACCCCACATAACATTGATGATAGCCGAAGGACATGAATCTCATGAACAAAGTCCTATGGTGAAAGAAGCCCTACAGGTGCAGAAATGGGAAACCACTGAAAACAGAAACATTCATATCTCTCCAGACAAAAAGTACATAGGATAACAATAAAAGCATATGATGTAGGACTAGCCGAGAGAGTCATAGTGAATGAGAAACCATCAACTCAAATGCCATCAACCGCAGAACAGGAGACCCTACTGAGCACAGTACCATTGGAACTGTGGTCAAAACACAAGACAGATGTTGGTTATGCCAAGCATAAATCTAAAACCAGGAGCTAGATGCCCATATCAAAGACATTACCCACTCAAGCCATATGCCATGGAAGGTTTAGATCTGTTGAAAGCTGGAGTCCTTAAAAAGAGCCCCTGCAAATATATTTTTTTTCCATTACCAGCCCACAGTTTGTTTTGACCCAGGCCAGGAAAACTGGCTACAAGGTAGTCCTATCCACACCCGAAATCACTATTCAGCGCTGCAACACTATCAATCCTGCAGCCAGAATGGTGTTACCATGTGAGCCTCATGATTGCATATGGAACACAAACACATTTATGTGCACACAAGAAGATGTGCACAGTCAAACAATCCATGCGGACCTTATGTTTTTTTGTTGACGGCTCCTGCTTTCACAAAGCAGTAGAAAGATCGCTCAATTGTGTTCTGCCCAGTTCACGGAAATTAAAGCTTTAACCGCTGCCTGTCAGCTAGCAGCAGGTAACCCCCCCACAGCTATAGCTATTATCAAATGCCCCGCACACCACAAAACAGACACTGTGATAGCCAGAGGTAACAACGCAGCCAATGATGCAGCCAGACGAGCAGCAACACAGGGCACAATGGGGCCCTTGATCATTGAATAGGATCTGGCACCTTTTACAGACTTGCAGTCTATGAGAGGGACAGTGCCAGCCCTCAGTAAAAAATAATGTGGTTAAAACAGGGGGCTGTTAAGAATACACAAGAAGGCCCCCACAAAGGCCTATAGAGAGGCTGCCAAGGGCAGTTAGTGCTTTCCATGTCACTAATGCGCTTTACGATCAGAAATGCTCATGAGGGCCATGTCTCTAGGGGGGAGATATTGAGACACATCCAAAGTGTATGGTGGTCACCATACTTGGCTGCTACGACAGATAGGGTGTTGAGAGAATGCACCACATGTGTGGGATATAACGTCAGAAAATCTTTTTCAGCTCCCATTGCACACATTCCACTACAAGATGGTCCTTTTGGACACTTGATGATAGACGATATTGACATAACAGCACCCCTGTGGGTGGGAAAGATGAGGTACGTCCTAATGGTAAAATGCCTTTACAGCAGATGGATAGAGGCAGTTCCTACTCAAGGACCAGATGCTAGATCAGTAGCAAAGTTTTTGTGCAGAGAAATTTTTTCCCAGTTTGGAATTCCAGACGCAATAAGCTCAGACAACGGACCACATTTTGTGGAATGAGTTTTTAGCTTAACATGAAAGATGCTAGGGATAAAACAGAAGTTTGGGTGCGTGTACCATCCCCATTCCCAAGAATCACTGGAGAGAGCCAATAGTACCCTAAAGGCAAGACTATGCCTGTGCTGTACTGGAGAGGACACAGCGAGGTCCCTCCACTTGAACAGCTGGAAAGCGATACTGAAAGCTATCTGGCACAATTGACTAAAATCCATAAAGCTGTTCCAACAGGTGAAAGGTGCCACAGAAGAGAGGGAAAAGGACATCCCAGAGGATGTGCGAAGGATAAGTCAACAGGATTTCATGTACGTCAAAGTGTTCAAGAGAAAGTGAAATGAACCAAGGCGCAAAGGCTCCTATTGAGTTTGCTTAGCAACTAGAAAAGCCCTTAAAGTAGAAGACAAGAAACATTGGTTCCATGTCAACCACTACTGCAGAGCAGAGAACCCAGAGAGAACATTCAAGGCAGACAGACAGAACCAGGGTAGCATCTCCTGAGTTGCAAGGGGATGGTGACACCTCCCCACAGGAACAAGAACCAGAGTGACTCCAGGAGGTGGACGGTGATGCCGCCCCTCAGGGAGTGAGACGATCACAGAGGTTGGCTACTAGGCAAGTGAGCTGTGGTTTCTCAACACCGGCAGATGATAACAGACACACATACAGTGGAGATGAAGGACCATCAGGCTTGGGGATTGCAGAAACAGAACCCACAACAGGATCAAGCAGTACTAGTCCCACAGATGCAGAGAAGGAATCAGACAGAGAAATCAGCCCCACAAAAAAGTCGAAGATCAATCAGAAGCAGCACTGCCAGGGAGAGAGCTAGATCAGCAAGCAACCCAAGTAGCAGTACATCAGGGAGCCAGAAGACTAGCCCAACTAGCAACACAGGTGGAAAAATTAAGAACTACAAAATGGGAAGCAAATATCTTCTACCAGTGGGTGAAGTATGCAGCAGTTCGAGTTAGCAAAAAAATGTGTGTCGCATGTTATAACAAAAGGCTTCCCCGAGTACATCCAATCCCAGAGGCAGAGAGTGATTGTTAGGTTAGTTCCCCGGGCGCCGGTTGGATGGCAGCCCACCACTCCTGGTCTGCCGTGGAGGAAGGACAACCAGGATGGGTCAAACGCAGAGGACAAATTTCACCAATGCATGGCGTGTGCAGCGTGTCTGTAGTGTGTGACAAATAAAGGGGACTGTCCCTCTGATTCTTCTTCTTCTTCTTTTTCTTCTTAGGAGTGGCCAGGATATTGCTTTGCCCTATGCATGATGCTAATGGCAGGAGAAAATGAAACTATATTAGAACTAATAGACAGGAGAAGACATCAATCAAACTGCCCAGAGAAATTACAGGGTGTCCTACAAACAGAACTCAAGACACTACACGCAATACATGTGCCTGACGACATAGTGTTTCCGTTTTGTATTCCCAGAGGCCCACAGATAGGTCCAATTGTAAAACATGACTCCAAGAATATGTCAGATCCAGAGGGACAGGAAGAATGTCAGATCATTGTGGTAGACAAAAGGATACGTAACACCACGAACCAAGTGTTATGGCCGCCACTGTTCTTGTGTGTATTTGTATGTGTTCTTGTGCCCTGCATGTATGTGAGTGGTTACAGGTGGGTGGGTGGGTGTGGAAACAGGACTCCTCCGGTGGAGGAGGACAGCGACTGGTGAGGAGCCAGCTGCGGTCCAATTCCCTGCAAGCGGTTATCTCCTGCCGACTACAAGAGTTGTCTCAGCCTAGCAGTGGGGGGCTGGCATCTCTTATGATCAGTTCTCTGCACACAAGAGAATTTTGATTTGCTTTGTGGGGGCTATGTTTAAGACAGGGACTGATTCTACACCCACTTCCAGTCATATCGCTTGTTAGCCGCAATAGACTTAGGGGTGCTATTTTCTTTGTATTTTGGTTCTCGTTTCCCACCTTTACTGTATTTACTCTATTTCATTTAGGAGGGTTTTATTTTCATTTTGTTGTGTGTGTGTGTGATTCAGGTAAGCTCTCGTTTTTGGAGAGTTCTCTTTTGGTTATGTTTATTTCATTTGTTTGAAATGCAACTGCTCTTTTTGTTGTCTTGGAATTCACCCCTTTGTATCCAAACAACTTCCAAACATCTGGTTGTTTTTTTTGTTACTTCCTTCCCCCTAGCGAGCTGGGTTGTAACAAAAATGGGGCCTCGTCTGGGATTCATCTGTTAAAAGAATCACGGAGCTAAGTTATTGTTAACCAAGTGTTTAAATTGTTTTTGTAGTAGTAACTGTGTGTGCAGTTGTTGTGTGGCTGGCTGTTAGTTAATCATGTCCGACGATTTGGAACAGTTTTTGGCCAGTCCCTCGTTAGGTAAATTGGACTGCTGCCGCAATGATGATCTGGCTCAAACTGTGAATTACTTCAGTCTCCCATTCACAAAACAAATTCTCAAAAAGGAGCTTAGAGCTCTTGTTCTTGATAAATTAGTAGAGTTGGAGATCCTTGTGGTGCCGGCACAGTCAGGGCCAGCTGTGCTGGAGGGTGATCCTCCCGGTGCTCAAACAGTCTCAGGAGCAGAGAGTGGGGTGGCTGAGCGGCTGATAATGCCAGTCATGCTGCCTCTGTACAATCCTCTGTCTCTGCCTAAGTAAAAAAGGCTTAAACAAAGGTCAATGCGAGAATGGCAAAAGGATGATAAAGTATGTGTTGTGGCATGGAACCAGGAACCACATGGTTTTCCATCTGAGCATGCGGGCATATCAGAAACATGGATTCGCTCTGGCCAACTTGTGGGCTCGTTCTTTGCATCAGCAAACGTCCAGTACTTAGCAAGAAACTCATTCATTCATTCATTCATCTTCTATACCCCCAACTATTCCTTTCGGGGTTGGGGGGGCTGGAGCCTATTTTACTCTCACATTCACACCTAGGGACAATTTAGAGTCACCAGTCAACCTAATGAGCATGTTTTTGGTCTGTGGGAGGAAGCCGGAGTGCCCGGAGAGAACCCACGCATGCATGGGAAAAACATGCAAACTTCGCACAGAAAGGCCCCGTCCGACCCGGGGATCAAACCGGCGACCTTCTTGCTGTGAGGCACGTGCACTACCTGCTGCGCCACCGTGCCGCAGCAAGAAACTCCCGATGGATAAACTACTTGTGGTATAACCAACAGAGATTTCTTAACTGCACAGTGGCAATGGTGGAAGATGTGAAAGAGTAACTGCATGCCACCTCAGTAATGACTCCCTCCCCTGACACCCTAACAGCAGAGGAGGAAGGGGTGTGAGCGCACCGGTGAGGAAAGCTGTACGGTCATTCCCCTGCAAACTGGTGAAGAGGGTAACAACCAAAATGCTAGAACAACTGAAAGGCCTGAGGGGAGAGCATGTACACCATTCCAATTGGAACAGCAACAGCAATGCAGCAACCTGTCCTGGATGAAGGCATTGCAGGGACTAGGAATAGTTACAGGGATGATGTTATTAACTGCAATGGTTGTACCATGTTGTGTTTTCCCATTGGCTCGTCACATGATAACAAAAGCAATAGCACTGGTAACAGGCCAATTCCCAGTACAGGCTAATCAAGTTTCAGTGGTGGATAGTGAGTGGAAAGTAGATGATAAGGAGGCGTTTGGTCAGGGACAGACAAGAAAGGTAGATGATTAATCAGGGGATAGTTTCTATCAATCAGATGATAGTCTCTACATGACCATGGAGCCTGTTAAAGGGCAGACACACATTTTAGATGAAAATCCCATGAGTATGTACCTGACGATAGCGCATACACGGTTTTGACGTTGAACTGTTTCATAAATTATGAAACAAGAGAAATAGTGGGTGACGAACAGGCCAAAGAGCCACCAGATGTAAGACAAAGAACAGACATGTAATGTCATACGTGCTCAAGACAATCCCATGGCTAAAGAAAGAATAAAAAGAATCTTGAAGCCATTAGTAAGTGCCAAGGCAGAGAGTAATTATTAAAAGTATCTTTTTTGTGTTGTCCACTCTTGTAATAGCTTTGCCCAACTTTCATCAGCTATTCATTCTTAGCACAGATCCATCAAACTATGCAGTTGGCGCAGTGCTCTCTCAAGTTCAAAACAGAAAAGAACGAGTTTTAGCTTATGCTAGTCATGTTCTGACTCACACAGAGAAGAAATGGTCCACATATGACAAAGAACTTTGGGCTATTGTTCGGTCGTTCAGACACTTTAGTGACACTTCTCAGTTTAAGAAAATTGGATGTCACACACAACCGCATAGGATGTTGTAGGGGAATTAATTTAATATTGGTATTGCATTCGTTAATAAAATATCGGGGCACCACCTTCCTCAGCTAAGAAGGACTGTATGGAGACTGACTCCTGTAACGCTGATGTCATGATAACGAATGAACCAACAGTAAACCAGTCTGATAATCTGAAGGGTAAATTCTGGATATAGGGATCGTTATTACTCAGCTCAAAAGGACACCGTCTGACCACGACTTAAATGGAAAAGAACTTATTTATTAAACACAAATGAATAATGAATAATGAATCATGAATAGTACGACAGAGAATATAGGTGATCTGAAACAACACAAGCAGAGAGAAACTTATGGCAAACAATGGCAGAATGAGTTTGGCAATAGTGAGAAGTAGTAAAAGGGAAAAATGGGGAGGCAAATGTAGAGTTAATTTATTGAACGAATGGTTAAGAGAATTTAGGGGTTAGAGAATTTAACCTCACGGACCAACTCTTACTCAAACCCGCTTAACATGCCTACTTGGCCAGCGACGCTCCTGTTTGATGTCTGCTCCGAACTGACACGAAGACTCCAAGCTGTGTCCGTGGCTCTGATCTGCGCGGCAGTCTGCTGGACGAATCCAGCAAACCACGGTGGCGAGCCGGTGTTGGACAGGGATGTTTCAGGGGCTGGAACTCTCCGGTGTCGGTTACAGACGAGGAGCGGCTTCTGATGGTTGTCTAGCCCGAACCAGCGGGTTAGCAGATGGCTGCAGGTTTTAGTAATAAGTGGTGACCGTGAAACAGGACTTTAGATTACTAACAATGAGATTAAATGTCTCTGCGATGGCCAGTCGAAAAGTGTCTCTTATTATTACGTGAGTAGAATTTTACACAAAAACAAAGCAAATCAAATCACGTGGCTTAATGTGGCGAGCAAAAATTAAAGTCTCACGAAGAGAAAACAAAAGAAAATACGTCTTCTAAATGTGGCGCCAGTAGGGTAGGGTGGTTGGTGTATCACCAGAGTGTCCGACAACGCCACCTGGGGAATTGCACCCCAGGAAATGCTAAGCTAGAATCTTAACCAGACAAGGTCACACAGGTTCAGATATACCACGGGGCCAGACGGTTTGCCATTTAAAAGGAAACAAACTTTATTAACCAACTTAAATGAAAAGAACAAAATAGCACACACCACACAATAAAACAGACACCTGGGCAAGAGGGGGGGGGGATAAAGTCAGGGCTGGCGCTTACCATGCGGCAGGAAACCAAAAAGGGAGAAGGGATCCAAAATGAACCACCCGTGACATTGCACACGCACACATACACCAAAGCAAGGAAGCGAGTGAGGAACGCACCACCACCAGGGGTTAAACTGCCGCTGTCAGCAGCCAGCACCTGAAACAAAACAAGACAGAATTAATAAAACATGCCCAGGGGCTTCACAACAGTGGTGTGGGTGCAACAGAATAAAAGAAATGACAAAGAATAAATTTAATGAGTGATTAGACAATCTGGAAAGACAGAAATAACTAAATCAATCTAACACAATAGAGGACACAAAAAAAAAAGCGTACTAAACTAATCAAATAACAACTAAAGAAAACAAAAGAAACAAATGAATAAAGGATTTAAAAGATATCCATCACGTGGCGTGGGTCATCAATTAGGCCCCATAACAGCCCGTGACCTCGGTCTCGGAGCAGGACAAGGCGACGGTCAGCGTCGGGCCCCAAAACAGTCTGCTCCGCCGGACGATGCAAAATAAACAAAAGGGAAAAGAACCGAAATAAAGAAAACAAAAGCCAAGCAAAGAAAACCAAACAAGGAAATGAAAACCAACACAAGAGAACGAAAACCAACACAAATAAATGAAAACCAAAACAGATAAACGAGAACCAGAACAAAGGAAAAGAAACCCATAACAGATAAACGAGAACCAGAACAAAGGAAAAGAAACCCGAAACAGATAACGCAAAACCCAAACGAAGCAAAGAAACCCAAAACAGATAACGCAAAACCAAAACGAAGAAAAGAAACCTAAAACAGATAACGCAAAACCAAAACGAAGAAAAGAAACCCAAAACAGATAACGCAAAACCAAAACAAAGAAAAGAAACCCAAAACAGCAGCACCGCCTCCAAGCGTGATGACTGTGGCCGGCCGCTTACACGGCCGCTAAACAAAAAGAGGAAAAAACCAAAACCTTAATTAAATGAATTGATGCCAACTTGAGAAAGTAGATTAATACATACCACAAGAGTTCAGCCTATGCAGCAACCCGGAGGACAGGATGCAAGCCTCACAAGCGCAGCTCTAATGCACCGCCTGAAAATTACGCATGACGGGCAAATCAGCTGAGAGCTGAGCAGCGAATAAACAAAACAGGCAGACAACGTGCGGACAAACGTACCAGAGCGGACAGGTAAGCTGGATACCGCAGGGCTCCAGCAGGCCACTCTCACCTCCCCTGCACCAAGCAGTCAGGCGCGCTGCAAGGAGCGGAGACCGTTACCAGTGGTGCTTTTACGCACACAGCTATTCAAACAGGGAAGACCGCATAGCGCTTCCCGGGGTGAGGGAGATCTGGGTGCCTCAACGGCTGTCGCAGACACCAGACGGGCACGCCGATAGTTGTTGCAGTGAGGAATCAAGCTGCCACGCCGAACACAACATGCTGGCTTGACAGGCCACAGCCACCACGGGAGCAGCGAGGAGCGGAACAGAGACCGGGCGTGGCCACACACACCTGTATATAAAGGCGCGCATGGTGCCGCCCAGCAATCAGTGGCTGGCTGGTTGGCACAGTGCCAAACAGTGGCCAGGAGGGAGACAGCCTCCGGCTACATCTACCCCCCACTTTTGCATCGTCGGCCCGACGATATGCAGAACACACTAGAATTAAGACCAGGGTCTGAAAATGGCAAACTGAGCATTAGACACAGGGTCTGGCACTCCACCAGCTGAGTTGTCTTTGTGACCAGCAGACCGGGGAAGACGATGGACATTCGAATGGTGGCCAGCCGTAGAACGAATGGTTCTACGCAACGCCATTTGACTAGTACTCGGCTGGTCGGTTGGGGACAACGAGAGAGCTGGCGGCAAAGAATGTTCAGGCACTGGACCTGTCGCCGGGACGACCCTGGCCTGCAAAGGGGTCACGACAGGAGCGCTTGCAGGACGCAAAGCACCAGGAACGGCTGCAGGTGGTGGAAGAGATGTTTCAGGGACCAAGACCCACAGGTCACCGTCACTGGAGGACTCCTCATCCCATGCTGCCAGAGCAGGTGGAGAAGATACTCGCGGTGGGGGAACGGCAGCTTCAGGCTGGACTACAGCCTTCAGCATATCCCGATGCACATTTCACACCTGGTGCAGATCATCCACCGGGGCAACAGTATAGACGACCCCTCCACTGGCAGGAGCCCTCACCACCTGGTGGACCACCGAGCTCCAGAGGTCCTGGATCTTCGGCCGCCCTCGGTTACTGTGGTCCCTCAAGTACACGAGCTGGCCCACCGATAGGGGTGCCTCCCGAATCTGCTGATCATGCCGCTGTTTTCTCCTGTCGGCCGCTGCCAACAACCGCTCACGAGCACCCTCAAAAGCGATCCTGAGTCTGGCTTGGTGTTCAACCACCCAATCCTGTACCTTGCCAGGCACTGGCTCCTGAACTCGACCCAGGAGAAAGTCAACAGGAAGCCGTGGTTCCTGGCCGAACATCAAATAGAATGGAGACTCGCCTGTGCCCTGGTGAGGAGTCGCACTGACCATTGCCTGCAGGATGGTAAGGAGTGGTACGGGACTTGGCAACACCGTACAGAAGGCAGAGCTGGTTAATAAGCAAGCCCTCAAAGTTCCTTCCTTGGTCCGAATGGAGGCCCGTTGATCCCGTGTAGGGACAGCTACAGTGAATTTACTGAACACGTCAGTCATGACCAGGACATTTTCATACCCGTTCCGGGCAGGTTCCAACAGCGTGAAATCTATGGCCAAGATCTCATTGGGTCGGGAGGCAAGCAAGTGGCCCATAAAACTATGCGACCTTGGCTGACTGGTTGGCACAGTGCCAAACAGTGGCCAGGAGGGAGACAGTCTCCGGCTACATCAAGAATAAACTCAGGCTACTCAGTGTGACTATGAGCAGCAACAAAAAGAAGACAAGACGAACGCAAAAACAGGACCGAACGAAGGCTAAAAAAAACTAGAATAGAAACTTAGACTGAAAAGGAAAAATTAAGACTAAAAGAAGACAAACGGAAGACTGAGACAAGACACTACAGACTGGCAAGACAGACTAAAATTAAACACAGACTAACTGTCCACTGCATGCGACAGATGGTTTTTATCGCTCCAAGGCGTGTCTAATCACCGATAGGCTGTCACGCATGTGGGATGGTTCGTAGGCGCGCGACGTCATTTCATCCTGTAAGGCGAGGATTCATTAAAGGTGACATATTATGAAGCTTTTTCAATAAGTTACATAGGTCTATGATTTTCATAAAACATGTTTCTGAAGCTGTTTGCTGTAAATAGCTTTCAGGAAAAGATTCTCGCCCCCCTCTATTACCCTCTTTTTCAGCCCCTTTCAGAATGTGCTGTTTCTGGTGTCTGTAGCTTTAAATGCAAATGAGCTGCTGCTGTCCCACCCATGTTACCGTGGTAACGGGGAGAGCGTAGACTCACATAGTACTAAGCGTGTGAAAGTAGCGGACACGGCGGCTGTAAACACATTTTTCAGTAGTTCAACCGGACATGTTCGAACCTGAATAAGATCCTGAAGGAGGGGAGGCTCCTTCAGAACTTCAGAGAATCAGCAGGACGCTTCTGAAAGGTTAGTCTAAAAACGTCTTTCTATGTTTTTCTCTTTAGTACTAGCGCTGCCAGCGTGAGAGGCCCGCAGTTCAGACGGTCAATGCTAATGCTAGGAAGCACCAATCCTAACTTGTAGCGTACCAGAACGAAGGGGAGAAACTCAGCTAAAAGCTTCTAACAAGCATACCCACCATCCAAACGAAACATAATTCATACCCTAAGAAATTATATGGGCATGTGACGAAAACACGGAAATAGCGTATGTGCACTTTAGTGTGTCTGCTGATTTCACCACGTCACGCAAACCACACAAGCTGCTTTGTTTACATAAAGAGGATGGGGTTTCAAGCAAAGGTTGCTGAGACATTGACCGGTCTAACTGCGCTGTTAGCTTCAGCGCTCCGTCTCATTTACACATGAATGGGCAGAGCACGCAGACACACTGCTGAGCAGCACTACTGACCATTCACCTCAGGCAGAGAAAAAGTAGCTAGCTAGAGCACACACATTCAAATGTGGTGCTTTTATTGTTTGAAAATGCTGGTATGCAGCGTTTCTCATTTCTTTAGCTTTATACATGAATGGTCATTTTTTTTTTATTTGATTGCATCAGTGCACATGTGGAAATTGTGCAACAATGCAGTCAGAGCCTGAGAACATATGCTGCCAGGAGGTGCCACAGGTCACAGTATCTTCACCTGCACTTAAAGTATGATCACAGTGTATGATTGCAGACAACATGCCACTGCAGATACTCACCTTATGTCATGCATAATAGGTTACAAGACGGCTGCAGCAGCTGGATGAAAGGCCTCCATGCATGATCAACCATCCAGGTTTAGAACCTGTTTGCCTAAATGCGCATACAATACTTACAGGGTTGACTACGGTCCTTTTACAGCTATGGGGGACAGAGCAGTGAGTTTCATCTATAATAACCTACGTCACTGTTCATACACCATAATAAACTAAAGTCAGTCATATATTTTTTTGAACATATAGCCAAATGTTTCCTTAGCAAATACCATACATTACACATTAATTCACATGAAACACTTTACAGATATACAATAAATATTTATTGACCGCAGTCATGAATATTTGTACATGCAAATACAGTACTTGTGAAGGATTCACTGAATCCATATTAGAAAAAACGTGAATACAGATGTTGACATTACAGAACCTGTCGACTAACATAATGTTCAATTTTCTCAGTTGTTACAGGTGTCTAGCCTATATGAGTTTTGTGAGCTGGTGCTGGAGCTTCCTTGGGCAGAAGATTCATGTAGTCATCCCATCATGCGTAGTACTTCAGATACGTTGGGAGTTTCCAGGGAAGATACGCCCCCCCCCCCCCCCGATTGAATCTTGACTCGTAGCTGGCGATGACCTCCTCCTTGTCTGGATGCTCATATTGTGAAGACACGTCCAGCAGGATGTTTATCTTCAGAATCTCAGCTCTGCAGTATGATGGGTCAACAAAGACCTTCTCCATGATCATGTCCATCAAATCATCAATATACCCTGTGCAATTCACAGACACACAGAAAAAAGTGAATCATTAGTGTCATTTATTACATTATTCAACAACTGCAAATATTGTGACATTTTGCACTTTGAATTCTGTAGTTTCTCAGGTATTTAAGTGTGTATTTTTTTGGTTTATTTATTGTGTTGAAGTACAGAGTTGTGGTACTTTGTGACACGTACAATATAAATGTTTGTTTTTGAGTGGAAAAAAAAGAAGTTAACACTTACGAATGTGGCCTGAGTCTTCACTGGTTTGGCTCTGCACTCTCCCTTCATGAACTTTGGAAAGCTCAGTTTGAAAAGAGGATCCACTGATGATGTGTTGGCTTGTCCAGCATTCTCATTGTAATGAAGTGCATAACAACAGTAGTCCTGGCAGGACACAGTAGCCTGGACAGCTGTAGCGAAAGTATATTGTTATGATAACAGGGCATACTTAGGAGTAAAACATGACAGCATTGTTACTGTGTAAATTCAAGCACTAAAGGCTGCAACAGCTCACTGCTACACTTGTTCAACAGCAGGTAACTGTAATGATGCACTGGCGTACATAAAAAGAGAAGTGACATCAACTTTATCTTACATGTGTAGCTATGCCAACAGTTGCATGCAGCGTAAAAAAGGATCACTCATAAATAAACTCCAGAGAAAAAACGCTTGGAATGTAAATTGTGCGGGGATGTAGCAGTCTCCACCGCACACTCGGTTTGCCCTGGGCTTTTCTATCATACTCCAGTTTAGAAAACATTTCCAAATGCATTATTTTGTCAAATTCCTGAAGCCTAGACCCTGCGGAGTGTCTGTGTATGTATCACTTGACCAACCGGGTCACTGGGTTTGCATATTGAGACCGTGCTGATTGCTAACTAGAAGCTAGCAGTTAGCGTTAGCTTGTGCTATGTGGCAAAACACTTCTTGCTTAGTTTGTGTAAAACTGCAAAATGAACACAGCTTAATATTTGTGAATGCTGGCATCTCCCCAGAACATGTATTAAATCATTTGCAAGATCAGAAACGTGATGTGATGTACCAAAAGCTACGGTAGCAGTGAGCTAGCGTTTGATGGCGTAGTCTCAAAGCTAGCGGTTAGCCTTACATCGTTCTCAATGGCAAAACACACACGCTACAACACGCAAGAGTTCGCGCTAATCTACAAAAGAAGCACACAGCTAATTATTTGTATACTTACATGTCCCTCGTCTGCAGGTATTCCACGCAAAGTTGGAAGTGACCCCTCCTTTAGAGAAAGTCTCCCAGCTAATCCTGCCTCGTACTGTCCGAGGTTGCAGAAACAGTCAGCCTTGAAGTGGTTAGCGCACACTAACAGGTTTTTGCCAACTGTAGCGGGGACGTTGCCTTTAAAAATGAATTCAATCCATGCCGCTCTTTTGTCCTCTGCGGTTGAGAGCAGTTTGTGCTGGTCTTTACAGCCAACAACTGAACAATGCGTGTGGCGCCTCAACATGATAACTCCTTTCACGGTGCTTTCGATAACGAAATAGCGTATCTGTGAGAAGGTAGCGCTGTATCTGGTGGGTGGAGAGACACCGGGGAGAGGGGGAGGGGGTTGGTGGCTGGTGGGTGGGAATTTGCAAATGTGCCCGCTTGCTACGTAGCAATAGGCGCCAAATTCAAACGGCTCGTTTGGAAGGGTGCTTTCAGAAATCCGTATCTCACTCAAAAAAGCGCGGACGGTCTTATTTCACACTTTGTATGCGTGTGGCAGCACCAGAGACCCAAAATAACCCCCCAAAACCCAGAAAAAGTTGGTTTTTCATAATATGGGACCTTTAATGGTTCGTACGAGGGGCTCATCTGCTTCTCACTATGGTCAATCACATATGTTTTGAATGGACAATTTTCAATGGCATTTCAACATTGTTCACAACGTGCGTTAGGCAATTCTTATGGGTGGCTGACAACGTTAAATGATAACTCATAATAACAGAATCATGATAAATTTCTAATACTCATCTTAAATATATATGATGACTCAAGGTATAACTAACACAAAATAAAAAAATAAAGAAGAAAAGACTATATTTGCCCAAAATCATCACTATAACGGTTAATTATTAATAAATGTATCACGTCAAGCGTATTCAACCTAACTGTTACGAACCTCTAGACGGCAGTATGGTTCCATGATAAAAACTCAAACAAACTTGGAAGAAAAGTTAAAATCACAGTCATCCTACAAGCTACAAACACCGAAAAAGCATTGATATCACACAGATTACGGGCTTGACACTGTAAGAAAATCCAAAGTGAGATCAAACATAGAGAACTGGTTATCCTGGTATACTGGAGAACAAGACACACAGATCTACAAAACAGTTTGTTTCAGGAATGTCTAATTTACAACCCATCAGCATTATTTTGTTTGTGGATTCCTCTGAGGTCTGGCATTGGTTCACCTAGACAGCTTTATTGTCTGTATCTCCCCTGGGACTATCAAGAGAGAATTAGCACCTCCATGGGAAACATGGAGCAAAAAGGCAACCTTTGATGTTGAGGTGTCGGTGTCTCTTGCTCCCCCGAAAGAGTGTGGGGGAGATGTCAGACATCTTGTCCCTCTTCAAATTAGCACCGTACCTGTAACAGTTCAAATGGTCAATAGCTCTTGAAATTTGGGGTGTTTTACAACTTACAATTCCTGTCTCCTGAAGGAATGCAGAGAGGGTAAGGAAAGGTCTGTTAGAGGCCAGTTCTGCTACAATGTTGAGGTCATTGGGCTTTGGAGTTGGATCCATATCAGTCGACAATAATTCACAAGGATGGAAAGAAACACATAAATGATGCTATGTCATGGATTCCCCTCTCACACCAGGACCCAGTAGTCCCAGAGGACACAACACATCCTTCACAGGACAACCATTCTTCTCCTCTTAAACTGGACACCCCTCGAGTTCCAGCGCTGCAGACCAAACCAGTGCAGCCTCCTTCTTCTTCTGTGGCCAGCACAGATTTGTGCATCAGGTAGATGTTCACACAAACAACACACACACACACAGAAAAATAGTGGTTCTTAAATGGTTCTTTAAAATGGTCTATGGTTCTTCGAGGAACCATCACCTACTGAAGAACAATTTTATTTGGTGAATGGTTCTTCAGATTCCTCATATGGTTCTTTGGAATTTTAATAGGTTCTTGATTCTTATTAGAATTATTTGATGATGGGTAATGATTTGACTTAATAGAAACCATACTGCCCCTGTTTTTTATTGTTGTTGTTTTTTTTGGGGGGGGGGGTACAGTATATGTTGTGCAACTGTACATTATAGCCGACATAAAAGCCTACATAAAAGCACTGTAGGAACAATCGAACAATCTATATTTCAGCAGTGTCTTCATTATAGTTGTCTGGACTGACAGAGAGCAGCAAACAAGGTCCTCACATAATGTATTGACATCATGTTGATCATCACATAATGTATTGACATCGTGTTGATCCTCACATAATGTTTTGACATGACTCATCGGGTCAACACAAAATTACATCGAAAGATCTAAAATCTGGGAAAATATACATCAAAACTTTAAATGCGGTAAGAAAACCATTTACGGCTTAGCATTTTTTAAAGTAATGGCTAACTAAAAAGCAGAAAACATTTTTATTTCGCGTTCTCTCAAGATCAGCATGTATGTGGTTTGACCTAGTTTTGTTGCCATACATAGCTCCAAAGATGCGGACCTGCCTGTGTACCGACTGAGCATGTGCGACTCACATCGTGTCGATCCTCACATAATCCTACTTTGGGCATGTCATTACATATCTAGCTACGGTCTGATACATACTCACAATGAGATGCCATGCATTATGAACTCACTCACTCACTCACTCACTCACTCACTCACTCACTCACTCACTCACTCACTCACTCACTCACGCACTCTCTCTCTTTCTCTCTCTCTCATGCGCTCTCTCTGTCTCACACACACTCACTCACTCACTCACACACACGCAAACAAAATTGTGCCTTCTGTCGGCCCCTCCCACTTCTTCCTCCTCTTTGAGCGACATTGCAAGTTTGCACCTGTTAGTCGTCTGGATTAACATTTATAATGAAGACAGTGGAAGTGAGGTAAGGTTCTTTTCTACTTTTAACATGTTTTAGTTGATGTTAGACTGTTTCACAGCGATGTAGAACTTGTAGTAGTTAAGTATGGTTGTGACTAGAACCTCAGAGGCAGAGGGAAGACACGACGCCATTGTGTGTAGTTGCAGCTAATTGCTAACATTAATTTGAGGTAATAAATGTTAGCTAAAAGCTAAGATGACATATAGTTGAAGATTATTTGAATGTAGACTAGTGTAAAAGTTAAGTTCTGTTAACTTATTGAAGGTATTATGAGTAATGTGGCCTGTGTTATGTAAATGCTTATGGCAGGTTAATGTATTTAAACATGGCGCCAAACAGCGTCAGTCCATGTAAAACAGCCACCCCTTCATGGCAGGCAGTCAGTGAGCACATCAGCATTTTAAATGTACTGAGTTCAGCTCTGTATTTCCTTACAGAATACAGAAACCATGTGATGTTCTGATAGTAAATTAAGGCAGTGTGAAGGCAAAATAAGTGGGCTTTATCCTGTGAAACAACTGCACACACACACACACACACACACACACACACACACACACACACCTCCAATACTAATTTTGAGTCTGATGTGCAATGTATAGTGTTGTAATTCATATGGCAGCCTCTGGCCCAAAGGTTAGAGAAGTGGGCTCGTAACAGAGGATCTCCAGTTCGAATCCCAGGACTGACAGATGAAGGGCTGCCATCTGACTCCCACTGGTTCCCGTGTGCAGTCATGTGTGTTGCCCACTGCTCCTGTGCCTGGTATGTTTGTTCACTAACACTGGTGTGTAAAAAGGATGGGTTAAATGCAGAGGTTAAATTCACTACTCACTGTTTCAGTTGTGTTTGTGCAATTAATTTCAGTTTCTAATTTTTAATTTAATTTTCATTACATTCATTTAATATGTGTAATTGTAATCCAATGGACATATATGTATTGTGGTTTTAGATTATGTATCGTTTTATATCAATGGTGGAATCTAGCCGCAAGTAACTCTAAATTCTATTTTAAGTTTCATGAATCTAGAATTACAACACAAACCATTGACAGCCCAACGGTTTTTAAACAAAATACTGCAGCTTTACATAATTGGTAAAACCATAGTTTTCACTGCTATGAGGATTACAAATACCTTGGAGTGCACCTTGACAACAGACTGAACTGGAAAACTAACATCAATGCTGTTTACAAGAAGGGGATGAGCAGACTCTATTTCCTGAGGAGGCTCAGATCATTCAACATATGCAGCAAGATGTTGGAGATCTTTTACCAGTCTGTTGTTGCCAGTGCATTCTTCTTTGCTGCAGTGTGCTGGGGGAGCAGCGTCGGAGCTGGCGACACCAACAGACTGAACAAACTGATCAGGAAGGCCGGTTCCATTATTGGCTGCAAACTAGACACTGTTGAGGAGGTGGTGGAGAGGAGGACACTGGACAGACTGTTATCCATTATGGATAACCCTGAACATCATCTTCACCACCTTGTGGACAGACAGCAGAGCTCCTTCTCCAATAGACTGCTCCAGCTCTGCTGTCACAAGGACCGCTTCAGGAAATCATTCCTGCCACGAGCCATCACACTTTACAATAGAAACTTAAACAGTTAATCCACCAACCTCACAACCCCCATACTTACACATACACATTTTATCTGCACTACTGCAATATTGCACAACATTTATTTATATTTACAGCATATTTACATTTACATTTAGTTTTATCTTGTATTCACTGCTGCTTTTTCTGTATATATTTTTTGTCACTTTTTTTATTTACTTTTTTAAATTCTTGTATATATTCTATGGTCATCTGTATGTTTTTTGTTCATTGCTACTGCAACAAAACAATTTCCCAGATTGGGATCAATAAATATTTGTGTCATTTGTAGGCCTGATGATGAGTGCAGCCATCCTTCTCCTACCGTCAGTCTTCAAGGAGAATGCATTGTAGCTGTTTGTGATTAATAAGGTTAGTTTTGAGTTGATTTGGAGGGTGCAGGGGTGCAATAAAAAAGAACAACCTGAATAACGTTTTTTAGATGAAGCAGGGACCTCCCACTACATATTGTATAAAATTGTGTTGCAGATTAAACTTTTTCATAGACTTCATAGACTTTGACAGCATTATTCCCAGCCAGCTAAAGAAGACATTTTCATTCATTGAGGCCTTTATCCTAAAGATGGACACTCCAACACCCAAAGTGCCAACAGCTGTACAGAGAGTAGCGAATGCACTGAATAATGCTTTTTTGCTCATATCTAAAATGACATAGATGCCGGTCTTAATGGGTTAAAATTGGATTTTATGTTTATGTCTTGAAATGGTTTTAAAATGTTTGTAAGAAATTAAATAAAATGAGTAATAACTCATGTTCTGTCATGTTCATCTTTGACACCCCAAATTTGATATATTTAAAACTTTAAAGTGTAATGAAACAATTATTACCCAAAGGTCCCTTCTAGGCTGAAGAATCATTATAAAATGGTTCTTTATTGAATCAATTGGATCCACCAAGAACCATTTTCATAAAGGTTCTTCAGAGAACCTTTTTTTGACAAGGTTCTTTGAGGAACCAGAAACGGTTCACGGACAACCTGAAACTGGACATGTTTTTGCCCCTGTGCGACCCTCTGTTCCCCTGCTAAGGAGATCTTCAGGATGGGTCTCCCTGCCACTACAAAATCAGTGGTCTGGTGCTGCTCCAACAGTGCCTGTTGGGACACTTGGCTCATCTACAATTCGTTCAGGATGGGTTGTTCGCAGACCACAGCAGCTCTTGCTGTGACCAACCTCACTAATTCAAGGTACAAATCTGGACTGAATGTACATTTGCTGACACAGTGTTGAGGTTTTACACTATAAGGTTTGTGTATATGAACAAACAAACAACAAACAAACAAACAAATAAAAAGAAAGTGGTTCATGTGACCTTTTAATTGATTTACAGTAAAGAAACGGACTGTTACTCTGTTTTCATGCAATGTTTTTTTCTAATTTATTTTCTCTTTACCTTTGAAGATGAGATTTATTTTTCATGAATCCTGAAATGACGACATTTGGAGACAGGGAAGAGTGTAAGATGAGATTTATTTTTGTAAGCATTTAGTTGGAGGACTTATTTTTATGTTGATTAACTTAATCAGTATTTGTTTAATGTTGTAAACTTTAGTTTGACCCATATTCTTCTCACGCTGTGTCTAAGATTGTCAAAATTCAGCAGAGTGATACATCGCACCTAAGGGATGATCTTTGAGTTGGTGTAGTGGTGCATCATTGGTCTGAGGAGGTTGTTCCTGGCGGAGACTAAAAAGTATGCATCTTTCAATATAGAGGCTGTCTCTGTGCTATGTCTTATCCACGACCCGAAATAGAGTTATTTAAGTAAAAGCTAGTAAAGTCACAAACACTACCAGCATTACAATAATATATAATGTTTTGTTACAATTTAAAACCAATTGTTAGTCATATGCAGTTTTATATGTAGTTGGTTATGAAGTTGTTACATTTAGTGTGATCACAAAACATTATGTAAAACGACCTTGGAAGTAAAAATGAAACTGAACACAGCAGAAATCCCAGTAATAATTACTGTTTACACAAGAAATCGGTGTTTGCTTTAAGGCTACGTTTACATGGAAATGATCTGAACAGAAAATGCCAATGTGGCATTACATTCTCACTTTTTATTCTGCGTTTAGACCAGCGTGTTTTGGTGGGAAATCTGCATGCATACGGTGACGCAAAAGTGTGTGGAATCAGAAAATGTAAGGGATGGGCTCTGGCAGATCGGAGCACACCTTTGCGTTTTTACCCTTTAGACAGGAACGTGACGGAGGAGCGTTTTTAAGATTTCCACTCTGGAGGGGGGTTTCACTTTTTTTGCATTTTTAAGCCCCAAAAACACCATCTAAACGAAAGGCACATCCGATAAAATATTTTGTCGTTTTCACCTGCGAGCGTTGTCGTGTAAACAGGGCCTAAGTTCAATACAGCGGTTCTTTTTAAATGTGCTATACAAGTAAACTGACTTGATTGGACTAGGTCAAAGTTGAACCAGGAAGGATGGATGTTCACAGGGGACAGTTCTGAAATTTTTGTTATTGCTTTTGTTCACATTTCTGACTGCTAGAATTCATCTTAATGATCATTTACATTTTCAGCACTTAATTAGACTGTAAAAAACAAAAGAGTTGAGATAACTGAAATTTACGGAGCCCCGAAAAGGACATGAAGAAGAAAAAAAAGAAAGAAGAGGGAAAAAAAAGGAAAACAAGCAGAAAAAAAAGGTTCTGGTCACCATGACGACGGATCACATGCGCTCGAGATACATAACTCACGCACTCGAGACACGTATCTTGTGCGCTCGCAAATGGGATCATTGAGGGTATTGTTTTTGCAGAGCCCACTGGACTTTCAGTGCAGGATTTGGTTCAGGTGTTTTGAGCAGTGTATAAAGAAGACCCAAAATATACAAGATACAAGGTCACACACTAACATGATTATTATAATCAAGACAGAAGAGAGACACATCTTGTGTTTAGTTGACACACACACATACACGCACTAACAAAGTACTTTGCCAACTGCTCTCTGGGTAGATTGCAAGAGGGGAGCATGAAGGATATGAGTGTTGGAATGGGTGCCATGCAGTGGTACAGATAAAAACAAGAGCAAGAGAAAAAAATTGTTAACAGTAATCTCAAGGGGATATCCTGGCCCTGAGGGCATAGTACCCTTGGCGAGATTCAGAGAGAGAGAGAGAGAGAGAGAGAGAGAGAGAGAGGGAGAGAGAGAGAGACAGAGAGAGAGCAAAAGATCTGCTACATCAAGCTTGGAATAAACCAGCAACATAAAACTATTTCCACCAACATATTGTGCACAGATTTTTTGGCAATACACCGAATGACAGGTAGACTGCTGTTGCAAGGCAACCCACAAAGTCCCACAAATTCTTACGTGTTCTTACAATAAAAATAGAAGGGACACTCTTGCTAATTGTTGTTCCAAATTAAACAGAAAAGGCAAAGAAATGGAAGAAGCACATTTGAATTTGTAAATAACATAGGCAATAAGGACTGTCAGGTAACAACAAATAGCTGACCTGTGGCCCTGCACTGATCACCTGAGGACTGGATCATAAAATAATTCTCACACAAAATACAGCATATTATTTTGCTATTTGCTCACCTTTTTGGACATTTGTTTCAATTGTTACTTCTACAGCAAACACAGGGTGCGCAGGTAAAATGGATAATATTAATGAAAAATTATTTTTGTGTCTGTGTGTTTGCCTATTGAAAGATTTAGCAGGCAATTTACAATTTAATTCACCACTCATTCCTATTGATAATCTATAAACGCTAATGTTACACCCACAGTGATTGATTATGTCACATTTACATTAGTTTGCCTGCTTTGTCTCAGCTGGATTCTGCATTTAAGATAAGATATATGATAAGATAAGTTATAACTTTATTAATCCCATGCCAGGGAAAATAAGGTTTTACAGACAGCAGGCAATAATAGCAGGGATTAAAAGATATAGAAAAGAAAAAATGGACTAAAAGGAATACAATATAAAGATCAACTAAATGTATGTACATCATTTACAAAAGGAGTGTAAAAACAATATTGCCGATGGAAATTTTTAAAAATTGTATGTGATAAGATTACTAAATGAAGACATCCTACTTTCATCCACCTCCTCAATGCTATCCAGAGTGTACTCCAGGACAGAGCCAGCTCTCCTTATCAGTTTGTTCAATCTTTTTCTATCCCTCTCTGAGCTTCCACAGCCCCAGCAGACCACTGTGTAGAAAACTGCAGATGTCACCACAGTGTCATAAAATGTTTTTAGCCGTGTCCTACGAATTCCAAAGGACCTCAGTCCACTTAGCAGATGGAGAAGACTTTGGTCCTTCTTGTACAGGACATCTATGTTGTTAGTCCAGTCCAGTTTGTGGTTGAGGTGAGCACCCAGGTATTTATAATCCCCTACATTCTCAATGTCCAAGCCCTGGATGTTCACTAGTGTGGTCTCTGGCACCTTCCTGCTGAAGTCTATCACCATCTCCTTTGTCTTGCTGGTGTTTGTGTGCAGGTGGTTCAGTTCACACCATTTGACAAAGTTGGTGCTGACTTCCCTGTATTCCATTGTGTTCCCCTGTAATACATGTCCAACAATGGCTGTATCATCAGAAAACTTCTGGAGTTGACACTCATCTGTGTTGTGTCTGAAGTCTGATGGAACTCTGTTCAGAGTGAGACTCAGGTTGGAGATGTGCAGAGTGATCTGCACAGTCTGAGAAGTCTGGAGCTGATGTCATCATGGCCTGTAGCTTTAAGATAAGACTTTAATGATCCCAAAATGGGGAAATTAAGTCATTACAGCCAGCAAGTACTACAAAAGGCAAAAACAGTGGCACAAGAGGGTCAAGATAAAAAAAAAAAAAAAGTGTACAGGAGACAGAATAGAAAAACAACTATATGTGTGGTGATTTGTGATATGTATGTGTTTTTGGTTTTCTGTGTAGTTGTGTGGGGCTTTTTTTTCATTTGTCTTCTTTCGGCAGAGGTTTTGGGAGCTGGCCCTGACACAGCTGGTCCCAATCACAATCCCGGATGGGATAAAGACGACGAGCGGGGGAGTCGTCGCTTGATTATTTTTGCAGTGGTATAGTCGGCTACCCTACATGTTCTCTAGTGATACTATCTAACCTTGTGTAAGATAAAGTTTGTCGTTACCAGCTTCCAGCTTCCATTATCAGCATCCCTGCCATCTTGCCACTCGACCTCGGCCACCAGCCTCAAGCCTGCAACTGCCACCAGTGTTTCTCACCAGTGCCTCACCACCATGTGTCATCCCACCTGGCCAAGATTCATCCACCTGCACACTGATCTCAGCTACGTCCTCTGGATCCACTCATCACCTCTGGATCCTGTGCATTCCTCGCCACTCACAGAACACTCATTCCCACCATTCATCTGAGTATCTGGAAGACCACTGTTGTGTAATAAATTGTTAACCGGTCACTCTGCTTCTGAGTCTGCGATTGAGTCCTAATTATCACATCTGCACATAACATTATGTACGTTATGTGCAGATTAAAAAATACTAAATGGCATAAAAATCTTACTGGCCATAACAAGTACTGTTGTCAGTGGTCTTATGAGAAAAACTACGAATGTCATGTGTTGTGTTGCACTTGAGAAGTGCTACGTCTATGTATATGCATAATATATACAGTTTGTAAAATTACTGTTGCCGATATGGATAATGAATACTGTTGTTGCACAGTTGAGAAAAATATACAACTTTGAAATTGCACCAGATGAAATGGATAATGTGAGCATATACACTATACTGCCAAAAGTATTCACTCACCCATCCAAATAATTGAAATCAGGTGTTCCAATCACTTCCATGCCCACACGTGTATAAAATCAAGCACCAAGGCATGCAGACTGTTTCTACAAACATTTGTGAAAGAATGGGTCGCTCTCAGGAGCTCAGTGAATTTCAGCTTGGTGCTGGGATAGAATGCCACCTGTGCAACAAGTCCAGTTGTGAAATTTCCTCGCTCCTAAATATTCCACAGTTGACTGTCAGTGGCATTATCACAAAATGGAAGCATTTGGGAATGACAGCAACTCAGCCACGAAGTGCCTTCAGATTAGCTTAAGATCAGTGCATAGAGAGCTTCATGGAATGGGTTTCCATGGCCAGGCAGCTGCATCCAAGCCATACATCACCAAGTGCAATGCAAAGCGTCGGATGCAGTGGTGTAAAGCACGCCTCCACTGGATTCTAGAGCAGTGGAGACATGTTCTCTGGAGTGATGAATTGCGCTTCACCATCTGGCGATCTGATGGACGAGTCTGGCTCTGGTGGTTGCCAGGAGAACAGTACTTGTCTGTATGCACTGTGCCAAGTGTAAAGTTTGGTGGAGGGGGGATTATGGTGTTGGGTTGTTTTTCAGGAGCTGGGCTTGGCCCCTTAGTTCCAGTGAAAGGAACTCTGAATGCTTCAAGATACCAAGAGATTTTGGACAATTCCATGCTCTCAACTCTGTGGGAACAGTTTTGGGATGGCCCCTTCCTGTTTCAATATGACTGTGCACCAGTGCACAAAGCAAGGTCCATAAAGACATGGATGAGAGAGTATGGTGTGGATGAATTTGACTAGCTTGCACAGAGTCCAGACCTCAACCCGATAGAAGACCTTTGGGATGAATTAGAGCGGAGACTGAGAGCCAGGCCTTCTTGTCCAACATCAACGTGCGACCTCACAAATGCGCTTCTGGAAGAATGGTCAAAAATTCCCATGAACACACTTCTAAACCTTGTGGAAAGCCTTCCCAGAAGAGTTGAAGCTGTTATAGCTGCAAAGGGTGGACTGATGTCATATTAAGTCCTAAGGATTAAGAATGGGATGTCACTTACGTTCATATGCAAGTCAAAGCAGGTGAACCAATACTTTTGGCAATATAGTGTATTAGCATTGATAAGAGTAGTGCAAAACAAAAGTGGGTTTACAGTGTAGAATTAAGAGATTAGAAGATTAAGACAGACACAACACAGTACTACATTACATGATCCTGATAGCTGTTGGTGTGAAGGACCTGCAGTAGCTTTCTTTTTTTCACATTGGATGCAGCAGTCTGCCACTGAATGAGCTACTTAACCCCTACTGTCTCATGCAGGGGGTGGGATGGGTTGTCCATAGTTGATGTCAGTCTGGTTAACATCCTCCTTTCACACACCTCCTCAATGGTGTCCAGAGGGCAGTCCAGTACAGAGCCAGCTCTCCTGACCAGTTTGCATAGTCTTTTCCGGTCCCTCTCTGAGCTTCCACAACCCCAGCAGACCACTGCATAGAAAACTGCAGACGTCCACCACAGAGTCATAAAATGTTTTTAACAGTGTTCTACATACTCCAAAGGACCTCAGTCTTCTTAACAGGTGCAGACAATGTTGGCCCCTCCTGTACAGGACATCTGTGTTGTTTGTCCTGTCCAGTTTGCTGTTGAGGTGAACACCCAAGTATTTGTAGTCCCCCATGATCAATGTCCAAGCCCTGAATGTTCACCGGTGTAGTCTGTGGTACCTTCCTTCCCTGGGAGTGAAGGTTGGATTGTGTTGAAAGCACTGGAGAAGTAAAAAAAACATGACCCTCACCATGCTCCCAGTATGCTCCAGATGAAAAAGAGATTGCTGAGCATTCGGATCAAAGGAGAGGATTGAATGAGGGATGTTATTGCACGGAGTGAGCAGAGAGAAAGTCAGGTGATGTTCTTATTCTCCTTGTTTAACAGTCAGGACACGTCAGAAGAGACATGGCGGAAGTCCTGAGGTGACAGGTAAAGCTAAATCAGAGGGCAGTCTCAGTGATCTCATATTTTGATTTTGTACTTGGTCCCCCCCACCCCCCACCCCCACCCCCCCATGAGCTGCACACAAACCCCTGGCAGCTCCATGGGACCAGACAGCCTGCCTCGGGCCCTGGCTCCGGTTATTGATTGGTTCTTACACTAATGGGCATCTGTCTCCCTATTGTCTAATTGGCTAAGTGATGGGATTGATCCTCAAATTGTTCACTAAGTTCATTTGACATGGCCACCATCAAGACCAGTGCCTGGGCTGCATTGCATGTATGGAGCTGCTAAGAGCTGTGCAAGACATTCACCATAATGGTCCTGTAATTGATCAGCTGCAAGCGATTGTGGGTGGGGCTGGATGCATTAGTACTGGAGGATGTTAAAAGAATGTTGATTAAGGCTCATTATACCCATCATTATGTGCTAATCGATTGAAGAGCACGTGTTGTACATGATGTGTTCTTTTTGGAACAAAACTGTTATCTGACATCTTGTCTGCAGATTTGCTGATCTCCAGTCTTGTTAGTTTTCTTTACATCTGTCAAGTTGTAATGAAAGATAATGGATTATGATCCCAGATCAGCTCCCTCATGCTGAGAGGCTTGAAGAAAGTAGCCATATATCTGAGGGAAAACATTAAACCTGCTAAATAACTAAAGATCAATATGTCATTCAATATCTTCCACCCAAAGGGAATTATATCCACTTATTTTAACTCAACCAAGGAAAAATCTTTTTATAGCTTCGTTTAAATAGGCTTTTTCTTTTCTCTGTAGAAAACAGAACTTCAGAGCTCTTTCTAAACTTTTTTCAAAATGTATTTATGCAAATATTTAAGCATTATGGTGGTGTAAACATGGTATTTTATTTCTAGCCATAGTGAGCATGGGTTGCTGGTGGCCTGTAACCTCCAAGTCCTCTCCCAGTAATAATGACACATGCTTAATTCCATATCTGAGTCTCACCTTGCTACTCCCACATGCCTCTTATTGTTCCTCTCTCCATTTAAACAGTGGGCAGTGAGCGAATGAGGTAAGCAGATAGTAAGCGAGAGAGACAGAGAGAGAGTTAGGAGCACACAGATATGTGCATGAATCCACACTCCTGCCAGTACCCTTAGCGCAACACATGCAGTCATTGATTAACACAGGACCTCTAAGCGCATATGCATACACACACATAGAGAATGGCATGCAACACCCATCATCACACACACACTTACTGGCAGCTTGTGCAGCCCTCCACTACCAGCATTATGTGTTATCTTCCTCCCATATGTGTACCTCAGGGCCCTCTACAGTTTCTGTAATAGACTCACACAGTACCACAGAGTCTGTGCTGTGCTGGAAGGATTGGGGGGGTTGCATGTGAATGTGTGTCAGACCACTTTTTCCATGCCTGTCACTCTCCCCCATAAAACATTTAAAAATCCTACCCCACCCTACCCTGCTGCAGTGGCCCACAGTGACTGCAACAGATATACAACAGCAGATTCATGCATGTGGGATTGTGAATATGCATGATGCTATATCCAGCCTACACCAGCTATTGTGTTTGTATGTACAGCATTCTCCACCATTAGCTTTCTGCTCCATCAACCTCATTATGAGTCATGACTCATCGACATGGTGTGAAACTCCTTCTGATTAAGCTTCATTCATATTCAGGTGAACATCTACAGTATGATCCCTCTTTGTCGAGAGTGCACTGATGGCAGCCATGTTGAAAAGAGTTCAGCGCTCCTGACCACGTTAACCCATTGGTCACTTGTGTAGATGACAGGCTGGGATGCAGAAAACAGGCAGCAATACACTGCATATCACTTTGCTATTAATCTCATCTGAAATGGTAGGGCTGAGTGGTGAAGAGAAGAGGACTGAAGGACAGGGAAAAAGAGGGAGTGTGGGATGTGGTGGTAAAGAGAAAGAGAGATACGAGAAGAGGTGAGGGAGAGAACAGGAGATTGTGAGAAGATGGCGGGGGAAAGACGCCAAAGGAGGTGATACAGTGATACACAGTGATATGTTGTTACAGAGGAAAAAAGTGAATCCATTTAACATGCTGTAAATGATGCCATAAGCTGTGCAGCAATGGTGCTATGTTCAGAATACTGCATATAGCCTCTCAGCAACATTATTTAAAGGAACACAATTACCCTCTCAAATGTACTGTCAAAGTCATGGGGAGCCTGTGACTGTCTCACTCAACAAGTCACAAAAGCAGAAAAGCACAATGGGAGCCAGAGCCTTTAGCTATCAAGCTCCTCTCCTGTGGAACCATCTTCCAGTCTTTTTTTTCTCGGGAGGCAGACACTGTCTCTAGATTCAAGAGTAGGCTTAAAACTTTCCTTTTTGATAAAGCTTATAGTTAGGGCTGGCTCAGGCTTGCCTTGGACCAGCCCTTAGTTATGATGCTATAGAATTAGACTATCAAGGGACTTCCAATGATACACCAAGCTCACACCAAGAATGAAGGCTTTTATTTCGAACATGTAAAAGTAATACAAAGCAAAAATGAATAGAACAAATGAAAAGAACAAGAATGAAAAGAACAAATGAAATAATATTAACTTAACACGTTGGAAAAGGAGTAGGAAGAAGCAAAAGCTTGTATATACTATGCTATATATACTACATATAGTTCAGAGTCTATTATTGGAGCTGTCAGTGTTACTGTGATTGCATTTCTGTCTCTGTCTCTGTCAATCATGTCATGTGATTAGGTGTGTGTGTGTGTGTGTGTGTGTGTGTGTGTGTGTGTGTGTGTGTGTGTGTGTGTGGGTGTGTCATAATCTGCTGACCATGACACCACGTATGTTATCATGTACTGATCAATCGAACCTTTTGTTCTGATTGTACAATACATTATGACGTGCGTATTATGCTGACATTGTTCTTATGGAAGAACAAAGAAATCCTTTTTTCAAGATAATGTATTGTATATAATCTAACAACTTTCCCTGCTCTGGGCTCTTTCTTGTCATCTCACACTCGAGACAGCAAGGAAGGAGTCCATCTGCAGGCGTCAGAATAAACTCTCAGAGAGACAACAAATGACTTTGTGCTTTTTAGTACAAAATTGCCAGAACAGACAACTTCTGTTGTGATTTGGCGCTGTATAAATAAAATTGAATTGAATGGAGGTCACTGCTGAGGTCAGCACATGCATAATGAGACTGAGACAATTAGACAATTGAATTAAAAGCTCTGCAGTGGCCAGTGATTAGGTTGCAATGAGTGTCATGGTACAAAAGCCACATGATGGGTTAAAAAGAAGGTATAGCTAAAATATATTTGATTCAACAAGATGAGAAGGGGTGGCAATAATGACTCGTAGTGTGTCCCAGTGTGTGTAAGAGCTTCATAAAACAAGTTCATGACCATGAATGTGTGTGTTAGCTTGCCAGGACTCCAATTATAGACAGCAACAGGAATAGCAGCAGTATAGGTCATTACTGTGATATGGACCATGGCTGGTTCCTATGTATTTAATGGACACCAGGGTGTTTGGACCATTAGGCTGCTTCTCCACAGCCATATTGCCATCTGTATAAACTCCTGTAACATCTGAACATAGCACATCATTATGGCCTTGGGTGGAGAGAGCATGAGGATGTGCATGCGCTTGTCTGAGAGTGTGTGTATCATTGACCGTGCCTTGAGAGCATGGTCAATGATAGAATCTGCAAAGAGACGCCACCTTTTGCAGTGGGAGGACAAGTCATTTGAGCAGCCTAATGGAATTTTACAGCATGGGAATACAGTGTATAGAAGGCGATATCATCTTGTGCAACAGGAAGAACCATGTGCTATGGTGAATTGTGATATTTCTATTTATTCCCTCACAGTGGAAGATGAAATTCATTTCCATTTGAGGTTACCACAGATGAGACTTCCAATTCCTCAGATATAGCCCACTGGAAGTCTTAACATGGTCTTCACTCACTCTAAAAACACAAGACTGCCCAGTTTGCCAGGTATGGAACACACTCAATGACATAAATATACATTTCAATACTGTTTACAGCTCAGAGTGCACTTCAGCCTGACTCGCTGACACAATTATGATCACCTTCAACTTCCAAGTCTAATTTTTTAATAAGCGATGCTCATAATTAAATGTCATAGTCATAAATAACTATGATATTCACTAGGTCATTAGCCATTAGCTACTTTGCATGCACTGTTAACAAACGTTTGCCTGTTGAGGTGTATTTATTGGCCCTGTTTTTAAGGAGGCTTTGGACAGCGCAGTACTGTAGATCAGCAGCTTTTCTATATACAAGGTCTGCACCAAATCGCTTCACATTTGGACTCATGTTACAACTTTCTGACAGTGCGGATGATAGTAGTTATGTGTCACAGTCTGCTCTCCGCCTCTCCTGCTCTGCTGCTCAGCCACACCCCTCATCAGCTTTACTGCTTCCACCTGCTGCTGTCACCTGCTCACCATCTCCAATCAAGCCAGTTTATATACAGCTTTCATTCAGTGCTCACTCTTTGCCAGATTGTCTTTGCTCTCATGCCTGATTCTCCAGCACTTGTTCCCGGACTGCTTACCTGGTATCAACCCGACTCGCCTCCGACCTTTGCTTCAGCCCTCATCTCATCAAATCAAATCAAATCAAATCAAATCAAATCAAATCAAATCAAATCAAACTTTATTTATATGGCACTTTTCATACTTAAAAGCAACACAAAGTGCCTCACAGAGGCTAAAAACAACAAAGAAGACCATCTTCGGCATCTGACCAGATGCAACAGCTAGCTGCTCAACTTTCCCAGCTCGCTCCATCCGCTGGATTTGCCACCTCCTCTGAAGCTTCGGCTCCTGCTCCTGCACCTGTACCAGCCTCTTCTCCTCCCAGAGATGCTCCTGAGCCCCGGGTGGGAACCCCGGAGCGTTACGACAGCGATTGAGAGACTTGTGGCCCCTTCCTCACCAACTGCTTTCTCCTGTTTGCCCTGCAGCCGCGCACCTTCGCTACTGAACCAGCGAAGGTAGCATTTGTTATCAACCACCTGATGGGCAGAGCTCAACTATGGGGAACAGCTGAGTGGGAGAGGTGGTCTCCAGCCTGTGCTTCCTTTGACCTGTTTGCTGCTGAGCTGCGCAAGGTTTTTGGCTTCGAGGATTGTGGTTTTGAGTATGCAAGGGGACTGATGGGACTGAAACAAGGCGAGCAAACAGTGGCAGATTACTCCATTGATTTCCGCACCAGAGCCAGCCAAAGCAGTTGGAACAGCTCAGCCCTCTGTGATGCCTTTCTCCATGGTTTGGCTGACTACATTAAAGATGAACTGGTTTCACATGACACCCCCATCACCTTCACCAAAAGCCAGAGCTCACCAGTAGTTGGGAAGACCCTGGTGAGCTCAACTGCCCTGTCACCTCCCCAAAGTCAGAAACCTCTGTTCCAAGGCGGCCTCCTCCCTCCAGATGGCCTTCACACCTTGGCTATCTTCATGGACTCTGGGGCCGATGCCTGTATCATTGATGAGGAGGTGGTCCTTCAACTGGGGCTCGAGCAGGTTCCTTTGCCTCATCCGGTTCCTGCTAGAGCCTTAGATGGACATATCTTGGGCACCGTCACGCATCAGACCTCTCCTGTTCACCTGTTGCTTTCTGGTAATCATCACGAAACAGTCCAGTTCCACATCCTGAGCTCTTCCAGCCTGCCACTGGGGCCGTTCTGGAGTGAAGCTCCTCCTGAGCTGTGGACAATTAGCTGCTCACAAGCCCCTCTGCATTCCCTGCCTACCCCGTTGGTCTTGTGGTAACTTTCCTGCATGTCACATGGGAGACCCGGGTTCAAATCCTGCCATACTCGCCTGCTCTACTCTGATGCAGCTTGTGGTTAACTTTGTTCCTGCATTTACCTGCTGAATAAAGACTGTTTATACTACTTTCTGGTTCATTTGTGCTGCTATTGGGTTCACTCTACACTCATTACATTATGAGCAACAATATGGGTGCGCGCATAAAAACCTTCCCTCACAGCCAAGCACTATTATTAAGAGGGAAACAAGCATCACTTTGATGCAATTAAAAGATTTCTTACTGCTTTGAAGTTCCAGAGGTCAAGAGTTCGGCATCTGACCAAAATGTTTCTGTTGCACCATTTATTGAAAACTGTCCAAACTACAACAAAGGTCTCTGGCTGCTGATGTTTGAACAAAAATAATATATAAGCTTACAGTCTTTTCTCAAATGAAAAAAAAAAAAAGTTTAATTATATTCCTCAAAGGTATAAACAAAAGTATTCCTTTGTTATTGGTACTAGGGGTGTAAAGGTTAATCACTGTACCGGAACAATAGAATCAGCATCAGGAGCCATCCAAAAAAAATTCCACTCAAATGCTACACTGAATATAAAAAAACCCCTCTTCCTCTGCACTCATATGTCCCACGAATGTGTGTGTGTGTGTGTGTGTGTGTGTGTGTGTGTGTGTGTGTGTGTCCCTTTTTCCAACCCAACCATTCCAGTTAACTCATTTCATTACCCAGTCTAATAAAAACCCATCCATAATGTTCTCACAAAAAAAGTTGAAAAATTTAAAATGGCATCCATGTGTAATCTAATGCCTTGATGTCTAATGCTTGCTGAGAACAGGAATTTCCAGCGCATACAGTGTACATTAGTTGGCTGCATAGTTGCCAGAAACACAACTCTTTAGTCACACAACATAAAGCTCTGTCTACCAACATGTTCTAACTGCAGCAGTACTTCAGGTGGCCAAGTGCTGATCACAGGCTTGGTTCCTGAAGAGGACCAGGAAGTATTAGTCCTCATCTTCTTAGTTGCAAGCTGCTACAAGGTTTTCCCTTTTTCTCCTTCCCTCCATGTCGCCTCTTACCCAGAAGACTGTGGGAGATACAAGGTTGGAACACAAGCCATGAGCAATAAGAAGTGAGAAACACAACCATCGACATCCGTTGCCTTATTGCAGTGGTGCTGGCATGGTCGCACAATTTGCATATAGAGACGGCAAATGGCTGAATGACATTTTATTCAAATCTGTCTCCTTTGTGGCTGCATCTATCACTGGAGAAACCAAAAATTGTATATATCACCCCCATTTTGGGTCAACTTGCATCTTGATGACATGTTTCACATAGAAATAAATGCTTCCCATTTTATCCCCACAGACAACAGTTTTCAGTGCAAACCACCTCAACACTTTTGCACTTGCAATTTTTAGAAATAACCGGATTTGAATAATCATTCTATTATGCTATCAGGGCCCAAAATCCCCAAGGTAGTATAGGCAGTTAAGATACCTCCAGACCTATAAAGAAAAAAAGTCTGATTTTGCTAAATTTCTGTTTAAGCATAGTCTAATCATAAGGCATTAATGAGGATCTCTATCTGTGGTTTGGAAGCTGAAATTGACAAGCACCTATTTCATTACTAGCATCACATGTTAGGATCTGCAGTCTACCTCCACTTTTCCTTGTATTTCTGTTCTCTTATCTCCTGTATCTGTCTCTCCCTGTCTGTGGTCTGGGTGTGTTCCAGCAAGTCACACCCAGAAGGTTGGCTCCTCGTATCCATACCACCTCCTGATCACACCTGATGCTCAGCCAATTAAGACTCACCAGCTCTACAACACATAAGCCCCGGGTCTCCAACCAGTATTTGTTGAATTGTCCATTATCCAACATCGTAGACATTCTGACTCCAGTCACTGAGTTGCTGCTTATTCTGCAGCTTACCTGTCTTCCTGATACCTGTGTGTCGTCTCGCATGCTTAAAGTTAATCTCCAGCCACCTGCTCCTGAGTCCATCTGTTATTTGTCGGCCATGAGTAAAAAGCCAAAATTCTCCACCTGCCTGTCCATTCTCCTTCCAAGAAACCTGTTGGATCATCTTTATTCCTCTGCTGCACATTCCTAAATTGATCTACTCATTAAAAGATAATTAATTAAAAACAATTAATGTGCAATAAAGTTTTTAATAAATAACCAAATTGTTCAGACATTATGTGGAAGTGAGACAAATATAGAAAAAAAGAGATTAATTACTAAATATATATAAATATATATAGTTATAATGATAACTAAGATTAAAATAATTTAAAAAGTTGTCTCAGGACATATAGAGCTGGTAAAGACCATACTCTTTATCTACAGAGATCCAACAACTCCCTCATGAGCAAGCACTGGTCAACAGTGGCGAGGAAAAACTTCCTTTTAACAGGCAGAAACCTCAGGCAGAACCAGGCTCTGGGTGGGCGGCCATCTGCCTTGACTGGTTGGGTGAGAGAGAGAGAGCAAGAGAGCGAGAGTGAGAGACAGAGAGAGAGACAGACAGACAGACAGATAGGAATGCAATCACAATAACAGTGACAGTGGATGTAATAATAGTAGTAGTAGTTGCAGTGGATGTCAGGCAGGGCCATGGCAGGAGATGTAGCTGTAATCCACAATCCAGATTCAGACACTATTCTTGGGAACCTGTGAGACAACAAAGTCTCACAAAGAGACTCCGGGGAAGAAGCTAAGTTAGTAACACACTGTGGTAGGACATGAAAGCGTGCAGCTGGAGAGGGAGAGAAGAACAGAGGAGCTCAGTGTATCTTTGGAGGTCCCCCGACAGTCTAATGCTATAAAAGCACAACTAGGGGCAAGCCTGAGCCAGCCCTAACCACAAGATTTATCAAAAAGTAAAGTTTGAAGCCTACTCTTAAATGGAGAGACAGTGTCTGCCTTTTATTCTGGGAACACAGTGTTCTAGTGGGGTAATAGGTACTATGAGCTCTTTAAGATGAGATGGTGCCTGACCATTTACAGCTTCGTAACTAAGGAGGATTTTAAATTCTGTTCTAAATGTTATAGGGAACCAGTGCAGAGTGGCTAATATTGGAGAAATATGATCTCTCTTCCTCATTTTTGCAGTGTTCTGGAGCAACTGAAGAATATTCAACAACAAATTTGGGCAGCCTGATAGTAAGGAATTGCAAGAATCCAACCTAGAAGTTATGAATGCATGGATTATTTTTCTGCATCGTTTTGAGATAGGATGTGCCTGATTTTTGCAATGTTACGTAGGTGAAAAAAGGCAATCCTTGTAATTTGTTTTACATGGGAGTGAAAGGACATGTCCTGATCAAAGATAACTCCCATATTCTTTACATTGCACAAGTTTGCACAAGTTTGAACGGAAGATGGCGGCGCGTACCTGCAGGCTGGCAGGTCCTGCTAAACTTTTTCGCACAAAACATCCCGTCAAGCTTCCTCAACCTCTGAATCCTCAACCTGATCAGTGCAGTAAAAGGAACAACATGCTGCTGATGCAACGGGGTCACTTTAAGCAAACAATCGCATTCTCAGCTTGTTTCGCTGTGGCCGTATTTCTGCTCTCTGTCCGCTGCTGCTACACAACCCGGCATGATGGCAAAGTACACCTTGCCAAAACGGTGAGCCAACTGTGCATCTATAATACGCTGCTCGACAATGGCCATGTCATACCACAGAAGCACAGAAAAATAACTTCAAGCACTCAGTCAAAAGACATCTTACGGCTATTAACAATCTTACTGCTGGCTGGAGACATAGAGGCAAATCCGGGACCTGGCCAGCCGGATGGGGGTTTGGTGTCTCCGCTCGGCGTGGTGCTCCTTGCTGCGCCTCCAGTGCCAGCGGTGCCGGTGGTGCATGGTGTCGTATCCTCTGGCTTTGCTGGGACTGCCTCCGTTGCTGCTCCGCTGCTGCCTGTGCTGGCGCCGACTACACTCCCGCCGGCCTTTTCTTCTGTGTGTCCACCTGGCTTGTTGCGTGCTTTACCTGGATTGCTCCCTGGCGTCTCGCTGCTGCCGCTGCTGCCTGTGCCTCTGCTGCTGCCTGTGCCTCTGCTGCTGCCTGCGCTGGTGCCGGCTGCGCCCCTGGCCTGTTCGGCTGTGGGCCTGCTTGGCTCGCTGTATGCTTTTGCGGCTCCACCTGGATTGTTCCCTGGCGTTGCGCTGCGCTATGGTGCATGGCTGCTTGGTGGAGTGGAGCGGCTCTTTGGAATGACACACGTGCCCTCCAACCCAGACTGGACTTGTCCTCGGCGGGGTTCACTCTTCGTGCGCGTCTCTGATTCTGGACCATCACGCGAGCCGCAATCCAGCATAACAGCCTTACAGAGAGGATCGGTGCTGACCACCCGTGAGTGTAAATCAATTTCATCTTCACCTGTCACAACGGTATCTGGGGGCAAACGCTCCAATTCATCAGCCAGACTGAAATCTCTGAACCCAGCGATAAAGAAACAACGCAAAATGCACTTTTTTCAGACTCTTAATAATGCTAAGATCATCTGGGACTCACGATCAAAGCCAAAAGGACTTTTACTTGGCCATATCAACATTCGTAGTATAGTAGGCAAAACCGAACAAATTGAACATTTATTAACTGATTCCAATATTGATCTATTAGGCATATCCGAAAGTTGGTTAACTCATTCATCACCAACAGCTGCCATCAATATCTCAGGATACAGTGTGTTTAGAAGAGACAGGGGAATAGGACGAGGGGGCGGATTATTGATTTATGTGAAGGACTGTTTGAAGTGCAAATTAATTGAATGGCCAACAGAAATAGATATTGATTGTATTGGCCTCAACATAACTATTTCCCCTGAAATGTCTTTCACTGTGATATGTCTGTACCGACCTCCTTCCTCTAAAAATATATTTTATGACCAACTTAAAACTATCTTAAAATGCAATGATTTTAGAAAGGAAATTATTCTGTTAGGTGATTTTAATGTTAACTGGGACAATAAAGCTGACAGAAAAAAACTGAAGCAACTAACAGACAATCAAAACCTTTCTCAAGTCATTCAAGGTCCAACAAGAATAACCAAAACATCTAAAACCACAATTGATTTAATATTCACAAATAAATCTGACAGGATCAGTAAAACTTACAATCTTCTGTCTGGGCTTTCTGACCATAACCTCATCCTATGCTCAAGGAAAATCAACTGGAAACGTCTTACCAGATCCACTAGAGTTAGCAGCCACCATATAATACCTAAAAGTGAACAACAAAATCTGAAGAATGCTCTACAGGAGTATGATTGGTCCAATGTATTAACAAATAATGAGGTTGAGGACAGCTGTAGCACCTTTTCCAAATGTGTTATGGAAGTCCTGGATCGTTTCACAAAAAAAATATACTTTAAAAAGTAAAATTTTATATTATCAGCTGCTTTGATATTTTCTGTCTGCGTCCTCTCTGTTTTGATATTGTTTGTCTATGTCTATTGTCTATTGTCTGATTTGTAGTTTTTTTTTTATTTGTAAGATGTCTTAAAGTCTGAGCAATGTTTTTATGTTATGGGACTACGGATGGAAATTAGCATTTTTGCTACAATCCGGCATGTTTACATATTTGTATGTTTATTAATGTGCACTGTCCCATCCAAATAAACAAATAAATAAAATAAAATAAAATAAAATACAGTGGTGCTGGAGGCCAGCGCAATGCCATCCATAACTGCTATGTCATTCAGAAAGTGAGTTTCTAAGGTGTTTAGGGCCTAGTGCTATAACTTCAGTTTTGTCCGAGTTAAGCATCAGAAAATTGCAGGTCATCCAAGTCTTTATGTCCTGAAGACACGCTTGTAGTCTAGTTGACTGAATGGTTTCTTCTGGCTTCATTGTTAAATATAGCTGGGTGTCATCTACATACCAGTGAAAATTTATTGAGTGCTTCCTGATAATTTTCCTTAAAGGAAGCATACATAAGGTGACTAGAATTGGTCCAAGCACAGACACCTGCAGAATTCCGTAGGGAGTGAGCGGTTTGAGGTCGTTAAGAGAGAATTTGGTGATGGGATGGTCGTTCAATATGGCCTCAACCTCACAAAAAACCGTGTGAAGTCCATCATTATCCAGAGTTTGCAGATGCAAAACAGAGCTCAGAACCGTCCTGACCATGCAGATAATACGCTAACACATAACACCATGGTCTGATCCTGCAGGTGGGTTAAACTCTAGTGGAGACCATCTTAAAGTAAAACTCCCTCGATCTGGTAACTATTCAGAGATGATAGAAACTTCAGCTTCCAAGAAATCATCTTGTGACAAGGTTTGATCTCCTAATGCCCCTTTGACCTTTTCCATCTCCGACTGTATTTGGTTGGATGAACTATTTGCATCCTTTCTATGGACATCAACAGCCTGCAACTCCTTCATCTTTTGCTTCAACTCTAAGAGTCCTCCTCAACCTAAAGAACCATGCAACTGTGATCTTAAGTTTTCTCCAATCAGAGAAATAAGCAATGAGTTGGTCTGTAGCATTAAAAGAGTCCTTGATTGCATTCACAGTGACACCTTTCTTGATTTCTGGATTGTCACACAAAATGGTGACGTCCGTTGTATACACAGGCCAGTCCTCCTCCGGCTCAGAGAGAAACTTTGGACCCTCAATCCATTTACCACCAGCCAGCAAGATTTCAACTTTCATATCTCTGGATGCATCATCAGCAGGGTTGTCCTTGGTGTTGATATAGCACCATTGAGGAACATAAGACATCTGTCTAATGAGTCCCAGAATGTTGACTGATCTAGCGGCAGCTGCAACTCTGACCTCAAGATCTGATCCACACGGACTGCAAGAACAGCGGCTGTCAGCTCCAGACGTGGTATGGTTATCTGCTTCGGAGGGGTGACTCTTGCTTTACCTAACATGAATGAGACGTGGATACTGTTCCTGTTACTTTGCATTCTGATGTAGGAGACTGTGCCAAATCCATTTTCACTAGCATCAGAAAAGTGATGCAGTTGTGCATGTGTGGGCTGCCCAAAATCCTTGGGATTAATGCAGCTCTTGAACTTAAATGACACCATCCTTTCCTGTTCCTCCAACCATCTTGCCCATAGGTGCCTAATGTCTTTGGGTATGGTGTCATCCCAGCTACACCTTCTTCTACAAAGCTCTTGCAACATGACTTTGGCAGGCAGTGTGATTGGTGCAAGAAAATGCAAGGGATCATAAACTGAACTGATTATGGGCAACATCCCTCGCCTGGTATGAGGTTGCTCTTTCAACACCATATTGAATTTAAATGAGTCCGTCTCCACACACCACTGTAATCCGTGGGCTCTCTCAACTGGAAGCTCATCTCTATCCAGATTTACCTCCTTTTAATCCTTAGCCCTATGCTCCTCTGCAATGTTCTGCAGCACTGCCCGGCTGTTGCTGATCCATTTTGTCAGAGTGAAGCCTCCTCTCTGGCAAATACCAGTAAGTACCAGTAGTACCAGTAGTTGACCATCAGAACTGGTTCCTCTTCTGTGAGCAGGCTCTTCAAACAGTCATCTATATAAAAGTTTTGCTTGACTGTTTCAACAACATCTGCTGAGAAGTGTGTACAATGATCTCCCGCAGTTTTCCTGAGTGCATAGCTAGCACAACTTGGGGAAGAAACAGCCCCAAACAAATGAACAGTCATCCGATACTCTACAATATCCTGCTCCATGTTGCCCTCTGGCCACCACAGAAAATGAAGGAAGTCCTTGTCTTCCTCTGCAACCTTGACCTGGGAGAACATAGCTTTGATGTCTCCCATGAATGCTATGGTTTCCTGCCTGAATCTTGTAAGGTCTCAGAGCAGTGAAGTAGTCAGGTTAGGGCCTTGTAATAGTTGGCTATTCAGTGAGGTTCCTTTAAATTTAGTACCACAGTCGAACACCACACGCAAAGTGCCCTTTCTTGGGTGACATACACCATGGTGGGGAATATACCAGACTTTCCCATTTCCACAATCCAGCTCATGCTGGAGCACTTCCTCTGCATTTCCTGATGACATCAGTGGGGAAGCTGGTGTATTCCTTATGAAACAGTTACTCTTTCCTGGACTTCCTTTTCAATCCAAAAAGTCTTTGTTTGACCACACAGAGGTTGTTTTGAAGGACTAGCTGGTCTTTTCCAAAGGGCATTTTCAGGCTTTAGTGTCCATCCTGAAGCTGTGCAGATTTGCCCATGATCTGACATCTTCTCTTGACATTCCCTTTTCTTCTGAACTTCTTTCATTGAAGTCATGATTGTATTGCTTGCTCAGCATCTCCTCCAGCTTACATAGTCCTGTTGACAGCAGCCAAAAGAAGCCCTGTCTTAGACTGCTGTTATCTCCATCTCGAAGGGGACTGTTAAACATCCAACCTAATACAGTTCTCATGGCATATGGACCATTTCCACGGCTATTAACAACCTCCCAAGGTTCCAGTACCTTGGGGGCATTGGTACCAATCAACAAGTCAGCGTTTACCTTTATGAGGGAAATCTAGACATGAGACAGGTATGACCACTTAGCCAGCTCTTCCTGTGTGACGATGTTGTTGGTGGTCACAAGTATTTTTCTTTGAGTGAGAACTTATGGAACGTTGAAAAAGAAGTCACTATTGAGACCCAACACTTCCACACTTTTCAAGGCAATAGTTGAAACCACCTTTTCCTGTCCCACAGTGTGCAGAAGGAAGTTGTTTTTTCTACCGGTAATGTTCAACTTTTGCAGTACCTTGTCTCCCTTTGTGGACTTTACCTGGACTGGTAGAATGGAAAGAATGCAATCATCTTTTCCGGCTCCTGTATGACCACATGTTTCTGAGGAAGCTGGTGAGACACATGCTGTTTCCTTGAACCATTCATTGTCTGTGCTTGCTCTTGGCTTGGTGATGTGAAGCTGGGATGATTTTGGCCACAAATCTTGCAAGTTAAGCACCTGCCGCAATTCTTACTCATGTGTCCCACACACAGGCAGCCAAAACAAATCCCCTTCTCCTTTAGAAAAAGAATTTTATCCCAATGCTTCTTTCCTTTCAGCTGTGGACACTCTTCCAAAGAGTGATTCCGAGCGCAGCACACACACGTACCTTTGTTTCTCCATAATAGAATCATGTCCTTTTGAAACAGAGCATGACTTTCGGAATTCCTTGTTAGAGTCGACGAGTGTGCCATTTGTCGTAAAGCTGTTATCTTTAAGTCTGCTAAACTTGGGCTGAGACTTATACTAATTAACAGTTTTTAGTCCAGCTAGACCAACTGGCATGTCCGGGATATGCCTAAAAAGTGGGTCAGAAATTATCTTAACTTGACACTCGATGAACACAACCAGATCCTTGAACAGAGCTCTGCGATTATATCTCTCCAATACCTCATACGCTTTTGTCCTCCATTGTTCTCTGAGCTTGAATGACAACTTTGTCATGATCATTCTCATTTTTGTAGGCGTGTCTAACTCTTGCATGTATTGAAGCTCCTCCATTACGCAGAAATAGAGAATATGTTTGTAGTGCCTTCACATCCTCTGACTTTACTGCAGGCCAAGCCAGTGCCTTCTCTATATAAATTGCAGCAATCCTGTACTCATTTCCAAAATGTTCTTGTAGGGGCTCATTTGCAAGGTGTAACCTCTGTCAGGCATCATGTGGTGACAGCTTCTCACTATTTCTCTTGGCTGTCCTCTTGTAAACTGCTCCAGGAAATATAAGCAGTCTGCCTTGTTGGCCTTTGATTCCACACCATGCTCAAATGCTTTAGTGAAGTTTCTATACTGAAGAGGATCCCCATCAAATACCAGGATATCTCTTTTTGGAAAAAGACATCAAGCATTGTTGTTGAACAAGGGTGGCTGTTATTTCGTTATGTCGGTGCATTATGGTGCACCTTGTTGGCTGGTATAGAGGGAGCTTGCTGTTGTGTGCCTTCATACATTTCAGTCTTGGGCCAATAGTCCTTTGTGTTGGCCTGTGTGTCATGCCTTGGTCCAATGGTGAATTGTTGCCTTGCTCTTTTAGACTGTGCCCCCTCGTCAGTGGGTCCTTATCCAACACTGGAAAGCTACTGCTTTGTGGCATCGCACTCCTCCTTATGGGTTCATATGACTTTGCTGCTGGATTGAGCATGTTTGAAGTTGTTTTTTTGTCCAGTGTTCTTTTACAGATAAGAATTCATCCCGTTAGATGCTGCCTGTGAATCCCTTCCACAATCTAAAGCAGTATGTAGAATAGCTAATTTAGCTGCGGTTGCAGCTAGTTCGGTATCCAACTCAAACTGCTCCCTTTTTCTTCTCAGCTGTTCCTCCTGTGCCTCCAGAGCATGCCTTTCATGTAAAGTTGCAGCACGGGCCAGAAGTGCAGCTCTCTGCTTCTGCTCTAATACATGCAGAGGGTGTTGTTTTACCACTTTTAGTACTGCATGTACTCTTTCTGTTGGTGAATTTACTGGCAACATTTGATATGCTTTCATCGGGATTAATATCATCAATAGCATCATCATTATCATCATTGTCATTCACATTTGTCAACCATAGTTTCACATCAATAGTGAAGCCCTCCTCTTCAACCATTTTTGCAGCTACATCACAGTCACTAACATACCGTATGCACTGCGGAGTGCTACTGTAACAATCACCATATTAGCTTTATGTTTATTCGTTGTCTTAGCCGTATATGCTGTTGTTGGCAGCGGTGGTATGGGCAGTTTCTCCCTTGCAGGTGGCTGTTGCTCCACCATAGCTTTCACTAGTCTCCTGACATCGCATGAGCATCGCATGAGCGGGGGGAGGGCACGCTTCGCAGCGTCTGTGAGTAGTGATTGACAGATGTCAGACACTCCCTCAGACGCTCCTCTGGCTCTGATTGGTCGTTTTGTGTCAGGCGTGGTGGATTCGCAAATTGCAGTAGGAGCAGTAGGTGGGACCAATGGAGCCATTTATTCACAGATTACATGTTTCATGTACTGTTTTCTGGGCATAGGGACAGTTTTATGAAATATGACAAAAAATTACTTTTATACAAGTTACCTACTGCAGCTTTTCTGCACATCTCTTCTAAATGCTAGGCCACTAGTTCCAGTGTCAACTGACCCCAATAACCCTACTATTTTGACTCCTGCAATGATTCTCACTCAAAAGATCAGCCCATTGGCAGCTCCTTCAGGTGATTTCAGTCATAAGGGTCTTAAAACTCAGGCTAAATGCAATGAGTGGCCAGTTGGACTTGTAGTGAAGACATTGGCCAGCAAAGATAACAAAGTCCGCAAAGTTGAAATCAAACTAGGAAGGAACACCAAAAGCCTACATCAGACCCCTCTCAGAACTTGTTTTCCTTCTGTCCAAGGACCCTTAAATCGATGGACATTTTGATATAGAGTAACAGGATTTACAAATGATAACTGGTGATAGATTGGTTATTTGCTGTAATGGTTTGGTTAAGTATATGCTTATATAGTTAAGATAATAGTAGTGTTATGATAATATACCAAGCGAGGAGTGTTCTGCCCTGCTGGATTTTTGTTGATGTTTCTAGTTGTACTCATTTGAGGGACGGACCAGTTCAGAAAAACAGCAGAAAACAGTAACGAGTTGACTGCACTACGAGCCTTGATTAAATCTTTGTAAGTAATGACACGCTAGATTTACAATATATTATTCTTACTTACCTTGGTGTAACTTGGATTGGTAAATTTTGTCATGTTTTTTCTGTGTTTTTGGCCGAGTTATGCAGTTTGTGTTGTGTAATGCTTAGATTCTCCATTGGAGGATGTTGTTTGTCATGTCACAGGCTGTATCTCTTCTTCTAAGTGTGTAAGAAAGAGGCTACTGTTAACATTACTATAGATGTGTAAGACAATGTAAATAAGTTCATATGTTAAAGACATTAGAAGTTGAATATTTTTGTAACCAGACATGGAGTGGTAACACTGTTGCCTCACAGCTAGAAGGTCCTGGTTCGAATCCCGCTGTGGGCGCTGGTGGTGGTGCCTTCAATGCCTGCTGCTCGAGGAAAAAGGGGCCTTTCTGTGTGGAGTTTGCATGTTCTCACCGTGTTCACCAGGGGTATCCTCCATAAAAATATCCCCAAGAAGATCACCACCTGATCAGTGGTGACAAAAGAGATTGGGCCAGTCGGATGGCAGCCCACCGCTCCTGGTCTGCTGCAGAGGAAAGCAACGAGGATGGGTTAAAGGCGGAGGACAAGTTTCACCAATTTGCATGGCGTGTCATTGCATGTATGTAATTGTGTGACGAATAAAGGGAATTGTCCCTCTGATTCTTCTTCTCTAATCAGACATAGCAGACATTACATTTTAGTAATGTTTATTTTCTGTTTATTGTTATTTCAGTCTTTGAAGAAATCGCTGAGAAAATAATAATTTCTTCATAATGTTAACTATCTGTCTAGCTGTTCTAAGCTGGGAATGTATTGCAAGGGCAGAATACCTTGTATCATTTTCATCAGATTTTTAGCTTTGTTTATCTTTCTTGTGTTTTGTAGCTTTTCTAGCTTCTCCACCATTGCTTTGTAAGTCATTTTAACAACCCTTTTACTTTTTACAGATTCTGTTTCATCAGCATTATTCCTCATATTAGGCTCAGCCCCAGCAGTATCAGCGGCAGCAGGCTCGCCTGCTACAGATTCACTACCATCCATATTTTCCTCTTTTCTCCTTTAATGCTTCACAACAAACATGCCAATCTAATACCAAAGTCACGATCGATTGAAAAACCCAGTCTTATTCAGCGACCAATGCATTGGGATTAAACTCGCAATGTTGTTACCTATGGCCATTAAAGCTACTACCCATACCTCATCAGAAAGCTGTAGGGCGTCGTAGTCGGACCGGTCCGGTCAGGCTCCAACATTGCTGAATTGTTGGACCTGTCCTCAAATGACAATGTTGGACCAGTTGGTCATCGGGGAGTCATACGCAAATCCCATGTCGAATCTGCAATCACTGCATAGATGGCCTCGATTCCTGCTTCCAACGTCTTAACTCGAAGCGAAGTTTTTTGACTTATTGTAGTGACTTGACTGGCAAAACAAGAAACCTACAGATTACTGAGGGGCTGATACTGTATACTGGTACTTGCCTTGATTGACTCCTTTTGTCACATGTAAAGTGAATAATTTACTGTCCAAATGTGCGTACAGCCATGCTTAAAGTATATTTGTTTACACATCAAAGACCCTTCACAGACGGCGATCGAGCACTTAAATCTGTAATAATTTGCATGAAAACAAACATTGTAACGATGACGACGCTTAACTGTTTGCCAAAACCAACTACCAACACACCTGAGAGTGTTTAGTACATCACCTATTTGACCATTCCCATACTCCATACACCTACTGGGCAATAGGGGCAAATAGCACCGATAACACACACAGAAAAGAACACAATAGAAAATATGGCACTTACAAAAGCTACTTGGTGAGGTTTAGCCAACAAAAACTACTTGGTTAGGTTTAGATAATAAAAGTACTTGGGTTTCGGTAAGGAAAAGATCATCGGTCAAAATAAAAACCTTACTGTTACGTACATGATGTAACATTATTGTTACATTCTTGCATGTCATTCAGATTTATTTTACAAGGAGCAAAATGAACATCATTTGGGTACACAAATAAAAACCAAATGAAAACCTTCAACAGGCCAACATCTGTCATATTTTTTCTTTTTTTTAAAAAAAAAAACCTTTTCTCATCTCATACATACAACTTAAAATGGGTCAACATTAACTTCCAGTTACACATGGGACACAAACAGCAGTCTCCTAGGTAAAAATCCTGTGTTTGACCAACCCATCCACCCCACCTTTCTCCCAATACATACTTTACTGATCTTTATACTACATTATGTGACTTCCTCTGCTCCTGTCATAAACACAGCCACTAGAGCAGGGGTGTCAAACTCAAATACACAGTGGGCCAAAATTAAAAGAAAAATTTTTCCTAGTCGAGGGCCAGACTGGTTCAATGTTTATTGAAAACTGATTGAAATGATCACATTGCACATATTGAACGTGGAATTAACACAGCCTATACGTTACTGCCTATAAAATAACATTAATCATTAAATAAATGAAAAATCAGTTGCATTCATTTCTTATGGCTTTATCTGCGGCTGTCCATAGTAATTTCAAATTAAAACATTTTCCCGCAGGCCAACAACAGCCAAAAAATAATTTCTGACAAAAACCAAAAATGCCCAAAGAGTGCAAAAAATCAACATATATTAAACCTGAGTGTGCTGCTCTCTGATGCACACTAGTCTAAACCAGATACTTGAACCTGGATGTAACACCGCTTATAAGACCATTTTTATCTATAAACAACAACATTACACATTAAATACAAGAAAAATCAGTTGCGTTCATTTCTTCTGGCTCTTTATGCAGCTTTTCCAGAGTAATTTACCTGTCACAGTGTTTCGTTTCATAGTGTCTTCTTACATTATATTCTTTCATGACAGCCACACTATCTCCGCACAGAAGACAAACAGCTCCTTCATATCCATGAACACATACTCTGCCTCCCACCTGCCTTGAAAACCCCTGTTTTCAAAGTCCACCGTCCGTTTAGCCATTTTCCGGGGAGAGGGTAGCTGAAAGTTGACCACAGGTAACGAGTTTCATCAGGCTGCTGATGAACGAGTGGGGCAGGGACTCACGCTCGCAGGCCTTTGATTGATGTGCCAATGCACTGGCGTGCATTGTGGGACTTGTAGTGCTAGTGGTGCGTGCAATATACCGGCAGGCCAGCTCTAATAATAATTAGATAATATCATGCAGGCCAAAGATAATTCCATCACGGGCCAATTTTGCCCCACAGACCTTGAGTTTGACATATGCGCACTGGCGGCTACCAACTAACAGTTAACATAAATGTGGGCTGTGATTGTCAGATGCCCTTGACTACCACCCATTTAAGTCATGGGCCATTTTGCTTTAACAAGACATTATGTTGGCATCTTGCATCAAATCCTTTCTTATTTATTGCTGTCATTGTATGGATCTACAATGTAACAATGTTGGTGACTTTAATATTTTTAAATTTTTCATGTCCCCTAATACCACTACTGAAACTGTTGCATTTGTTACATTTTAACCTGTTGAGTTTTGACAGCAAGACTTCAGACTCTGTAGTGTTAAACTCTTTATACTCTTATACTCAGAATGCACGTACTGTATATTGTACTGTAAGGTGGCACGGTGGAACGGTGGAAACACTGTTGCCTCACAGCTAGAAGGTCCCGAGTTCGATTCCTGCTGTGGGCGCTGGGGGCGTGTCCTCCACCATGCCTTTGGTGCCTGCTGCTCGAGGAAAAAGGGCCTTTCTGTGTGGAGTTTGCATGTTCTCCCCGTGTTCACCTGGGGTATCCTCCTTAAAAACCTCCACTAAAAACATGCAAGAAGATCACCACCTGACCAATGGTGACAAAAGAAACTGGGTCCCTAGGTGGCGGTCGGATGGCAACCCACCGCTCCTGGTCTGCCACAGAGGAAGGACAACCAGGATGGAATAAATGCGGAGGACAAATTTCACCAGTTGCATGGTGTGTATGTAATGTGTGTGACAAATAAAGGGGATTGTCCCTCTATTCTTCTTCTTCTGTAATATTGCTGTAGTGTGTGGAAAGAACTAGTTGACTGATTCTGAAGTTACTAAACATAAAACCTAAAGGAACACAGGGTTAATGCCAACACATATTTGACTTGACATGCACATTGTAAATGGAGAGACCTTGTGTTACACCATAACATACCACAGACAATACATATGTTTTCAGCACCCTGTCAAGTCAAATTAAAGAGACTTTTGAAAGAAGGTGCTGTGAAATAGGTGTTTTTTTTTCTTTCAGCCTTTTATTGAATTGACAAGACTTCCTGAATATCAAACCATAATGGCAAAAAAGGAAACCTTACATGTGTCTTAATTTCAAAAAAACAACATTGATTGAAATTTTCTATTTCCATTCATCTATTTTCAACCATCACATCAAACAACTTGAAGAGTCCTTGTCTGATGTGAACCGTAAATTCCAAAACTATAACAAGGAATGACAAAGGATTCTCTAATCAGCATAAGGTGGTCAAAAAAAAAAAACAACAAACAAAACTGGAGAGCTAATGTGAGGGATGGATGCTGCTGCTCCTCTCCTCAGCTGCTCCACCCCAAACTACTTCTCTCACCTTTTCTGCTGGGAAGTCAGTTTCATGTTCTTCTCAGAGTCTCAGGTAGTATTACCCTGGGCAACCTTGACAGAGCCCAGGGCAAAGATAGCACTCTGTACCTGTGCAAACACGCACAGGAGAGCATGCCACAGGTATGCTCACTGCAAAGCAGGCACGCTATTATTCAAGTGCACATCAACCTCAGCACCAGTGCTCCCTCTTGCTACCACCCACACTCTGACGACTGCACACACATACACAAACTTTGTCTCCAAGCCATGGCTGTCATTAAGACTCATTAAGGGGGATGGTTTTATTGAAGGCAGGCGTGTTGAAGCATCCACTGAATTATTCATACATACCTTCCACCGTACACTCTCTCTCCTTCACATACACACACACACACCGTTCAAATGCAGGCTAGAGAGAGATGCAGCCTATATAGGTCAGGGAGGGAGACAGAGAGTGAGGCTTATTATAGCAGACAGACGTGCAGATATACACAGAAACACAGAGGTCCCAGCAGATAAAGGAGCATATGCCTCAGAGAGTAGATTGTCACAGCCATGAATGAAGCTCACAGTGGCTTTTGCTGGAAGGTAATACTAATTCATTATTGAGACCCAAAGTGGGTGTCAGCATTTTATGTAAGCGTATGTGTGAGGGTATATGGGCCAGTATCGATAGAGCTGAAGGAACTGATCAGTAGCTCATATTTTCATCATGAGCCCTGAGCACCTACCACCCAGTTGCAAACCCCCCCCCCCCACACACACACACACCAAATGTAAATGGGTACACATTTACATTTAGTTTGATCATATATTCCATCAAATATTCATTATATAGGCCTACATTCAGGGTTTAATATGTGCAATCATGTGGCTGCAACAGAAAGCAAAAAGGAGTGCTGTGGGTAAATGCACGCTGGAGGCTAAAGTGATTTGACTGTAACGTTAATTGAGGTTTATTATAAATGGGACCACATTTTTGGAATTTTGGCCATTACTTTTACACTGTTAGCCCAGATTTAATGTCTAATTAAATTATTTAATTACAATGCACATAAATGGTTTAAGTTTTATGACATTACTTTAAAATGCTAAGTATGTTCTACTATGTTCTACAGACATAGTCGAATATGTGAATAACTTTAAGTTAAATGGACTTAAGTTTTGGTCATGACCATGCCTCTTTTTCTCCACTGAGTTGTGAAGGAACTCCAAGTGGCAGTTGCATCTTTAAACCATTTTACAGTGCCAGTTTGTTATGCAAAGAAGAGTAGACTTTAATGTAATTATATCAGTTCACCACTGGGGAAAGACAATTTGATGCGTGATGTTCTGTTGAGCAGTGCATGACAGGAAGGTGAATGCTCATGACCACATCAAACCCTGCACTGGTCCTTCATGCTGATACCTGCAACGGAGTCACACAACACAGTTTTCTGTGTAACTGTTATGTGGATTTGATTGGTTGGTGGTGACTAATGGGAAGGTTTGTTTTAACCTCCAGAAGAGTGAAATTCTTATTTTAAGCTTTAGGTTCGATGGACATTTTCAACTTTTAGCCACAAGTTAGTTAGCTAACTACTTTTCTTGTTGGAGGAGGGGCGGTTCGGGAGCGGTGAAAACTTTTAACGTTCACCAGTTTGCTGGGCATTTTGCTCCTCTCAGTTGAGTGGCCGATCAGAAATTTTTCTCACTCCAGTGGCTATTTGTGAGCAGTTACAAGTGTTGTTCTAACCAGTTAGACTGGACAGTATTGCCCAGAGAGCTGCCCATTATCCAACTGCTTTTTTATTGTCGTGTGCCGGACACCGCCTCACATTGAACAACCAGCCACACAGGCACTGCGGACACAGTCGTAGAGGCGGGCTACACACCGCACCTCCAGCAGAGCGGAGAGAAGGGCGATGGTCCGGGCTGTCTTTCTACGGTCTGCAGTATCTGGTAAGGACTGTTAAGTTGACGTGAGCGAACACATTGTATTTTGAGACGACCATTTATTGAAATGTTCTCAGCTAATGCTAACAGCTAGCAAATTATCTAATTTAATGCAGGACAGTGACTCCACTATGGAGCCCCTAAAGTAAAAAAAGAAAGTGAAAGAAGAAAAATAACAAGGAAAACAAGCAGGAAAAAAAAAAAGTTTCTGGTCACCATGACGCCGTGTCTTGAGCGCTTGAGATGCATAACTTGTGCGCTCGAGAAAGTAACTTGTGCGCTCAAGATACATAACTCATGCGCTCGAGATACGTATCTCGTGCATATGAGTTACGTATTGTGTTAGCACAACATAGCATTTCCGGTATTTAGTTTATACACTGCTCGGTTAGCTGCAGCTTCTGGGGCCCAGGATGGCTGCAAGAGTGGACCTGTATGGTTTCTTAAAATAATAAATATTAATAATAATAAGGAATAATAATAAATTAAAATATACAGATCAGATGAGATACCTTAGCATGCCAGGTAACCTGCATACCAGAAATTAGGGATGCACCGATCCAATATTGGTATGGGTATCGGTCCCGATATTGAAGAAAATTCTAGATTGGGTATTAGTGACATTGGGCCCGATACATAGGGGCTGATCTATTCAATCTAACGCTCTGCTATAGGCACTGTGAGGGGCATCATGCCCAAGCAACTCACAGTGCTGAAGCTTACATGATGTGGACTACATTGTTTTCAAAATGAAGCAAGTGAAAGGATCGGCTATCTGGAACTTTTTCAAACTACCTCAGCCTGCAAACTCGACGGCTACTTGCAATACCTGCGCAGTAAATGTTAGAGGGAGGGAGGGGGAGTGGTAAAATGTCAAGTTATAACACAACCACAAAGCTCTCAAGCCTCATGCATTGGGCGTGAGGCACACGCATTTCAACCCATTCACATGCTCACACGCCACACCTTGTATTTCTCACGCAGAGAATCTGTATTACACACATTTTTAACCTCTCAGTTTTAAATGGCACAGTCCCTAAGGTTTGGAAAGTCGCTTATGTAACACCTTTGCATAAAGGTGGTGGAAAAGCTAACCTAAATAATTATAGACCTATTTCTAAATGACCTTGCCTATCAAAAGTATTGGAGTCTCTTGTTAAAAATCAACTAAAATCATTCATCTCAACACATTGCATCCTCAGCATGCATCAATCAGGATTTAGGGAAAGACATAGCACTATTACTGCAGCCACCTTTGTTTTAAATGACATTATTACAGCCTTGGATAGGAAAAAACACTGTGCAGCTCTTTTTGCTGATCTCTCAAAAGCATTTCATACAGTGGATCATGTACTGCTCTTAAAAATACTTCGTAGTCTCAGATTTGACGACTTAGCTTTTAAATGGTTTCAGAGTTACCTTAGGGACAGACAACAGTGTGTGTGTATAGGTGATAATAAATCTGAATTTGTGCAAATAGCAGAAGGTGTCCCGCAAGGCTCCATCTTGGGGTCTGTTTTGTTCTCGCTTTACATCAGTGATATTACCTCAGTTGTCACTGGGAGTAATCTTCATTTATATGCAGATGACACCATTTTGTACTGCATTGCAAATGATGCACACAAATGATGCCTTAAATTCCCCCCAACACTGCTTTTCTGATGTACAAGTTGCACTCAATAATCATAAACTGGTTCTCAATGCAGAGAAAACAAAATTCATTCATTCAAAAAATATGAACCTTGACAGCTTCATCATCTATACCAGGAATGGTACAAATATCGAAAGGGTGATGGAGTATAAGTACCTTGGTATTTGGATCGATGAAAAGTTAACCTTTAAGTGTCATGCTTCCAAGCTGGTGTCTTCCTTGAGAATGAAAATTGGTTTCTTGTATAGAAACAGACTCTCCGCTGCATTGTAGAAAGATGCTTGTTGAGGCAACTTTTTTATCAGTTTTAGATTATGGTGATATTTTACACATGCATGCCTCTGCTGCCACTCTGAAGCCCTTGGACTGTTTATCACTTGGCCTTGAGATTCATCACTGGAGATAGTTATGACACCCATCACTGTGACCTGTATACTAAGGTTGGGTGGCACTCTCTCAGTGTAAGACGGGAAAGACACCGGGTTTTATTTATTTATAAAGCTCTTATCGGTCTTTTACCTGCTTACATTAGTTCAATGCTTTCTCCTAATGTGGGTTCTTATCAAACTTTGTCCAGTGATTGGATCACGCTGCAGGTGCCAGCTGTTTTTACTGAACTTGGAAAATCCAGTTTTTCATACTGCGCACCTGCAATGTGGAACAACATGCGGAGCCATTTAAAGCTTTCCTCAGTTTTATCCATAGGGCAATTTAAATCTTTAACTGTATCACATTTTGCTTGTAGGTGTTCCTGTTTTACTTGATTAATGGTTTTTACATTTTTACTGTTTTCATTCATTGTTGTTGCTTTTATTTATCTTATTTTGTTTAAAATGGGTTTTTTTTATGGCTTTTATTGCTTTTTCTTCTTGTGCGCCTTTATGTAATTTTCAGGTAATTTTCTCTTTGGCTTTTTACATGTCTAAGTGCTTTTGTTTTTTTAATTGGTCACATTGTGAATGAGATCTCTACCTCAATGTATTTCCAAGTTAAATAAAGGTTGAATGAATGAATGAATGAAAATTACCAGGATAACGCCCACCAAGTTGCACCGCTAATTTTTTTAATAGTGGAACAGGTAGAGGAACTAGTGATGTGTTGGTCACGGACGAAACTGCTCTTAGAGCCAGCTGTTTGAAGTGAACGATTGGAGCCGGCTCCAGCCTGGGAGCTGGAATGGGAGCCGCTTTATTTTTTATTGTTTTTTTCTTCTTGACTTTTTTTCTGTTCAACCCACATGTGACTGGTCAAGTGCATGATGTGTGCACACACACACGCACACACACACACACACACACACACACACACACACCTGCACTAAGAAATGCTGAATTAAATAAATATTTTTATTTGTACAAATTTATGTGTCATTTATGAGATCAGACCCCCGTTCCCCTTTAAAAAATAAGAAAGAAATGTTTAAGTCAAGTCTGATGCACAAAAGAATGATCCCAGTCTTTTCCACACAATGAGAAATACCATTTGTTAGATAATTCAGCGCTGATTTTCTGTATTGGTATCGGATCGGTATCGGCCGATTACTAAACTTCAGATATCGGTATCAGAGGTGAAAAAAGCAGATTGATGCATCCCTACTGGAAATGCTACGTCGTGCTAACGTGATATGTATCTTGAGCACGCGAGATACTATCACGAGCGCATGAGTTACATATCTCTAGCTAACATGATATGTTTCTTGAGCACACGTGATCTATCGTCATGGTGACAAGAAAAATTTTTTCCTCTGCTTGTTTTCCTGTTTTTTTTTCTTTATTTCTTTCTTTTTTCCCCATTTCCCTTTAGGGGCTCCGTACCCCACCGTATTGGCTTTCATGATGTAAATTTACTTAATGTTAACTAATCTGTAGGGAACATTAGAAACACAGTAATACAACCCAAATATCACAGTCTTAAAGTTAACAGTCTGAAAATACAGATTACACATTTGCAATGCTTTGGAAGTGTAAGTACTGTCCTGTTAGCTGTGAAAAAAAGCACAGCTATTTAAACATTATAGGCTAATACATGGAAGTTATACAAGGACAGAGCCACTTCCTTGTTTACATCAGGAATGTCTGTGTAGATTAAAGTCATTCAACGCACTAAAAGTGCATTTGTCCTGCATTCACATAAAAAACCCAAGATCAGCAACCTGGTGCAGATGGACCAGTTAAATTTAGCTGCCTGTCATGTGGGTTTGCTGAGTCTTGTTCTGAGAGTGACTTTTTTACTCACTTGCATTGTACAATTAGGACACAAGGTTCATTTAATCAGTGCATAATAACATACTGTATGTGGTTACATGGTCAGCAGATTATGACACATGCATACACCTAATCATATGAAATGATCATTCATTTGGCTTTAAGACAGTGAATACTGATTGAGGAAAGAGAAGATGAATAATAAGAATTCCCATTACAGAACTGAGACTGCTGTCTCACAAACTGACTGCTGCTCCGGCATGTCTTTAATGGAGTCTATCGAGCGCCACAGCCTCGGCATGGCAGGATGACTCCAAAACCAGGCTTTGCTGTATAAAAAGGTTTCTAAAAAGGTTAAAGTAACCTTTCTCCCCTGAGTGTCCAAGGAATGACCCCAACCATAAAAAAGCAGAAAATTCCAAATAGCCTGAACATCTCTTGTCTCCTCCAACTGAGGAAAAAAGTCTGCTGGGTTCAATTCTGGTGGGATCATTCTGTTATGTTATGTTGGGTGGTCATAGCAAAAACAAGGAGTGAACCCAAAGGTGCAGACTTGACAAAATAGGCTGAGCAAAAACGGTTCAAGTGATTTATTTAACAAAGGAGGCAACCAAAAATCCACCAGTCCAAAATCCAAAACAAAAGCAATACGAGGAACATAAACTTATGACCCACAGGGAAGACAATGACTAGACCAGGAATACTCACTGTAGCCACAGGGAACAAGAAAAACCACACACATGGGGATGATCCCACAAAGACAAAAGAAACACACAGACTTAAATAGATGGGGAACTAAACAGGCACAGGTGGACACAATAACACAATCACCAGGGTGGGGAAACATACAGGAAGTAAAGTAAACTAAGACACAAGAGGGAAGGCTACCAAAATAAAACAGCAACTGAGGCTACCAAAATAAAACAGGATCCTAACACATTGTACAGCTCATATAACACTGTAAATTTGCTGTGACCTTCACATAACTCAACACACAGCCATTAATGTCTGAACCGCTGGCAACAAAAGTGACTACACCCCTAAGTGAAAATGGCCAAATTGTGTCCAAAGTGTCAATATTTTGTGTGGCCACCATTATTTTTCCAGAACTGCCTTAACTCTCTTGGGCATAGAGTTCACCAGAGCGCCACAGGTTGCCACTGGAATCCTCTTCCACTCCTCCCTGACAACATCACAGAATTGATGGATGATGACCTTGTGCTCCTCCACCTTCCATTTGAGGATGCTCCACAGATGCTCAATAGGGTTTAGGTCTGGAGACATGCTTGGCCAGTCCATCACCTTTACCTTCAGTTTCTTTAGCAAGGCAGTGGTCATCTTGGAGGTGTGTTTGGGGTCATTAACATGTTGGAATTTGCCCTGCGGCCCAGTTTCCGAAGGGAGGGGATCATGCTCTGCCTCAGTATGTCACAGTACATGTTGGCATTCATGGTTCCCTCAATGAACTGTAACTCCCCACAGCCGGCAGCACTCATGCAGCCCCAAACCATGACACTTCTACCACCATGCTTGACTGTAGGCAAGACACAATTGTCTTTGTACTCTTCATCTGGTTGCCACTACACACGCTTGACACCATCTGAATCAAATAAGTTTTTCTTGGTCTCCTCAGACCACAGGACATGGTTCCAGTAATCCATGTCCTTAATCTGCTTGTCTTCAGCATCATCTTTAGAAGAGGCTTCTTTCTGGGACGACAACCATGCAGACCAATTTGATACAGTGTGCAGCGTATGGTCTGAGCCCTGACAGACTGACCCCCCACCCCTTTAACCTCTGCAGCAATGCTGGCAGCAGTCATATGTCTATTTTCAAGAGACAACCTCTGGATATGATGCTGCACCTGCACTCAACTTCTTTGTTCGACCATGGTGAGACCTGTTCTGAGTGGAACCTGCCCTGTTAAACTGCTGTATGGTCTTGGCAACCATGCTGCAGCTTAGTTTCAGGGTGTTGGCAATCTTCTTATAGCCTAGGCCATCTTTGTGTAGAGCAACAATTCTTTTTTTCAGATCCTCAGAGAGTTCTTGCCATGAGGTGTCATGTTGAACTTCCAGTGACCAGTATGAGAGAGTATGAGAGCGATAACACCAAATTTAGCACTCCTGCTCCCCATTCACACCTGAGACCTTGTAACACTAATGAGTCACATGACACCGGGGAGGGAAAATGGCTAATTGGGCACAATTTGGCCATTTTCACTTCTGGGTGTACTCACTTTTGTTGCCAGTGGTTTAGACATTAATGGCTGTGTGTTGAGTTATTTTGAGGGCACAGCAAATTTACACTGTTAAACAAGCTGTACACTGACTACATTACATTGTATCAAAGTGTCATATCTTCAGTGTTGTCCCATGAAAAGATATAATAAAATATTTACAAAAATGTGAGGGGTGTACTCACTTTTGTGAGATACTGTATCTAAACATTTAACTATTATGTAGTCACAAGTAGGTGAAACAAGATATAAACAAAAGTATATATGTAAAAAAAGAACAATGAACAGCATGAAATGTCTATATAGAAGTATAAATAGTCTAATTATTTCTGTAAATTATAAATAAGAAAACAGTAGTGCAATACAGATTGCAAAGAATGCTGGAATAAATCCTACTTAAAATATATGAAGTAGGTGGATATGACAATATCTGTATGCATGCATGTCTATATATGGTATATACAGCATGCAGGTTTTATCTTGCAATGATGATGTGCACATGTTAGAAAAACTATAAATTTGATTGGTAAGTCGATGTATTGGTGTTAAAAGGTTATTTACAGTCTATGAATGATTTAATTTTTCATCAGAATAACGGCAGTTGTGGTGGGGCTCCAACTGAAGTACACTGTCATCTCCACAGTTTTGACTGTGTTTAGCTCCAGGTTGTCCTGACTGCACCAGAGGACCAGCTGCTAAACCTCCCATTTGTATGTAGACTCATCACCATCCTGGATAAAGCTGATGCAGGTTTCTAGCCAGGGGTGTGTGATGTTCTTCAGGTGGGCCAACAGAAATCCTTCCAGCTTTTTCATGACAGATGTCAGGGTGATGGGCATGTAGTTAATAAATCCTGTGGTAGAGGATTTCTTAAGGATGAGAATAATAGTTGAGTGGTTGATGCAGGAAGGGACTCCACACAGCTCCATTGATCTGTTGAAGATCTGTATGAAGACAAGCGTAACCCTTTCAAACAGGTGGATGACACAATGTCTGGGCCTGGTGCCTTCCTGATCTTCTGTCTCTGACATAGCTGACACACATCTTCATAGATCCTTAGTGCAGGTGGGGGGGTCAGTGGTTTGTGGTTTTGTTTCTGGCCTGATTGTGCAGGATTTTGTCCCCACTGTAGGAATCTTCCTTGACCCAGCAAAGCTGCCTCAGTTTTTCTATAAACCAGGGTTTGTTGTTGCTATATGTACATAAAGATTTGTCTGTATACACATCCTCACAAAAGCTGATGAAAGATGTCACAGTGTCAGTGAGTTCATCCAGGTCTGTAGCTGCAGCCTAAAAAAACACTCCAATTAGTGCAGTCAAAGTAGGCCTATAATTCCAGCTTTGTCTAATTAGTCCAACTCCAACTTAGTCCAAGACGGGAAGAAGATGAGCCAGACAATGATCAGAGATTTCTAAAGCCACATGGGGACAGAGAGGTCCTTTAACAGGGTGCATCAATGGTCCACAATGTTTATATCCTAGGATGGGACACTTAATGTGCTGTTTATATTTTGGTATTCCATGGTTGTGGTTTTCTCTGTTAAAGTCACCAAGAACAATAAGCAGGGCGTCCTGATGTGTATGCTCCATGTTAGTCATTTAGTCAACCAGGTGTAATGCCTGACTAACACAGGCCTGAAGCGGGATGTAAACACCAAGAAGAATAAGGGGTAAAACCCCTATGGCAAATACAATGAATTGCAGTCTATGAAAACAGTCTGTGAATGAGGAGTTAATTATTTCTTTTACACTGTGACATCTGTACTACTAACTAAACAACTAAAATTTCTTAAAGCTTTCTGGTTGAATATATTAGTAGTTTTGTGCTAACATATTGTAGCAGAACTGGCCTCTAACTGACCTTCTCTTACCATCTCTGCATTCCTTCAGGAGAAATGGAGTTGTAAAACACCCCAACTTTCAAGAGCTATTGACCATTTGAACTGATTACAGGAAAGGCGTTAATTTGGAGAGAGACAAGATATCTGGCTCAGAGACATCTCCTCCACACTCTTTCAGGGGAGCAAGAGACACAGACACCTCAACATCAAAGGTTGCCTTTTTGCTCCATGTTTCTCATGGAGGTGCTAATGCTTTCTTGATAGCCCATGGGCGATACGGACAATAAAACTGTCTGAATGTGGAGGTGCCAGGTCCAAGAGGAACCTACAGAATCAGATAATGCTGATGGGTTGTAAATTAGACATTCCTGAAGCAAACTGTTTTGTATGTCTGTGTGCCTTGTTTTCCAGTACACCAGGATAACCAAATCTCTATGTTTGATTTAACTTTGGAAGTTTTCACATTACTAAGCCGATAATCTGTGTGATATCAATGTTGTTCCTGTGTTTTTAGCTTGTATAATGAAAAAGCTGTGATTTTAACTCTCTTACAAAGTTTGTCCGAAGTTCTATCATGGAACCATACTGCCATCTAGGGGTTCGTAATGGTTAGGTTGAATATGCTTGATAAGACATTTATTAAGTCATAATAGTTATAATCATTTTGGACAAATATAGTCTGCCTTTCTTTATTTCTTTGCTATGTTGTGTCAGTTATAACTTGGGTCATCATATATATATTAGGATGAGTATTAGAAATAGTTATGATTATCGTCGAATGTCGTTATTTGTTCATAAGAATTGTCTAACGCATGTTGTGAACAGTGTCAAAATGCCATTGAAAATTGATCATTTGAAATATATGTGATTGATCATAGTGAGAAGCAGATGAGCCCCTCGTACGAATTCATTAATTAATCCTCGCCTTATAAGATGAAATGACGTAGCGCGCCTACGAACCATCCCACATGCGCAACAGCCGATTGGTGATTAGACAGGCCTTGGAGCGAGGATACCATCTGCCGCATGCAGCGGACAGCAGTTTAGTTTTACTTTTCTGTTTGTCTTCTTCCAGTCTTAATTTTTCCTTTTCAGTCTAAGTTTCTATTCTAATCTAGTGTTGTGTTAGGAAACTTTAATTTTTGCTCGCCACGTTAAGCCACATGATTTGTTTTGTTTTTGTGTAAAATTCTAGTCACGTCATAATAATTTTGGAGGCACTTTTCGACCGGTCATCGAAGAGACATTCAATCTTATTGTTAGTAATCTAAAGTCATGTTTCACGGTCACCAACTACTACGAAGACCTGCAACCAGATGCTGACCCGCTGGTTTGGGGTAAACAACCATCAGAAGTTGTTCCTCCTCTGTAGCTGACACTGGAGGCGTTCCAGCCCCTGAAACATCCCTGTCCAATGCCAGCTCACCATCGTGGTTTGCTTGATTCGTCCAGCAGATCGCCGCGCAGATCAGAGCCACGGACACAGCTTGGAGCCTTCGTGTCAGTTCGGAGCAGACATCTCCAGGAACGTCGCTGGCCAAATAGGCATGTTATGCGGGTTTGAATAAGAGTTGGTCCGTGAGGTTATGATACTGTTAATTTGCCTAAATTCTCTCAACCATTTGTTCAGGAAGTAAACTTAACATTTGTGTCCCCATTTTTCCCTTAAATCTACTTCTCACTATTGACAAACTCATTTTGCCATTGTTTGCCATAAGTTTCTCTTTGCAATTGCTTGTATTATCTCTGTCGTACTATTCATGATACATTATTCATTATTCATAATTGTGTTTAATAAATAAGTTTTTTTTTTTCATTCAAGTCGTGGTCAGACGGTGTCCTTTTGAGCTGAATATAAACGATCCCTATATCTAGAGTTTACCCTTCAGATTATCAGACTGGTCTACTGTTGTTCATTCGTTATCATGACATCAGCATTACAAGAGTTAATCCACACAGTCCTTCTTAGCTGAGGAAGGTGGTGCCCCGGTATTTTATTAACGAATGCAATATCGAATTAAGTTAATTCCCCTACAATATTCAAGAGGATATGTAAAAAGGCAACAGTTTAATGGTTCACTCAAAAATGTGTAACAGACGAGTCTAGGAGATCCACACCAAGTCAGTCAGGAAAGACTTTTGAGAGTGAACAGTCCAGCTGAGGGTCCAGTTCCAAGTTGCTTACGATGACAGACTGACAGGACATAGACAGGATCACAGGGGTGAGCACCTGGGCACAAGAAGACAGGAGACAAGAAACAGAGAAGGCAAAATAGGCACTATACCAGATAGATCTAAAGAGTCTCAGTGTTACCACGAAGGTGAACAGATGATTCGACAAATCCTGGATGAAAGACCAGAGTATATACACTACTCACAAAAATTTGACCTTCACTAAAATTTTGAATGCCCATGTCCAACTGTTCAATGTTTCAGTACTTTTTGCACAACTTGCTGTTCTCTTACAAGGAGCTGAACAGCAAAATTCACAACAGGTGTTTGATCCATGAATCGACCAATAAATTTCATGGTTCAATTGCAATTGGTGTTTAAACAGTCCTCTTCGTCATGCTGTTCACATTTTGACATCATGAGAGCAAGACGACACCTAACAATTGATCAACAGTACAGGATGTTCTCAGAAGGGAGTGGCCACTGAGTTTGGAGAGTCACAGAGTTTCATCAGCAAAAGAGCTCAGCCTGTACCAGCTCTATATGGAAAGTGTCCTGAGACAACTTTTGTTGTGATTTGGCGCTATACAAATAAATTTGAATTGAAATTGAATCAGCAGGTAGCAACAGAGATACAGAGAGACTGGAAGAGACACAGAAAGGCATAGAAGTGGATGTCCTCTGGCCACATCCCACGCTGATGACCGCTTCATTGTGAACATGTGCCCTGCAGAACCGGATGATGGCACATTTCAGGGAGGTGAGAGGCACCCAAGTGTCACGTCAGACCATTCAAAACTGTTTACATCAGTGTGGTCTGCGTGGTAGATGACCTGCAAGGGTACCTCACCACACCACCAGGCATAGGCGTCATCGTCTTGCATGGGCCAGGGAGCATTTACGCTGGATGAAGGACCAGTAGGCCTCAGTGCTGTTCTCTGATGAAAGTCGATTCACATTGAGCAGAAATGATGGCCACCAACGATGTTAGAGATGTCAAGGAGAGCAATATGTATCAGCCACTTTTGTCACCAGACGAGGCTTTGGTGGTTGTGGTGTTACAGTGTGGGCAGGTGTGTCTAGTCAATACAGTACTGCCCAACACTTTGTGAATGACAAGGCCATACTGCCTGAATAACATCATTAATCCAGTCACTGTTCCCTTGCATGAACAACACAGGCCTTATTTCATCTTCATGGACGACAATGCTCCAGCTCATCGAGGTTGCATCATTAGGGAATGGCTGCTGGAGACTGGGGTACCTCAAATGGAGTGGCCTGCACTTTCTCCAGACCTGAATCCCATAGAAAACCTATGGGATCAGCTGAGTCGCTGTATAGAGGCTCGTAACTCTGTACCCCAGAACCTCAATGACCTGAATGCCCTTCAAGAAGAGTCGGACACCATGCCTCAGCAGACAATAGTTTGACTTGTGAACAGCATGAGACATCATTGTCAAGCTGTAATTGATGCTCAACGGCACATGACAAGTTATTGAGACGTTAACATTTTTTGTTTTGGTATACCCACTACTGTTGTTGGCTTTTGTTTCAATAAATTGTTTGAGATGAGGAAATCACCATTGCATGCTTAAATGTCCTACTTTCATGATATAATATCACTGTAGCATGAACTTTTTACATTTTCCATAAATTTCACCCAAACGCCAAATATCCATAACTTTTTGTGAGTAGTGTATACGTCACATTAGTGTGAGGTTCTTAGTTTTTTTTTGTTTTTTTGTTTTTTTTACCAGCAAAAAGAAAGTAATTCCACTGTTAAGGAAAATGGAACACAGCTGCACAGATTTAAGGTATTTATTGACCCAAAAAATAAAAAATAAAAATAAAACACAAGATTAAAAATAGTGCACTGAGCTAAGAAAAAATATAAATAAATAAATGAAAGACAGCCACTTAAAATATATTAAAACAGAATAAATAACTGGTTAAAAAAAGGAATATTTAAAATAGCTAAAATACCGACATGTACCAGGGTACAGTATTTTCGCAGGTCCTGAAATTAAAAACACCATAAATGACTGTCTTTAAAATTGGCTACACCAAAGTCGGAAAACCTTTACAGGTACTGAAGTTGTTCGGGAAACGGGAGTGTTCTACTTCAGTTAGGAGGATAGTGTGGGGGGAGCTCTGTGCGGCCGTTGTCCTGTTGGACGTTTCTAGTGTAGGTCCTACGGCTTCCTTGTCACATGGTCCCACGGTCTCTCCTCCCTTGAACTGCAGGGCTGCAGGCCCAGCTCCGTGCTGTCTGTGGAAATGTATGCCACCAGCGTGTTTCTTCCCGTTCTTTTCCTTTTTCCCTTTCTGCCTTTTGCACAGCTCTCTCAATCATTCTTAACACCCACACTGTCCTGTGTTGGCCAATCCTGAGCTGTGAGGGGGGCCATGGTCCAATTAATCACAAACATGCAATATGAAAACAGCAATAAAAAACCATATAATGACACCATGCAACAACTATATATATATATATATATATATACACACACACACACACACACACACACACACACACAGACTGACTTAGTTAAATATTGTATATATTGCATAGTATATACATTTACAATATTTTTATATATGTGATATGTGTATGTATGTAGCAGCACTATGGATCTAATAATAATGAAAGTATGACTATAGCAGTAGCAGTGAAGTCAGTCAGGGATACAGCAGGAGATGTAGCTATAATCCACAATCCAGGTTCAACCACTATCCATGGGAATCTGTGAGACAACAAAGCACAAACACTCAGGGAAGAAGCTAAGTTAGTAACATACCTTGGTAGGACATGAAAGTGGACAGATGGAGAGGAAGAAGAACAGAGGAGCTCTATGTACATGGGGACATCCCCAACAGTCTATAGCAATATAACTAGGGGCTGGTCCAAGGCAAGACTGAGGCAGCCCTAACAATAAACTTTATTAAAATGGAAAGTTTTAAGCTTACTCTTAAATGTAGAGATGGTGTCTGCCTCCCAGACAAAGACTGGATGGTGGTACCACTGGAGAGGAGCTTCATAGATAAAGGCTCTCACTCCCATTCTGCTTTGGAATACTTTCAGAACCACAAATAATCCTGCATTCTGGAAACACAGAATAGATGAAGAACCGAGAATAGATGTCAGTCATGCCACCGACAGAGAAACAGGAGCTGGTGTTTGCCAAGTCATCACCCAGAAACCAGGAGCAGGTGTCTGCTGGGCCGCAGACCGGGAACCATTGCAGGTCACTGACTGGGGACCAGGAGCCCCTCTGGAGGGTTGGACCACCACAGTGCTAGACAGTGGTGCCTCCATGGTACTGGAGAGTAGTGAGGGTGAAGAACTGGGCAGTGACGTGGCATAAAATTGTCTGCGACCCTGCTTCCTTCCTGTGGGGACTGTCTCGAAGGCCAGCCATGTGCCCCAGAATGCAGACCCCTGGGACTCAGGAAGGAAGCTTGCCAACTAGGGAAAGGAACATGGCTGGGGGTGAGAAAGCTGCTGGTTAGCTAACTCATTGGCTGGAGTTAGCAAGAAGCTAACAGGCCAGTGGCTAGCCAACTCAGGGACTGGTGTTGGCAGGGAGCTAGCAGGCCAGTGGCTAGCTCATTCCAGCACTGGAGGTGACACTGGAACCACCCCCTGGGTCTGGGTGATTACCTATTGGACTTGTTCAGCTAACACATCCAGGATCCGCTCCTGAGCTGCTGCTGATTGTCTGGCTGCAGCAGCTTCCGATGCTATCCGAGCCTCATGTAGCTGGAATATATCCTCAATCCTCTCAAAGCAACCCTATGATGAGGTGGAATTTGCTGGGTCCATGACTGGGCAGACTGTACTGTAATGGGGGGAGTGGGATTTAGGACCCAATTGCAGTACCACCAGAACATTGGAATAGCTTGTAGCAACTTTAATTACAGACTTGGCAGGGACAGCTAAGCAACGATGAAGTTCAATGATCAGCAATCAATGGAATACAGATGCTGTTGAAATGTTTGGTGAACCAAACATCAAATAGTCACAGGCCGGCAAGGATCCAGGATGTGCATAACATCAAATTTCAGAGTCTCTTTAAGTGTTTGGTGAAGTACACACCAAACAGTCACAGGCAAACAAAGATCCAGGAAGTGTAAGACAAAACTCAAAAATTTACAAAACAAAAATTTACTGGGGAACAGGAGAACAGATTCGGTCAAAGGCAGCCAGATTCAGCAACGAGAGATCAGTCCAATAGTAATTGCTGGAGAGTCTTGCATGGAAACAAAGAACAGTCTGGCCCTGGGTGAGTGTGAGAGAGCAGCTTAAATACTAGAGTGACTGAAATGGCAGCAGGTAAGAGACTCAATATACTGTGACACACAGCTGATTTAGATATAGGTAGGTTAGATATAGGTCTATAGTTAGCTAAAACCTCTCAATCAAGAGTCAGCTTTTTAATAAGATGTCTTATTATAGCTACTTAAATGACTGTGGTACATACCCTGTGGACAAAGACAGCTTGATCATATCCAATAGAGAAGAGCCAATTAAGGGCAAAACTTCTTTAAGCAGCTTAGACAGGATGGGGTCTTGAATACAGGTTGATGATTTTGATGACAAAATCATTGAAATAAGTTGGTGAAGGTCGACAGAAGAAAAACTGCTGAAAAACACGTCAGGTTTAATAACTATTTCTGTGGTTTCTGTGTTTGAAAATAAATCAGTACCTATTGAGGACAGGAGGTGATAAATTCTGTCACTGATAGTTACTATTAGGATAGTATCATTAAAGAAAATCATGAGGTCATTACTGCTGAGGGCTAAGGGGATACATGGTTCAACGGAATTATGACTTTGTGCAGCCTGGCTACAGTGCTGAAGAGAAAACTGGGATTGTTCTTATTTTCCCCTATTAGTGAAGAGTAATAGGCTGCTCTAGCACTGCAGAGGGCTTTCCTGTATATTTTAAGACTGTCTTGACAGATGAAATGAAATTCTTTCAAATTGGTGAAATGCCATTTCCTTTTAACTTTTTACAAGTGTAGCAGAACTGGCCTCTAACAGACCTTTCCTTACCCTCTCTGCATTCCTTCAGGAGAAATGGAGTTGTAAAACACCCCAAATTTCAAGAGCTATTGACCATTTGAAGTGTTACAGGGACGGTGTTAATTTGGAGAGAGACAAGATGTCTGGCTCAGAGACATCTCCTCCACACTCTTTCAGGGGAGCAAGAGACACAGACACCTCAACATCAAAGGTTGCCCCTTTTGCTCCATGTTTCCCATGGAGGTGCTAATTCTCTCTTGATAGCCCCATGGGAGATACGGACAATAAAGCTGTCTGGGTGAACAAATGCCAGACCTCAGAGGAATCCACAAACAAAATAATGCTGATGGGTTGTAAATTAGACATTCCTGAAACAAACTGTTTTGTAGATCTGTGTGTCTTGTTCTCCAGTATACCAGGATAACCAATTCTCTATGTTTGATCTCACTTTGGATTTTCTTGCAGTGTCAAGCCCGTAATCTGTGTGATATCAATAGTTTTTCGGTGTTTGTAGCTTGTAGAATGACAAAGCTGTGATTTTAACTTTTCTTCCAACTTTGTCTGAGTTTTTATCATGGAACCATACTACCATCTAGAGGTTCGTAACGGTTAGGTTGAATACGCTTGACGTGATACATTTATTAATAAGTAACCGTTATAGTGATGATCATTTTGGGCAAATATAGTCTTCCCTTCTTTATTTCTTTATTTTGTGTTAGTTATACCTTGAGTCATCATATATATATTAGGATGAGTATTAGAAATTGTTATCATGATTCCGTTATCATGAGTCATCATTTAATGTTGTCAGCCACTCATAAGAATTGGCTAACGCACGTTGTCAACAATGTTGAAATGCCATTGAAAATTGTCCATTCAAAACATATGTGATTGACCATAGTGAGAAGCAGATGAGCCCCTCGTACGAATCATTAATTAATCCTCGCCTTACACGATGAAATGACATTGCGCGCCTACGAACCATCCCACATGCGCGACAGCCTATCAGTGATTAGACACGCCTTGGAGTGAGAAAAACCATCTTCCACATGCAGCAGACAGTTAGTCTGTGTTTTGTGTCTGTTTAGTCTTTTAGTCTGTTGAGTCTTGTCTTAGTGTTCGTTCGTCTTCCTCTAGTCTTAATTTTTCCTTTTCAGTCTAAGTTTCTATTCTAGTTTTTGTAACCTTCGTTCGGTCCTATTTTTGCGTTCGTCTTGTCTTCTTTTTGTTGCTGCTCGTAATCACGCTGAGTAGCCTGAGTTCATTCTTCAGAAGACGTATTTTCTTTTGTTTTCTCTTTGTGAAACTTTAATTTTTGCTCGCCACATTAAGCCACATGATTTGACTTGTTTTATTTTTGTGTAAAATTCTACTCACGTAATAATAATTTTGGAGACACTTTTCGACCGGCCATCGAAGAGACATTCAATCTTATTGTTAGTAATCAAAAGTCCTGTTTCACAGTCACCACTTATTACTAAAACCTGCAGCCATCTGCTAACCCGCTGGTTCGGGCTAGACAACCATCAGAAGCCGCTCCTCGTCTGTAACCAACACCGGAGAGTTCCAGCCCCTGAAACATCCCTGTCCAACACCGGCTCGCCACCGTGGTTTGCTGGATTCGTCCAGCAGACTGCCGCGCAGATTGGAGCCACGGACACAGCTTGGAGTCTTCGTGTCAGTTCGGAGCAGACATCAAACAGGAGCGTCGCTGGCCAAGTAGGCATGTTAAGCGGGTTTGAATAAGAGTTGGTCCGTGAGGTTATGATACTGTAAAATTGCCTAAATTCTCTCAACCATTCGTTCAGAAAATTAACTTTACATTTGCGTCCCAGTTCTCCCTTTAACTACTTCTCACTATTGCCAAACTCATTCTGCTAGGTATGATGTAGTTCATCCAACTTCCTCATTGCTGTTTTTATGACATTGGGCTAAAATGGTTTCACCCTCAGAAAGATGTTTGCATCTCTGACAGAATTAATAACCTTATAAAAATAACGTTGAAGATGCAAGCCAATGCTGGATGACAGCTAAAATTACGAGCAAAATTAAGTTGCACAGTTGCAAATTTTGCAGAGTGACGCGGAACACTGCATTCACACATGGTGCTAGGTTTCCACTGACAATATGCCTTTTTATTGGGTAAATGCTTCATCATGTTTACCAGTTAGTTGCTGGTTAATCTGCTGGTCAGGTAAGATACACTGAGAAATTGGGTCTTTTTTCCTATCTTTATTCAAAAGTAGGGTCTTTCAATTTGAGAACATGATTCATTGATTTCATGTTCAGATTTTGTAATGCTTTCTCTCAACCCTGCCCTCCTACTCATATAGACCCTGCTTGCATTTAGATATGCTCTGCTATTACTCAAACTGAACACTGCAAAAAAAAAAAAAGAAAAAGTTGGGTGAATTCAAAATTTCAGCCGATCACCTTCTCTGCAGACCGAATGACACGCTGCAGTCTGCCCTTGTCCTTGGCAGTGGCAGCAGCGTACCAGATGGTGATGGAAGAGGTGAGGATGGACTCAATGATGGCTGTGTAGAAGTGCACCCTCATTGTCTTTGGCAGACTGATTTTTTTCAGCTGCCGCAGGAAGTACATCCTCCGCTGTGCTTTCTTGATGAGGGAGCTGATGTTCGGCTCCCACTTGAGGTCCTGGGAGATGATAGTTCCCAGGAAGCGGAAAGACTCCACAGTGTAAATAGTGGAGTCACAGAGGGTGATGGGGGCAGGTGGGGCTGAGTTCTTCCTGTAGTCCACAACCATCTCCACTGTCTTTAGAGCGTTGAGCTCAAGGTTGTTCTGGTTGCACCAGGTCACCAGATGGTCAACCTCCCACCTGTAGGCGGACTCGTCGCCATCAGAGATAAGTCCGATGAGGGTGGTGTCGTCCACAAACTTCAGGAGCTTGACAGACTGGTAACTGGAGGTGCAGCTGTTCGTGTACAGGGAGATGAGCAGAGGAGAAAGAACGCAGCCCTGGGGGGATCCGGTGCTGATGGTCTTTGCGTCGGAGACGTGTTTCCCCAGCTTCACGCACTGTTTCCTGTCCGACAGGAAGTCTGTAATCCACCTGCAGGTGGAATCAGGCACGCTCAGCTGTGAGAGCTGCTCCTGAAGCAGAGTTGGGATGATGGTGTCAAAGGCAGAGCTGAAATCCACAAACAGGATCCTGGCATAGGTTCCTGCGGAGTCCAGGTGCTGGAGGATGAAGTGGAGGGCCAAGTTGACTGCATCGTCTACAGACCTGTTGGCTCTGTAGGCAAACTGCAGGGGGTCCAGGAGAGGGTCGTGATGTCTTTGAGGTGTGAGAGCACAAGGCACTCAAAGGACTTCATGACCACAGAGGCCAGGGCGACGGGTCTGAAGTCATTAAGTCTTGTGGTCCTTGGGTTCTTGGGAACTGGGATGATGGTGGAGGACTTGAAGCAGGCTGGCACGTGACATGTCTCCAGTGAGGTTTTAAAAATGTCTGTGAACACTGGAGACAGCTGATCAGCACAGTGCTTCAAGGCGGATGGGGAGACAGAATCCGGTCCAGCTGCTTTCCGGGGGTTCTGTCTCCTGAAGAGTTTGTTGACGTCCCTCTCATGAATGGAAAGAGTCGTTACTGAGGTTGGGGGTGGGGGGGTGGGGGGTCCTTTAAGGTGGGCATTGGTGGAGGTGACTGGAGCTGGAGCTGTTGGGAGGTGTCGTGGGGGATGGTTGCTGGACTGTCCCTTTGTCTTTCAAAGCGGCAGTAGAACTCGTTCAGGTCGTTGGCTAGGCGTCAATCGTTGATGGAGTGGGGGGCTTTGGGCTTGTAGTTTGTGATCTGCCTGAGCCCTTTCCAGACAGACGCAGAGTCGTTAGCTGAGAACTGGTGTTGGAGCTTCTCAGAGTACAGTCGTTTAGCCTCTTTCACCGCCTTGTTAAACTTGTACTTTGCCTCTCTGAATCTGTCTTTGTCCCCACTCCTGAAGGCCTCTTCCTTTGCCAACCTTAGCTGTCTGAGTTTGGCTGTGAACCAGGGTTTGTCATTGTTGTAACTCACCCTGGTGCATGATGGAACATAGCAGTCCTCACAGAAGCTGATGTAGGACGTCACAGCCTCCGTGTACTCATCCAGACTATTGGTAGCAGTCCTGAACACATCCCAGTCAGTAGAGTCCAAACACGCCTGGAGATCCTCCACAGCCTCACTGGTCCACCTCCTTGATGTCCTCACTACAGGTTTGCAGAGCTTTAGTTTCTGCCTGTACACAGGAATCAGGTGGACCATGACGTGGTCAGAGTGGCCGAGTGCAGCGCAGGGGACGGCATGATAAGCATCCCTGACAGTGGTGTAACAGTGATCCAGAATATTCTCCTCTCTGGTCGGGCATTTAATAAACTGTCTGTATTTAGGGAGTTCGTGAGTGAGGTTACCTTTGTTAAAGTCACCAAGGACAATAACTAAAGAGTCCGGGTTGGTCCGCTCCACACACAGTATCTGGTCGGCGAGCATGCGCTGTGCGTCCTGCACGTTGGCCTGCAGCGAGATGTACACGCCGACCAGAATGAATGAAGCGAACTCACGGGGTGAATAAAAAGGCTTACAGTTTATGATGAAAGATTCCAGGTCAGGAGAACAGTGTTGCTGGATCACTGTCACGTTGTTGCACCAACCACTGTTGATGTAGAAACAGATTCCTCCACCTTTAGTTTTGCCGGAAGGTTCCGTGTCTCTGTCCGTGCGGTGAAGTTGGAGGCCAGCCAGCTGCAGCGCAGAGTCCGGTATTAATCCACAGAGCCACGTCTCGATGAAGCACAAAACCGCAGATGAAGAAAAGTCCCTGTTTCTACCCAGCAGCAGTTGCAATTCCTCTAGTTTGTTGGACAGTGAACGCACATTAGAGAGAAATATTCCCAGTAATGCTGTGCATAATCCGCACTGGCGGAGACGCACCAGCGCGCCGGCCCGTTTTCCTCTCCTCCGGCGTTTCACTGCGTGAGCAAAGGTGAGCGCACCTTTCACCAGAATGTCCAAAATTGCCACAGTTGGGAGAAGGAAAGTAGGAAATAAATCCTCTGGTGTTGCTCCCCTGATGTTCATGAGCTCATCTCTGGTGAAAGAATTCCGGGTACTGTCGCAAAAACCAGAGTTAACACACAAAACAACATGCACCAACACACCATGGCTGCCGTCCGCAGCGCCATCTTGGTAAAGTCAGACAGGAGTGGGATTTGAACCCACGGCTCCATCTGGAGACCAGAAGTACCTTTGCTCAGGGAGGAGTGAACCTTTGAGTCTGGCGCCTTAGACCGCTCGGCCATCCTGACAACTCCTAGTAGTCCTAGTAGTAAACTTGATAAATTGTATACTTGTAAACTTTGAGATTTAGTAATCTATCCCAAGATAAAAGATCAAACATGATTAATGTATACAAGACCATACAGAACAAGTATGATACACAACTATGAATCTAATAAATCTGCAACACATCTCTCTACATCTAAGGTATGATGATGCAAATGAATTAATATTTTCTTTTTACGGCAAATGTCCTTGTATTCACACAGCTAGCACGGAAATGATAAGTTCTCTTGCCTTGGAACAGTCCTGTGTAATCTTGAAAGATATGAAAGATATGAAAGATAAGCACTAATCTAAAGTGCAACGGCGGTCCCTGTGGATGCAAGGCCAGGTTGAACCTCTGTGATGCAGTCGATAGTGTTTCAGCAGAACACCTTCAACGGCGTGGGTAAACTTGCAGAACTTGCACTACATTAATTTCTGAAAAACACAGATGACAATTTGCTGGGGGTTAGTAAAGCAGTCAAGTACAAATTTTAAACAGTTTATCAATTTAATGACAATGTAAACAGTAGACTGGACAACACTGACATTATAATATTCTGACCCGTTTTTAATTTTTAATACATTTTGCTGCAGTAAATATGAATTACAATTAAGGTATATTAATTAAGGAGACTACTCAACAAACCAACACCTACAACAATCTAGGTTAAGAAAGTCAGCAGTCAATACAGCAGTATTGTACAGCAGTCAGTACATCTACATAACACTTGAAAAAAACGAATTATGGCCTTAATCCATCTATAATTGGACAACTGAAGTGCATGTAAACGTGTTATTCTGACAAATACTGGAGTTCTCCAAATCCAAATAAAACACCAAGATAATGCTATTGGAAATCAGTTTTCATGAGTGTTATTACCACAGTGTAGTAACACCGCCAAGTTTTCTGAAAGATGACATGAAATGTCAACTAATGTTGCTACCACAATTTTGAGTTAGCATTAATACCCTAATGGCTACTCTTGTAGCTGTAACAAGTTAGCGAAGATGAATTAACACAACTCCAACCAGTCAGAAGATGACATGCTTGTCCTGTTTGAATGGTATTGGCCCAGACAAGCTCGGGGCTAGTTGATGCAGCACTGCTGGCGTCACTTAGCCGTTAGCTTTCGCTAATGACTGAAAAGTTGTTTGTGTTTAAATGTTGAAAATTTGTAGGACGCCTTCTCTTCTCTACAATGTACTGCACAACACTACTCAGAATATAATCCCCCCATCATTTTGACTTAATTTAATTAAAGGTTAGTAAAAACTTACCTGTGTGGACTCCAGCTCGAGGCAGCACAGCCACAATGACACTTCAAGTGCCAGGTGCCAATTCGGAAAGTTGGCTTTCCCGCATTTCACAATGAAGAAATAAGACTTAGCAGAACTGTCATCCCTTGTATTGAACCCCAACTTAAAGATATAAGTATTGGGGGGGGGGGGGCGCTATGGAGCACCAAGATGAGTAGACGTGTCCCCTGACTGCTCCGAGAGAATGTGACCTTAAAATAGTTTTTACACTGTACAAGCTGCACCTTACTAGTCCGAGACACATTCATAACGAACTTTGAAAACTGTCTGACTCAATTAGTCGGCTTTTGACCGAGCACAATGTCAAACACTCGTCCCAAACAAGAGTCTGTGAGAGGAGGCCACAAAGCACCGCCTCTCCTGGAGCCGGCTACACTAACAACAGGGGAGGATAATGCTACTAGCGCTCTTGATGCTACAATGCTGCAGTCTATGATGGACTCATTGAGAAGTGATATATTCAGGAAGATTGATGCCCTGTCCACGTGCCTGCGCTCTGAAATAACCTTTGTGAGACAAGAGCTGAAAAACTCCATTGAACCACTTCAACGAACAGTGGAAGCTCATGAGGTGACGGTACAGGAACTTGAGTGCACGGCCACTGATCACAGTTCATAAACGAGTTGGAAACTACTGTTAGCATGGAGGGACCGTGTGCCACTGATTTTATTGCCAAACTACTTCTCGACCATGCCCACCGAGCCTGGCGAGAGAAACCTAGGGATGGGGACCCGCCTCGGCCATTCATCGCAAGGGTACATTTCTTCCATGTCCGGACCCGGATCTTACAGCGGGCGGGGGAAACCTCCCCCCTTCTCTACAAAGGCAAGAGGATATCTATTTTCCCCCGACTATATGTCCTCCGTGGCCAAGAAGCGAGCTGCGTTTGGTACAATCAAGCGCAACCTCTGTTCCTACCCAAACGTAAAGTTTGGTCTCCTCTACCCGGCTACACTCAAAATCACTATGCCAGACGCAATATCTCACAAGTTTGAAGATCCTGCTAAGGCCACTGACTTTGTGAACAAGAACTGTAAGTAGATTGTCCCTCTTACAATGTAAGACGAGTGCACAAGAACTTGTTTCAGCCAGGATGTCTACATTAATGTGAACTACATTCCCTAGGTGCCTTGCTCAGTCCACGTGATCATGTGTTTTTTTTTTCTTTCTCTCTCTCTTTCACTTTTCTTTTTCTCCCCCCTCCTGCTGTTTTAATCAGCTTCCTGAATGGAAACTACTGATTCAGTTTGATTTACTTATTTATTTTACTTCGATTGACTTTTTTTTTCTTTTTTTTTTGTTTTTGCCTATTTTCATTTTTTTTACATTTTAATATTTTTTTATGTTCAATAGTTTATTTATTCATTTATTTATTTTTATTTTTTCTCTCTTCTCCTTTTTCTCTTTTCTTTTTTTATCTCTACTCTGATAAATTGTGCTGGTCACTGTTTCAATTATATTGTTCCAATTATACTGCTTCAATCATAGGCCCTAGTTGTTTGTATTATGTATGCTTGTTTATTCTCAACAAGTTACAATTCATCTCAGGTAGCAATACTGAGTTTCTGTTAGAGCTACCATGGAGCGTTTTGGATTGCTTGTGTTCAAGGAGTTCGTCGCACGCATCTCAATTGGGGAGATGCTAGTGCTTGGGTGGGTAAGTGGGGTGGGCTTTGTGTGTTTTTTTTTGTTTTTTTTTTACCTCATGTTTTCTAACTTTTCGCTGGTTGTAATGTAGTTGTAACTCAGCACTCTGAGGGAACTGCGCTTAAGTTTATTAGCTGGAACTGCAAGGGACTGAATTCCCCAGTAATGCACAATAGGGTTATGCAATATCCTCGGCACTTGGCGGCTCAGGTAATTTATCTACGGGAAACACACTTGAAACCATCTGTTCATTCAAGAATTAAAAGTGGGTGGATTGGCCACGCCTATTACTCTTCATTTCACACTAGTCTAGAGGGCTTGCAATTTTGTTACACAAATCAATCCCTTTTACATGTTCTAATGTGGTCTCTGATCCAAATGGCAGATACTTGATTATTACTGGCAGGATATATGATACCCCGGTTTTATAAGTGAATGTTTATGCCCCCAAGTGGGATAATGCAGATTTTTTTTAGCAGTTCTTTTCTAACTGTCCAGACATTTCCTCACACTCTCATCTTAGGAGGTGACTTTAATTGTTGGCTCAATCCAGAGCTGGATCACTCTTACACAAAGATCACCTCATCCTCAAAATCTGCTAGGACAATTAAAGCCTTCATGAAGGAGTTTTCCATCTCAGACCCTTGGCGTTTTTTTTAACCCTACCGGTAAAATGTACTCCTTCTTTTCACATGTACACCATACATACATACATACTCGAATAGACTACTTCTTGGTAGATAACAGAATCCTCCCTTCTGTTAACTCATCCTCATATGGAGCTACAGAAATTTCTGACCATTCTCCTGTCACTTTGAGTATTCGATTTAGAGGTTCCGTCCAACCACGAACCCCATGGCGTCTCAATGTGCGTTTGTTATCAGATGAAAAATTTTTAGATATGATTTTCAATCAAATTGATTTGTTTTTAAGCATAAATAAGACCCCTGAAATATCTGCATCTGTATTGTGGGAAACTTTAAAAGCTTATATTAGAGTGCATAACTTTACTTCATGGGTGAAGCTACTATATTCCTCCCCCCAAGCTTCAGTGAGAACAAACAGCACCCACTCAGTATATTTTCCTCTTCATCGCTCAACCCGGCAGGGTTGTCCCCTGAGCCCTCTTTTATTTGGTTCAGCCATTGAGCCTGTTGCTATCGCGCTCCGTCATAGCCCCACATTAGAGGCATTTTTAGGAATGGGATAGAACAAAGAGTTTCTCTTTATGCTGATGATCTCCTCCTTTATATTTCTAATTTCTCAATGTCCGTCCCTGCAGCTTTCTCTATTTTTGACTCATTTGGTGTTATATCTGGCTATAAATTGAATTTTAGTTACAGACTGTGTCAGTGCCCTTTAAGATATCTGAGCATTACTCACATACTACATTATCTGAGCTTTACTTATCTCGGGGTTAAAGTGACAAGGAATTTTTGTAATCTTTTTAAAAAAAAAATTCATGATCTACAGCACAAAGTTCAACAAGACTTATTGAGGTGGACACTCCTTTCGTTCTCGTTGGTTGGGAGAGTGAGTGTCATCAAGATGTCTGTGCTACCCAGATTCTTGTATCTTTTTCAGAGTCTTCCTTTGTTCATTCCTGGTGCTTATTTTAAGAAACTTGACTCAGTGCTCTTGTCGTTTCTTTGGAATGGCAAAAGACCGCATCTGCATAAAGAACACTTGCAGAATGCGGTCTGGCCCTTCCAAATTTCCGTTACTATTACTGGGTCACTAATCTGTGCTGCTTGTCTTTTTGGGTGCACTATGGTTCTGGTGATGGGGGACCAATGTGGGTGGAGATGGAGAAGCGTTCTTGCAACTCTTTGTCCCTACCGGCTGTAATTGGTAAGTCAGTCCCTCTATCTCAAAAGTTGCCACAAGTTGCCGGTTGTTTGTGATTCCGTTAAAATTTACATACAATTCAGGAAGTATTTTGATTTTCAGAACATGTGCCTGTCGAGTCCAATAGCAGCGAACACCATTTTCCCTCCTTCAATGTAGGACGTCATATTTCAGGTGTGGCAAAGACAGGGGCTGAAAAGTTTTAACAACCTCTTTATAGGGAATAAGTTTGCTTCTTTTGAACAATTGTCTGTTAAATACGGTTTACCACCTTCTAATTTTTTCGGATATTTACAGGTACGGCACTTTGTTTCAGGCCTAGTCCCGGGGTTCCCAGACAGACCTCCCACTACTGTAATTGATGAGGTGCTGTCCTGTAATCCAACTACGAAGAAGGCCATTTCTAGAATGTTAAGTTTGTTCTCTTACTCATGTTCTTTATCCATATCTGCTATCAAAGAGGCTTTGGAGCAGGATCTACAGATTAGTATCAGTGGAACGGTTTGGTCTAATATTTTAAGGAAAATTCATTCATCTTCAATGTGTGCAAGAGTTCATCTTCCTAAATCCAAATTGGCGAGAATTTATTCTCAAATTGACACGATATGCGATAGATGTAAGATGGCGGAGGCCACTCTAATCCACATGTTCTTGCTCTGTCCCAAAATACAGCGATATTGGGAAGGTATCTGTGAAGCACTTTCTAATATACTTAGGGTTAAAATAACCTTAAATCCACTCTTGTTGCTTTTTGGTATCACTGTCGAGGGAACAGGGTTACCTGCCGGAGGTCGGAAGGTCATTGCTTTTACAACCGCGCCACTTAATCTTGCTGAAGTGGAGGGATGCGGCCCCACCCATGCTATCACATTGGATCAGGGACACGCTGTTTCATTTGAAACTTGAAAAAATTAGGTGTATGATGAGGGGCTCTGAAGGAGAGTTCCATTGGGTGTGGGGGCCTTTCTTGGATTTCTTTGACCAAACGTCAACAACGGTGTAGGAGTGAGTCTTCTCATGGTGTTCTGGCTGATTCACTGAGGGTCTGTGTGTAAATATTTATGTCTTACTGATTTTTCTTTTTGTGACAGTGGGGAAGGGGGTGTTTAGTTGTCTGTTGGGTGGGGTCTTTTATTTGTGAGTTTTTGTTTTTGTTTTTTTCTTTCCACCCCTACTATCTCTCTCTTATGGTGTATATTGTTGTGTATATACTTTGTATTGTTTAAAACTTGAATAAACATATTAAACATAAATTGAACTTAAGTAAGAGCGAACTATTTCCTTTAAATAAAGTAGCGAATGATTTTCCATTGCCAAGTTTGCCATTTAAAATTGCAAAGCACGGCTTAATTTAATCCCCCTTCTCAAACATGTACAAGAGGACTTTGACCGTTGGTCAATGTTTAAACTGTCTTTAGTTGCCCGTATAACTCAGTCAAAATGAGTACCATCCCGAAATTTTTATATTTATTTCAGTGTGTACCCATTTTCCTTCCCCAGATTTTTTTTCACAGAATCAACACCATTATCTCAGAATTCATAATGAGTAAAAAAAATCCCAAGTGTACGCAAGCAATTCCTTCAGAGACCAAAGGCATTAGGGGGAATGGCTTTGCCAAATCTGAGATTTTACTACTGGGCTGCCCATCTTAGAATAATACAATCCTGGCTACAATCTGCCTCACACCATTCTATGCCTGTCTGGCTCAAACTGGAAGCTGACTCTTGTCATCCAATGTCCCTAGCAGCACTAGTTCACTCTCCCATTAAGAGTCCCTCTTCAAGTTAAATGAAAAATGTAATAGTTAAAACATCTCTGAAAATCTGGAATCAATTCAGGCATTATTTTGGCCTTCAGACCTATTCAATATTGGCTCCAATAACAGCAAATTATGCCTTTCCCCCATCTTTGGTAGATGCTGCATTTGCAATTTGGTCTGACCGAGGCAGACCAATCGTTTAAAGACTTGCATATTGACAACAGTTTTGCATCTTTTCAACAGTTGTCTGAAAAATTTTCCCTTCCCAAACAACATTTCTTCAGATATCTCCAGATTCGCAGTTTTGTTAGTAGTGGATTTCCTCAGTTTCCAAGCCTACCTGTTGAATCACCATTGGACATATTCCTTAAGCCAGCACCTGCTCTGAAAGGAGTGATGTTACATATTTACACTCAGATCCATTCCTTACGCTTGGTTTCCTTAAATTCCATTAAATCACTCTGGGAGGCAGGTCTCGGAAAGGAGATTACTGAGGAACTCTGGGAGGATGCCCTCGATAAAGTGCATAAATCATCTATCTGTGCAAAACATGGACTGATCCAGTGTAAAGTTGTGCATTGCACCCACCTTACAAAGGCTAGGCTCTCAAATTTATAAAGATGTGGACTCAACATGTGATAGGTGTCACCAAGCTCCAGCGAGCCATGTTCACATGTTTTGGTCTTGTTCTGCTTTGCAATCTTATTGGGAGGAAATCTTCAGATCAATGTCCAAGGTTGCTGGGAAACTGATTAAACCTAATGCTGTGACTGCACTGTTTGGTGTATCCTTACCTATGGTGCCACTCTTTGCCTTAGAGGCAGCCTTTATTGCCTTTGTCACCCTTCTTGCCAGACGCTTGATACTGTTCAAGTGGAAATCTTTAACAGCCCCATCACATACAGTATGGATAAAAGAAATCCTTAATTGTGTCAATCTGGAAAAAATCAGGTACATAAAGAATGGCTTCCTGCGAAAATTTAGTAAGATGTGAGACCCCTTTTCTAAATATGTACAAGAACTGGACTTCAAAGAGACCCCAGAGTGACTGATCAGGTAGCTTACCTGCAGTATTTGCAAAACAATGAGCAGCAGACTGACCAACTATAAGATTGTATTATTATTTATTTATTTATTTATTTATTTTATTATCATTTATTTATTTATTTTTAATTATTTTTAATTTATTTTATTATTATCATTTTAGTATTGCTCAGTTCTTGTCCTGTCTTGGATTTGTGTGGTTTTATTTTGGCCTTTACATGCACTTTTGCTTTGTCACTATTATACTGTCCAAACGCTACTATATCGTTTGTATTGTTGTCATTTATTTATTTAACTCTGGAAATATTAATAAACATATTGTGAAAAAAAAGACTCCAGTGTGTGTGTGTGCCTCCTAAGTGGCCTGCTGTGGTAGACGTCGGTAGCTGCGCAGTACACTCTATCCCTCTCCCCCTGGTGTGTCATGCCTAGCCGACCGATGCTAACTGATTCCGCTGCCAACAGTGCATGAGTGAGGTCAGCATCAGCTGANCAGCAGAATCATTTTAGTATTGCTCAGTTCTTGTCCTGTCTTGGATTTGTGTGGTTTTATTTTGGCCTTTACATGCACTTTTGCTTTGTCACTATTATACTGTCCAAACGCTACTATATCGTTTGTATTGTTGTCATTTATTTATTTAACTCTGGAAATATTAATAAACATATTGTGAAAAAAAAGACTCCAGTGTGTGTGTGTGCCTCCTAAGTGGCCTGCTGTGGTAGACGTCGGTAGCTGCGCAGTACACTCTATCCCTCTCCCCCTGGTGTGTCATGCCTAGCCGACCGATGCTAACTGATTCCGCTGCCAACAGTGCATGAGTGAGGTCAGCATCAGCTGACTGGGTTTGGTGGCTGGGTTCAACGCGACACATTGCCACCAGCTACGGGGGACCGCTGCTGCCTTTTTTTTTTTTTTTTTGCTTTTGTTTGCTGTCTGGCTTGTTTTTCCTTGTTTGTTTCTTCTTGCTTTGGTTTGCTTCCTGTTGTTGTCGCTTTTTGTTTGCTTTTTGTTGCTTTGTGCTGCTGTTTTTCTTTGGTGGTGTTTTGCTTTAAGACTGCCCTTGCCCATGCTTGGTGTGCGTCTGGGGTGTGGAGCCTTTGCAATTATCTGGTGTTTGTCCATCTATTTTTAACATACGGGTAACTGAATAGTCGGGTTAAATCCCTTTAGATTTGATTAATTTCGTTTTTTGTTACTTAGTTTATTCAGTTTACCCTGCCCGTTGACCTAAGTTGTTAATTTCTTTGATTTTGATATTTTGTTTAGGCAGAGAATTGTTTTGTTTTCAGTATTTGTTTTCATTTCTTTATTAATTTGGCGGTTGGCAGTTTTATTTTTGTTTAGTTCATGATTTATATTTTCCTGCCAACTGCCTGTTTTGGTTAGATTTTGGGTGTTTTGTTTATTTGTATTGTGTTGGTATAACCTCACTTAATCCCTTTTTTTCCTCCTTTAGTTGCTGAGGTCCGGTGGTGGTGCTGGTGATCTGGTGGTGGGATCCCCCCTTTCGTGTGCTGCACTCCCCTGGGTTTTGGGTTTCCTCACAGAGTGTGTGCGTGTGTGCCTGTCACGAGTGACTGGGTACTTATATTTTTGGTTGGGATTTCCCCACACCAATCAGAATCCCCTACACCCCGATAAGTCTCAGCCTTAAATTAGTTCCCCTCTTTCTTTGGCCCTGTGTGAATGGTGTTTTATTGTTGTTTTGAAATTGCATTTTTGTAATAAAGCATATGCTCCTCTTTTAAAGTGAGTAAGACTTGAGTAAGACTTACCTGTGTGCCTTAACGGTGACTTAAGTTTAAAAATACTACCTGGGGTGAAATTCCCCAGGTGGCATTGTTGGCAACAATTCAGTCAGTGCAAATTGAACAAGATTTACAAAAACCTTCCTTTAGGTACCTCCGACCAACCCCCCTCGCATCGCCACACTAACTAACATTATTGCCTTGAATATCAATAATTTATATTTTCAAGTTTCACCAACTTTAATTACTGTTTTAGGCCAAAAAAATACAAGTTGGCTTTTTTACAGTATATGCTTGTGTTCAGATATAATGTTGCTTGCACAGATTTCCTTCATTCCAGCTCTTCTCCTCCAACTCAGGCTGCTTTTGTGCTCTCATGCATCGTCCGCTCTCATATTTCCCCTAGCTCTCAGATTCTATGTACAATAACTCTGTCAATATTCCCCAGCCAATAGAATGCCTTGTGTAGTGTTGACAAAAGAAACTATCTCTGCCTTGTTGCAAGCAACATCTGAGTGTGGAGGGTGGGAGTGGGGAGTGGGGAGTGGGTGGGGGATGAACACAGATAAAGAGAAACTGCCCATAAGGGGCATACTAAGAAGTAAAGAGAAGAGATCATTTCATTGGTCAACATTACACCTCGCACCTGGCCCTGGAGACAGACTGAACCTGGGATTATTTGTGTGTAAGGGCAGGGTTTTGAGGAAAAGCCTTACAAAAATCAGAATGCGAAATCAATAAGTAAAACTTAAATACCAAGATGTGAAAAAAGCCCCATATGAGACAAGATTGATTGGAGATTGAACCTAACAGTAAAGGTATGGTCTTGCAACCAAAACAATGAACTGAAAGACACTTACTCCATAAACTTCAGGACAACTGCAGAAACACACTAGTAGCTAACAAAACATGGACACACAACTATAAATATGAAGCAAACACACAGGATTAAACTTTATCAAAAAGAGAAATGTCAGAGGGATGTAGCGTACAACAGTGACATGTTCCAAGACCTGGATGGTAACACTACTTCATAATTTCAAGGGGTAAATTATGAAGAGCATTAGGGTTCATAAATATTGTTTATAAATGCTATTTGAGCTACTGTTACCTGAACAGGTGCTAAAATTTCAAACTCTCATAAGCAAGCCAGTTTGGCTTATATTTTGGTGCATAAGGGTAGCTGTTTAATTTCATTATTTATTTTGCACATGGGGATGAGGGGTGGGGGTGAAGGAATCCACTTGCCAAGACACCAGTAGCAAAGAGGATTTGTTAATGGCATTTTTTTTTTTTTAATGACTCTTATTGCTGCTATTGTCACATCTGATTGTTGAAACAATGCAGCTGTGTTCCCAGATCCCAGTAATTGTTTTGAGAAGTATTGTGCTGATGTAATGAATCTTTGCCTTTGACGAAAGGCTTACTTTGTTGCTTCTTCAAGGTCAGTCATTATTTATTTGTCAATCACAGGTGGTGTAATAACTCTTTCTGTCATTCATGGTTTACAATTGGTGGTTCCACTTTCATGTGATTTTCTGTGGCTGTATTGAGTGCCGCTGATATCGAGCAGGAGAATAATACACCCTTTAGTTGACAGTTGTGATGAGAGATCGGGAGGGTCACTGTCTGAACCATGAGGCCTTCACTGGCTTTCAAACCTGAAAAACAAGCACCGCTATTCCTGTGGAGACAGAAGTGTGTGTGTTCTTGGGCTCACAGAGGCAATATCACAGCAAAGATTCATTGCTTTTCCTTGTCACCTGGGTTCCTCCATCCTCACCTGATGTCTTGTCAGTGACCCAAATGTCAAGTGCATCTGTGCCTGTTTCTGTGTGCATGTGTGTGTGGTCAACTGGGCAGAGGAGAAGACAGATCGGGGTCAGGTAGTTCCCATGAGTGTGCTTGGGTGCTCTGCGGCAAATGACATGTCTGATCTGAGAGTGAATGTGCAGCCAGGCAGTCAAACAGCCAGGGGTCAGTGGAGGACAGATCTCTCTCTCCCTCCCTCCCTCCCTCTCTCTCTCTCTCTCTCTCTCTGTCTCTCTCTTTCTGTCTCAATAAAATATTATGTGATATAAGATGTCATATTTATAGTGTAGTATATAACTACATAATATGTTTATGTATATAGTGTATGTTCATAATAACAAATATGACTAATAGTATTAGCAGTTGCAGTGGATGTCGGACAGGGCCACAGCAGGAGAGGCAACCATAATCCACAATCCAGGAGCAGCCGCTATCCATGGAATCTGCGGGATGAGAAAGCACAAACACTCCAGCGAACAAGCTAAGTTAGTAACATGCCTTAGTAGGATATGAATGCATACAGACTGAGACAGAGAGAAGAATAGAGGAGCTCTGTGTATCATGGGAAGTCCCCTGACAGTCTAACCACATAGCAGTATATCTGGGGGCTGGTCCAAGGCAAGCCTAACATTGCTGTTCAATGTAGAGAGGGTGTTTGCCTCCAAGATCGAGAATGGAATATGGTTACGAATATGGAGAGGAGTTTGACAGCTGAATGCTCTGGCTCACATTCTGCTTTTGGAGACTTTAGGAACTATAAGTAAACCTGCATCTGGGGTAATAGGGTACTATAAGCTCTTTAAGATAAGATTATGTCTGACCATTTAGGGCTTTGTAGGTAAGAACAAGGATTTTAAACTCTATTCTAGATTTTACAGAGAGCTCAGAGGGGCTAATATGGGAGAAATATGATCTGTTTTCCTAGTTTCTGTATGAACACATGCAGCACTGGATCCAGCCTGATAGTAACAAATGAGTGGACTAGTTTTCCTGCATTGTTTTGGGACTGGATATGCCTGGTTTTTGCAATGTTACTGTAGCACTTGCTCAGATTTTGGACCAAGGCAATGCTAAGTTGTTAACCAGGTTCTGAGGAGTAAGAAGGAGATATATTTGCAAGTTACCAAGAGCCAGCATGTTTATTACAATTTAACAAACAACAACTGTTGGAACAAGACAGTACAAAATAGGCCATCAAAACCCCAAATATAAAAAATTGAGCTCTTGTAACAAAAACTAGCAAAATAAAGAATAGTGTTCTTGATGTGTTGTTAAAGTTCTCTTTTGGTTGTGGGCTGTCTTTGTGTCACTCTTTGTTAGTGTCTTTTTATATTCTACCCGGGTAGGATAAATGTGTGTAATGGTAATTTCCCTTCTCTGGAAATCCTATTGGATCAACGGAGTCGAGTCCTCCAAGTGAAGGCTGAGACAGCTGGCCACACTGCTTCAGACGTCCACCTCAAGAAGTTCTTGCTGGGTCCAGCTTGCCATCTCGTTCAGCAGAAGCTTGTTTTAAGCATCCTATCCAGTACAAAAAAAACAGTCTGGACATACAGTACAGAGCACATTAATGTAAATCACCATAAAGTGCTTCTAACTTATTTCTATTTCAATGAATGAGATCTCATCAATTTCAATAATCCATGTTCTAAGATGCTTTTATACTGATATTAACCTTATTTTGCATTAAGGATCCTCAGTGCACTTCTGAGAGTATTTTACTGAAAATGAATTATTCTGCATTCACAAAGGAATTCTTAACATGTCATACTTAACATAAAATATATTCCCCTTTCAGGAATTGAATAATGATTAGACAATTTAACCAACAGCAATTGTTTTAACAACACTTCATATCATGAACTAACCCAATAAAACACATATAAACATATCAAACACAGTACTTCAAAACACTCACCACTTAATAATTACTCCAACTGGTTTTAACTCATTCCTTCTTTTAATTCAATAAATAAACGCAGACATCAGTCAGTTACAAGCTAGCAGTTTGCTATGCTATTAGTTCAAATGGTCAATCAACTCACCGGAGCATCAATTGGAGTAAACAACACTGTCCGACTCATTTACCAGGACAGAACACACCGCGAAACCGTAAACAGAACCGGTAGCTTGTTATCACCCTCCAAACTGACCTCTTCAGCTTATCACATTGTATTTCTTTTTTTACTTTCCTACCATGATTCATTCATTCATGGAGATGTGTCAATGTGGATTAATGCCAGACTCTGCGCTGCAGCTGGCAGGCTTCTAACTATACCATGTGGACAGAGACACGGAACTTTCCGGCAAAACTAAAGGTGGAGGAATCTGTTTCTACATCAACAGTGGTTGGTGCAATGACGTGACAGTGATCCAGCAGCTCTGTTCTCCTGACCTGGAAACTTTTATCATTAACTATAAGCCTTCTGGGCGGCACGGTAGCGCAGCAGGTAGTGTGCGTGCCTCACAGCAAGAAGGTTGCCGGTTCAATCCCCTTTCTTTGTGAAGTTTGCATGTTCTTCCCGTGCATGTGTGGGTTCTCTCTGGGCACTCTGACTTCCTCCCACAGACCAAAAACATGCTCATTAGGTTAATTGGTGACTTAAAATTGTCCTTAGGTGTGAGTGTAAGCGTGAATGGTTGTTTGTCTCTATATGTTGCCCTGCAGTCGGCTGGCAACCGGTTCAGGGTGTACCCCGCCTCTTGCCCAGGCTCCGCCCCCCCCCCCCCCCCGAAAGGGATAGTCGGGGTATAGAAAATGGATGGATGTAAGCCTTCTTATTCACCCCGTGAGTCTACATCCCACCGCAGGCCAACGTGCAGAACGCACAGCGTTCGCAGACCAGATACTGTGTACGGATCAGACCAACCTGGCCTCTTTAGTTATTGTCTTTGGTGGCTTTAACAAAGGTAACCTCACTCATGAACTCCCTAAATACAGACAGTTTATTAAATGCCCGACCAGAGAGGAGAATATTCTGGATCACTGTTACACCACAGTTAGGGATGCTTATCACGCCGTCCCCCATGCTGCACTGGGCCACTCTGACCATGTCATGGTCCACTTGATTCCTGCATACAGGCAGAAACTAAAGCTCTGCAAACCTGTAGTTAGGACATCAAGGAAGTGGACCAGCGAGGCTGTGGAGGATCTCTAAGTGTGTTTGGACTCCACTGACTGGGACGTGTTCAGGACTGCTATCAACAGTCTGGATGAGTACACAGATGCTGTGACGTCCTACATCAGCTTCTGTGAGGACTGCTGTGTTCCATCACGCACCAGGGTGCATTACAACAATGACAAACCCTGGTTCACAGCCAAACTCAGACAGCTAAGGTTGGCAAAGGAAGAAGACAAAGACAGTGGGGACAAAGACAGACTCACAGAGGCGAAGTACAAGTTTAGCAAGGTGATAAAAGAGGCTAAGCGACTGTACTCTGAGAAGCTCCAACACCAGTTCTCAGCTAACGACTCTGCGTCTGTCTGGAAAGGGCTCAGGCAGATCACAAACTACAAGCCTAAAGCCCCTCACTCCATCAACGATTGACACCTAGCGAACGACCTGAACGAGTTCTACTGCAGCTTTGAAAGACAAAGGGACAGTCCAGCAACCATCCCCCACGACACCTCCCAACAGCTCCAGATCCAGTCACCTCCACCAATGCCCACCTTAAAGGCCCCCCCACCCACCCACCCACCCACCTCAGTAACGACTCTTTCTATTCATGAGAGGGATGTCAACAAACTCTTCAGGAGACAGAACCCCCGGAAAGCAGCTGGACCGGATTCTGTCTCCCCATCCGCCTTGAAGCACTGCGCTGATCAGTTGTCTCCAGTGTTCAGAGACATTTTCAACACCTCACTGGAGACATGTCACGTGCCAGCCTGCTTCAAGTCTACAACCGTCATCCCTGTCCTCAAGAAGCCAAGGACCACAAGACTTCATGACTTCAGACCCATCACCCTGACCTCTGTGGTCATGAAGTCCTTTGAGCCTTGTGCTCTCACACCTCAAGAACATCACCGACCCTCTCCTGGACCCCCTGCAGTTTGCCTACAGAGCCAACAGGTCTGTAGACAGTGCAGTCAACTTGGCCCTCCACTTCATCCTCCAGCACCTGGACTCTGCAAGAACCTACGCCAGGATTCTGTTTGTGGATTTCAGCTCTGCTTTTAACACCATCATTCCAACTCTGCTTCAGGAGAAGAGGAAGCTTTCCCAGCTGAGCGTGCCTGACTCCACCTGCAGGTGGATTACAGACTTCCTGTCTGACAGGAAACAGTGCGTGAAACTGGGGAAACACGTCTCCGACTCAAAGACCATCAGCACTGGATCCCCCCAAGGCTGCGTTCTTTCTCCTCTGCTCTTCTCCTGTATATACAGCTGCACCTCCAGTCACCAGTCCGTCAAGCACCTGAAGTTTGCAGATGACACCACCCTCATTGGACTCATCTCTGATGGAGATGAGTCTGCCTACAGGTGGGAGGTTGACCATCTGGTGACCTGGTGCAACCAGAACAACCTAGAGCTCAACGCTGTAAAGACAGTGGAGATGGTTGTGGACCACAGGAAGAACTCAGCCTCACCTGCCCCCATCACCCTCTGTGACTCCACTATTGACACTGTGGAGTCTTTCCACTTTCTGGGAACTCAGGAAGGACCTCAAGTGGGAGCCGAACATCAGCTCCCTCATCAAGAAAGCACAGCACAGCAGAGGATGTACTTCCTACAGCAACTGAAGAAATTCAGTCAGCCAAAGACAATGATCGTGCACTTCTACACAGCCATCATTGAGTCCATCCTCACCTCCTCCATCACCATCTGGTATGCTGCTGCCACCGCCAAGGGCAAGGGCAGACTGCAATGTGTCATTTGGTCTGCAGAGAAGGTGATGGGCTGCAATCTCCCATCTCTTCAGGACCTGTACACCTCCAGGACCCTGAGGCATGCAGGAAAGATTGTGGCTGATCCCTCTCACCCCGGACACAAACTCTGGCAGGAGGCTGCGGTCCATCAGGACCAAAACCTCATGCCACAAGAACAGTTTTTTTCCCATCTGCGGTCAGCCTTATCAACAAGGCCCGGAACCCCCCCAACACTCTTCACACTCCACCTCTGCCTCTACTTGTCACATTGACATTGCCATAACTACATGCGTTACATTAATGCTTAGCTTGGATTTCTTTCTGAAATGCGCCAACTTCACCAAAGCAAATTCCTCGTATGTGTAAAATCGTACTTGGCAGTAAAGCTTTTTCTGCACAGAGGAATCATCATTAATTGTGAACAAGCTGAAAATTGTGAATCTGAAAAGTAGGATTTAAACCGTCTGAGTGCAGTTCCTTTAATGTCAATTAAGTGTCCAGTCTCTGAAATAGGATGTGATGTCAGTTGTGTCGAATGCAGCACAAAGATCTAGCAAGACTAGTCCAGAGACAATTCCTGCATTTGATGCAATTAGAGGGTAATTTGAAACTTAAACCAGTGCTGTGTCTGTGCTATGATGTTCTCTCAATCCTGACTCAAATAAACTATTGTTATGTAGAAAGTCACACAACTGATTAACAATTCACTGCTTTCTCAAGGATTTAGAGAGAAAGGGGTTAGATATAGTTCTACAGTTGGCTAAAATCCCTAGATCAAGAGTCGCTGTTTGAGAAGATTTTTAATTACAGCTACTTTACTACTTTACTTTAGGACTGTGGTACATAGCCTGTTGATAAAGACAGGTTGATCATATTTAAATAAAGAGCCACTCAAGGGTAAAACATCTTCAAATAGCCTAATTGGGATGAGGTCTGAAATACAGGTTGATAATTTTGATGAAGAAATTGATTGTTTGGGGATGAAGGTCGGTGGGAGAAAAGCAGCCTAAATATATATAGGGTTTAACAGCTGTTTCTAAAGTTGCTGTGTTGAAGATAAATCAGTACCAACTGAGGACAGGATGTAATGAATTTTGTCTCTAATAGTAAGAATTTTATCAGTAAAGTTCATGAAGTCATTACTACTAATGGATATAGGAATACATGCATACAATGGAATTATGACTCTGTCAGCCTGGCTACAGTGGTGAAGAGAAACTATGGAATTGTTCTTTTTCTAACCTCCTCTGTTTTATTATCTTCTTTTTCAGAGGCACAATAAAGTCAAGTCTCATATGCAATGAACCTGGAGTGCAATCAACCAGATAATCAATTTGGGAGGGACTAACCTCCCAAAACAGAGCTAAAGGAGTGAATGTAGGACTTCAGGTAGATACATATGACTCCAAATGAATGTATGGATGTGTAAATGATATCAAATGGCTGAGAAACTGAATACATTCTACTGTAGATTTGATAGGCCCACATCAACACCCATCACCCAAGCTGGCATGGCCATCAAACATTCATTCACACCCCCTGCATCACTCTCAGCTCTCCCTGCTGACCCCCACACTCCCACCCCGTGAAGTTCCATCACGCTTCAAAAGCTCCATAAAAAAAATCCTCCATCTCAGGATAAAATTACCAGTTGTCTTGACATCTGTTCAATTCAGTTTTATTTGTGTAGAGCCAAATCACAACAGGAGTTGTCTCAGAACGCTGTCCATATAGAGCTGGTACAGGCCGAGCTCTTTTATCTACAGAGACCTAACAATTCCCCCATGAGCAAGCACTTCATGATAGTGGCAAGGAAAAATAGACAGAAATGCAATCACAGTAACAGTAACAGTGGATGTAATAATAGTAGTAGCAGTGAAAGTAGCAAAATTGCAGGTCATCCAGGTCTTTATGTCCTGAAGACACACTTGTAGTCTAGTTAACTGATTGGTTTCTTCTGGCTTCATTGATAAATATAGCTGGGTATCATCTGCATAGCAATGAATTTATTGAGTGCTTCCTGATAATGTTCCCTAAAGGAAGCATAAGGTGAATAGAATAGGTCCAAGCACAGAACCCTGCAGAACTCCATACCTGACTTCAGCAAGCACAGAGCAGTCATCATTAATGTGGACAAACTGAGAGCAATCTGAAAAGTAGGATTTAAACCATCTTAGTGCAGTTCCCTTAATGCCAATGAAGTGCTCCAGTCTCTGCAATAGCATAGTCAACCATAGTCAATAGTGTCGAATGCACCACTAAAATCTAATAAGACTAGTACAGAGACAAGTCCTTTATCTGATGCAATTAGAAGGTCATTTGTAAGTTTAACCAGTGCTGTCTCTGTGCTATGATGCACTCTAAATCTTGACTGGAAATCCACAAATAAACTATTGTTGTGTAGAAAGTCACATAGGTGATTAGCAACTGCTTTCTCAAGAATTTTTGAGAGAAAGGGGAGGTTGGATATCGTTCTCTTGGTTGGTTAAAACCCCCGGTTCAAGGGTCAAGTTTTGAGTAGAGGTTTTATTGCAGCTACTTTAAAGGTCCCACATTATGAAGCTTTTTCAGTAAATTACATAGGTCTATGATTTCCATAAAACATGTTTTTGAAGCTGTTTGCTGTAAATAGTTTTTAGGAAAAGATTCTCACCTCCCTCTATTTCGTTCTATTTTAGCCCCTTTCAGAATGTGCTGTTAGGATCCTGTTTTATTTTAGTATCCTTAGTTCCTGTTTTATTTTGATAACCTTTCCTTGTGTTTCTTAGTTTTCTTTACTTCCCATATGTTTCCCTCCTTTGTGATCTTGATTTTGTCCACCTGTGTCTGTTTAGTTCCCCTGGTCTATTTAAGTCTGTGTCTTTCCTTTGTCTGTGTGGGATCATTCCCATTGTGTGTGGTTTTCTTGTTCTCCTTGACTACAGTGAGTATTCCTGGTCTTGTCTTGGTTTCCCCGTTAGTTGTGTTTTTTCTAGTATCGCTTTTGGTTTTGGATTTTTGTACTGGTGGATTTTTGGTTGCCTTCTTTTGTTAATAAATCACCTTGGACTGTTTTTGCTCAGCTTCTTTTGTCAGTCTGCACTTTTGGGTTCACACCTTGGTTTTTGCTATGACCAAACTGTAACGTGCTGTTTCTAGTGTCTATAGCTTTAAATGCAAATGACCTGCTGCTGCACCACCCATGTAAATGTTGTAACGGGGAGAGCTTAGACTCTAACGTTGCACTACCCGTGTGAAAGCAGCGGACATGGCGGCAATGAACACACCGAGTGCTTCAGTAGTTCAACAGTACATGTTCGAACCCGAACCGGGTCCTGAAGGGAGGGGAGGCTCCTACAGAACCTCAGACTCAGAGAATTCAGCGTGACGCTTCTGACTGGTTAGTCAAAACATGTCTTTCTATTTTTTTCTCTTCAATATGATCATCCCCTGTACAGGGGGCAGCGTGAGATGCTCACGCCATGAAGCACCAATCCTAACTTGTAGCCAGAATGACGGGGAGAAAGTCAGCTAAAAGCCTCTACCAAGCATTGCCACCCAAACGAAACATAATTCATACCCCAAGAAATTATATGGGCATGTAACGAAAATAAGAAAATAACGTATGTCCACTTTAGTGCGTCTGCTGATTTCACCACATCATGCAAACCACACAAGTCTGGTATCATAGGAAAGCAGAGAGTCCAAAGGTCCTGGTTGTTTACATAAAGAGGCTAGGGATTTCTAGAGTGGGGGGAGTGCTCTTCATGTGATATACTGTCTCTGGGGTTACTTCCTTCTGGATCGTAATTAGTGTTTCTATGGCGAACTTAGGTGCTGCCCCTCGAATCTGTTGACTCTGACTGGTCAGTAGAGGTGTCGCTCATCAACTTTGACCACTGGGTTGCTGAGACGTTGACCGGTCTAACTGCACTGTTAGTTTCAGCACTCCTTGTCATTAACACATGAATGGGCAGAGGTACTGCTGACCAGCACTACTGGCCATTTACGTCAGGCTGAGAAAAAGTAGCCAGGGGGAGCACGCACATTCACCTCTAAAACGTGGGTGGTATTATTGGTTGCAAATACTGGTATGCAAGGTTTCTTATTTCTTTAGCTTTATACATTCATGAATTGTAATTTTTTTTCATTCGTTTGTATCAGTGCACATGTGGAAAGTGTGCAACAATGCAGTCAGAGCCTGAGAACATATGCTGCCAGGTGGTGCCACAGGTCACATTATCTTTACCTACATGATCACAGTGTACGATTGCGGATAACATGCCACTGCATATACTCACCTTACATTATGCATAATAGATTGCAAGATGGCTGCAGCAGCTGGATGAAAGGCCTCCATGCATGATCGAACATCCAGGTTTAGAATCTGTTTGCCTAGATGTGTTCTCGCTGCAGAACGCATACAACATTTACACGACGGACGACGGACTACGGTCCTTTACAGCTATGGGGGATAGAGCAGTGAGTTTTATCTACAATAACCTACTTAACTTCATTGTTCATACACCATAATAAACTAAATATAGTCAGCCAATGCCACAAATTCAGATTATATTTTTTCTTGAACATATAGCCAAGTTTTTCCTAAGCAAATACTGTATATTACACATTTATTCACATGAAATACTTTACAGATATACAATAAATATTTATTGACCACAGTCATGAATATTTGTACATGGAAATACAGTACAAGTGAAGGATTCACTGAATCCAAATTAGAAAAATGTGAATACAGATGTTGACATTATAGAACCTGTTCACTAACATAATGTTCAATTTTCCTCAGTCATTACAGGTATTTTTTAGCTTACAGGAGTTTTGTGAGCTGGTGCTGGGGCTTCCTTGGTCAGAAGATTCGTGTAGTCATCTCATCATGCGTAGAACTTCGGATATGTTGGGAGTTCCCAGATGCCCCAGGTAAGATACGGAGGCCAACATTAGTCCTTGCAGGACACAGTAGCCTGGACAGCTGTAACAAAAGTATATTTTTATAACAGGGCATGCTTAGGAGTAAAACATGACAGCACTGTTACAGTATAACTCATGCACTTAAGGCTGCAACAGTTTACTGCTACACTTGATCAACAGCAGGTAACTTTATCTTACATGTATAGCTATGCCAACGGCTGCATACAGCATAAAAAATGATCACTCATAAATAAACTCCAAGAGAAGAAACTCATTGCACAGAATGGTTGGCTTGGAGTGTAAATTGTGCTGTGATGTAGCAGTCTCAACCCCACACTCGTTTTGACCTGGCATATGCTAACATACTCCAGTTTAGAAAATATTTCCAAACGCATTATTGGTAAGTTCGTGCAAAATAAACACAGCTAAATATTTGTAAATGCTGACATCTCCCTCGAACATGCATTAAATCATTTGCAAGATCAGAACCGTATGACACAAAATGTTTGGATTCTACTGTAACTTGTGGTGTGATATACCAAATGGCAGCAGCTAGCAAGCTAGCTTTGATGGCTGAAGTCGTAGTCTAGAAGCTAGCAGCTCGCCTTACATCGCTCTCAATTGCAAAACACACGCTACAACACGCAAGAGTTCAAACTAATCTACAAAAGAAACACACAGCTAATTATTTGTATACTTACATGTCCCTCGTCTGCAGGTATTCCACGCAAAGTTGGAAGTGACCCTTCTTTTAGAAAAAGTCTCCCGGCTAATCCTGCCTTGTACTGACCGAGGTTAGAGAAACAGTCAGCCTTGAGGTGGTTAGCACACACTAACAGGTTTTTGCCAACTGTAGGAGAAAAAATGAATTCAGAGATGGGGAGGGGGGTGGTGGCTGGTGGGTGGTGGCTGGGAATATGCAAATATGCCTACTTCTTACATAGGAGTGGGTATAGCTATAGCATGGACGATCTTTTTAACACTTTATATGCATGTGGCAGCACCAGAGACCCAAAAGGTTAAAGGACTGTGGTACATAGCCTTTTCAGTTCCTGTTCTGTGTCTTCTTGTCAGGTGTCTTTACTCCCCATGTGTATGTGATTGTTGATTGTCTTCACCTGTGTCTCATTGTGTCCACCCCTCGTGTGTATATATACCTGTCCTCCCCAGTGTGTGTTTGTCAGATTGTCTGCGTTCATTGTGAGTAGCTTTCCGGCGTTTCCTCGTGTTTTGACTTCCTTGTGTTTCGACCTGTTTTGCTCTTTGTCTGCCTTTTGCCCAGCGTCTCTGTACCTTTGCCTGATCCTCAGTTTCTGGTTTTTGGACTGTCGCTTGTGTTTTTGACTGCCGATCTGCCTAGCAATTTTTGTACTGTTGCCTGTCCTGACTGCCTCCTGTGTACCGACCTTGGACTGTTAATAAACCACCTCTTTTCACTTGTGAGTCTCTGGTCTGCTTGGTGGGTCTCCCAGTTTGTCTGTCTGAACCTGACACTTCTTTAAGCAGCTTAGTTGGGAAGGGGGCTAGATTAAAGGTTGATTTTGATGATGAGATTATTGAAAATAGTTGGTGAAGGTCAACAGGAGAAAAACAGTCTAAAACTGCAACAGGTTTAATAAAAGTTTCTACGGTTTCTGTTTTGAAGACAAAACAGTATCTGTTGATGGCAGGATCTGAAGAATTCTGTCTTTAAAAGTAAGAATTTTATCATCAAAGAAGTTCATGAAGTCATTACTGTTCAGAGCTAAAGGACTGCATGGTTCAACAGAATTATGGCTCTGTCAGCCTGGCTTCAGTGCTGAAGAGAAACCTGGGATTGTTCTTATTTTCCTCTATTAATGAAGAGAAATAGGCTGCCCTAGCACTGCGGAGGGCTTTCCTGTATATTTTAAGACTGTCTCGCCAGGCGAACTGCCATTTCATTTCTATTTTCATGTTTGCTTTAATTTGCAGGCTTGAGGGGTATACCATGGAGCTAACCTCCTCTGTTGTAACAGGCAAGTGGAGGACCCAATTGCAGTGCCGGCCGATTTACGGGGAATACGGGGAAATGGACAACCGGGGTAACACTGTGCCATGCTGAGCAGAAAGCCGGCTTAGACGGAGTTACTGTGATGAGAGCGGATCGAACGCGGCATGGTCGAAACCACTCTTGGAGGAGGAATATGCTCTTTTAAATCTGCACACCCGCGGACACAGGGATTTGACAGATGCAGTAGTGAGGAACAGGCAAGCTCAAATGCCAGAGATCAGGTTGGCAAGGAACGCTGGAGAGTCTGGCATGACACATAGACAATCTGGCAACCAGAAAGAATGACAGCACTGCTTAAATACCCTCCTGGTGAGCCTACGAGGATAGGTGTGCAGATGGGCAGGTCTGGGGCATGGCTGAAGAGCTACAGCACAGGTAAGTGCTGGGCTGGACTTTGACATGTGTTTTATTATCTTCTTTTTTAGATGGCAACACAATGAACCTGAAGCACTATTAACCAGGTAGTCAATTTGGGAGGGACTAAGGCTAGCATTGGAGTCCTCTGTTGTATTGAGACATGGCAATTAAATGCTGATGGACTACATCCTTAAATTTATCTACAGCACTATCAGACAGGAGGCTGGTGTAAGAATTTTTGCCTACTGGCAGGTAGAATAAATTCAAAAGTTCTTCAATGATGGTCTGATAAAAGAGGATTCTGTGAGGAGACTATTAACTATTGCCATATGTCAGAACAAGGTCGAGGGTGTGGTTAAAACAATGCGTAGGCTCATGTACATTCTGACGGAAGCCAACTGAGTCTAATACTGAGTACCAAGACTGTCATTATCAATGTCAACATGTACATTAAAGTTACCTACAATAATTACTTTATCTGTTTTAAGGACTAAACCTGATAAAAACTCAGAGAATTCAGATATGAATTTGGAATAATGACCAGGAGAGGGGTGTATTATAACAAGTAAAACTGGCTACACTGTTTTCCATTTTTCACGTGAAAGAGTAAGAACTAGGCTTTCAAATGAATTATAGTTGAGTTAATAGGCTTGAGTCAAAAATGGTTGCAACTGTGAATGTGAGTATTAATATGGCTCAGAGGAGTAGCTTCATTTAGGCTAACATACTCTTCATGACACAAGTTTCAGTCAAACTTTGGAGTCCGACATTGTCTTTGCATATGTACACACGTGTTTTTTCATGATTCATGTGAGCATGCGCCGACCATGCGTGCAGCCTGTTGCAGTCACTTCTGTTTGTTTTCTTAGTTTTCCGAACTTTTTTTGCTCTATTCTTTACTATACCACTTGTATTTTTATGACTGACATCTTGAAGCTGTGTCCTCTCCAAACATGTTGGTCGAGAGAGTTCTGGTCTGTTTCTTTGCCACGGAATTGCTACTTTCACTGGGACACAGTACCGATGCGCAGTGACTTCATGGCCGCATTGTTTACTCCAGAGATCAGCTGATCGCGCTGAGGCCTGCCAGCATTTCGGCCAGAACATCAGAGACCCCCGCTGAAATCTGGAGGAAAACACACAGAGGATGCAGGGGAGGACTGAAACAGTGGAGGAAAAGATCTGGGTCAAGACAACGGAGGTTTATGAGGAAGAGGAGATATAAGCCGTGTCTCCCCTCTCTCATTATGTCTCATGAGAGACGTGAGGTCACTGGCAAATAAGGCAGATGAGCTAACAGTACTCGCCAGGAGTCAGAGGGAGTACCGGGAGTGCAGTCTGATGTGCTTTATGGAGACATGGCTGCACCAGGACATACCCAACGACAACGTCTCCATCAGTGGCTTTCAGACTGTTCGGGCCGACTGGGATTGCACAGAGAGCGGTGAGCGTAAAGGGGGGGGGGGCTTGCCGTTCTGGTCAACAACCAATGGTGTAATCCTGGTCACATTACCATCAAGGAACGTATCTGTTGCCTGAACATTGAACTGCTGGCTGTTGGGCTCAGGCCATATTATTTGCCCAGGGAGTTTTCACATGCTATTATCGTAGCTGTTTACATCCCCCCCTCTGCCAACCCGACGTCAGCATGTCACATCATTCACTCCGCCGTAGTCTGTCTGTAAACTCAACACGCAAGTGCATTCATCGCTATCTCAGGTGACTTCAACCACATCACCATGGCAATAACACTGCCCAACTTCACTCAGTATTTGAGCTGTCCTACAAGAGAGGAGAGAACCCTGGACTTGCTGTATGCTAACACCAAGGATGCATACAGCTGCTCCCTCTTCCCCCCTCTGGGTAGGTCAGACCACAACCTTGTGCACCTCAATCACTGTTATGTGCCTCTGGTGAACAGTCAGCCTGCGACCACAAGGACAGTGAGGAGATGGTCAGAGGAGACATACAAGACACTGCAGGACTGTTTTGAGGTGACAGACTGGCAGGCACTCTTTGAGCCACATGGGGAGGACATTGATGGAGGACTTAAAATTGTACAGGGAATGGAGAATTGCACACAGGCTTAGACTTGTACATGGTTCAAATACAGTGTTTTTCAGTATTGCACATTGGTTGAAAAAAAAGTAGCAGTATTTAGAAGAAAAATATGTATACACTGTAAACCCTAATAAGTTCACAGAACTCAAAAATTATTTTGTAACAGATTTTAGTGATGTTTTTAAATGTTTTGAGTTTACATAAAATAAAAAATTACATTTGCAGTTGCCTTATCTTATCTCAATGTTATCTTATAAATATTGATCATCCACAACTTATAATTAGGGAGCAATTCACTAAAATTTTCAATATTTTTCAACTCATACAATGTGGGAAATACACTCAAAATTCATTCTAAACTGAAATACTGATGCCGGCCCACTACACAATTATAATGAGCTAATAATGTTAGAAAACATGAAAGCGACACCACAGTGACAATTTAACCCCTTTTTTTATTCAAGACAATGTGCTTTTTAAAAGGCACAAATTACAGAAGCTCAGTCAAAACAAAGTGCTTGTCTTGAATTAAAACAAAAGGAAAAGGAAATGCGAAACAAGATGTGTTACAGTAAGTGCAGTACTGCAGTACAGTAAGTGTTAATAATTCCATGGTCATTGCTACAGAGGGTACATTCAGTATATTGGGTCTACATTTCACATTATTCAGTAAACACTATGATAAAAACTCACAAAGGATTCAGGATAAAATTCAATAAGATTTTAAGTATAATCCATCCTCTATAGCAATGACGACTATTAGAATGTGGAGCCATTTAACACTGTTTAAAAACATTTTGGCACTCACTGTACCTTGAAGGCTGCAACTCACTTTTTAAAAATAAAACATTCAAATAAAGCACTGGCTCCTACTGTGCCGTACTTCAACTGGCAACATCAACGTAGTGCATCAAGGTAGACATTAGGCAACAGAACATTAAACATGTATAGTGCATGAATTGAACAGTCATTTTCCACAAGTTATTCAGTGCATGAACTTTGACTAGGCAATATGTCAATGTTGTGATATTTATGTATTAACAATCAATGTATTAAATCTGAGGTAGAAGAGGCAAATAGTGCCACATTCAGTGTTGTCATTTAGGCTCTGTACTGAGTAGAAATCTGAGGTAGAAGAGGCAAATGATTACATTTGTAAAGACGGGGAAAACAACAAAAAACTTCCTCAATACTCAGCTCAACAAATAGTCCATTCTGATAAATTCACACACATCACAACTTCACTAAATGTGAATGTAAGCTCAAGTTTCTTTGGGTACTGTAGGTCTAGTGCATATACCCAAAGAGCAGGAGAAATGAGTCAGCTAGATTCGTGGGACCACTCACAAGTATTTCATCCTCCACGACAATACAGATGCTCTCAGGGCGGAAGAGGAATGATTCAGGAGTGTCATCCGAGACGACTGTCAGGAGAGCCACCGGAGTATCTGTGAGGTCTGGACCATCTGCTGACTACAAAAAACAAATAATACAAAGATGAGTTCAGTCCCTCAAGGATACAAATCATACTAATGATGTCTAGAAGTGACATTACTGTCACATATCACTTAGACTGCAACTAAGATGCATGTTTAAACCATTTTCTTTACAAATGCTAATATCTTATGTTAGTTTCACACCTACCTGTTAGCATACTTTTTGTTTAGTGAAATGCTTTATACTTACCTTTTCATTTATGTATTTTCTATATGTCAGTTTGCAGAATAACAACTCAAGTAAACTTCATAAACAGGTCCTGGTTCTCCTTGAGTTATTTGAGTGATATCTTATGTTTAGGTTGAATGAATAAGCAAAGGGATTGATAGTGAGGCCAGTACACCTACATTACAGGTCTTGAAGAACTTGGAGGCATCTTCACGCAGGTATATAGGAAGCGTAAGAAGGACGAGGGCCCATCTCATATTTACATCCCGTCGCTCCTAGATGGACAAAAAGTAATTACACAAATGCAGAGCAAACACTTCAAATATCTTTTTAAGGTACCTCTTTCTAATAAAATACATCTTTTCAAGATGTCTATCTCTGATGAGCAATGGCGGAGGCGTGGGGTGGCAGGGGGTGGCCGTGGCCACCTCACGCTGAATCCTGGCCACCCTATTGGCCACCCTGGCCTGACCCCAACCGGATGCAACCACCGCATCACAGACCTGTCACCGGCGTGCAGAACCTTTCCTGCACTGCGACGGCATTACCAGACACTTTAGATGCACACACATCCTGTGTACACACCTGGTTTTTTTGAGGCGTGACCAGAGTCACATCTAGTCACCACTGAGTGTCGGCGGGGCTGTCGAAATGCGACCGAACAACAGATAATTACAGGTAAGCTATAATATCAGTGGGGAGATGCGCGTTTTGACGCTAGCAAGCTAACTGACAGGAAAAGATATAAAAAGTATAGACATTGTCTAACTTCTTTATGCATCAGTGAAGTCATCCTAACTGTTAAGTAAGTTACATGAGACAAAAAAAGATGTATTGTCACATTAGTCAAATCCAACTAAAGTCACATTACTTTTTGAATAATTTTAATAATAGGGAAATTGACTAGCATCTTTGTTGGTACATGTTTTAATGTTCTCTAGTCTATTGGATATGTGCAGGTGATTGTAAAATAACTTCCAATGTATGCTGTCTGATTGACTGGTGTGTCTCTACCTGCCAGAGAGTTAAAATGTGACTGAGCATGAACAGCAGACTGAACTTTTGACTGAGAGATACTGTTAGGGTTCGTTTTCAGTGCCAGCTGAATAGCCTGGTCAGAGGGTTTTGATACAGAGTTCAAATGTTTCTCAATGTAATTTTAAGTGGAGAACCAATAATTATTAGTTTTATTCTAACAGCATTCCAGACCATCAAAAAAATGCAACAACATAAACAACTGTTTTGTGCATTTGTACAGTAGCCCTTAAGCCTTGTATGCCTATGACTGGAATTGAATCTCAATTTGTTTCCTGTTAGATCCTTATGTTGGCACATTTTGCTGGCCATTTTTCTTATGTGTGTGTATATAGCTTGATCAGACTATAATAAAAAACAACTGTTTTTCAGATTATGTTTGTGTATTCCTGATACACCAAGAGATTGAGCTCATAGTGATCACTACATGCTGACTGAACATCTCCGGAGTCCTCTCAGCACAGTACGCAGTACAGTTGTCTGTATATTGTACTACATTTGTATAGTGTAAGCATCTTTGTTACTTTACTTGCAGGAATAAGAAAAAAAGTTAGATACACTGAATATTATTTGATCTTTTCCACCATTACCTGCATACCTGCAATATTGTGGAGGTGTGTGGTTTAGGTGCCCTAAATACCCCTATATTTTCCAAAATGATCACATAACCATCCTGGCCACCCCACAGAAAATTTCCTGGCTCCGCCACTGCTGATGAGATGACAATATTGTGTTCATGGCATAATCACTTAACCTCAGGTCACAGTCCCAAGATATAACACTTTTTTTTACTACATACAAGGCAATTCACACTATGGCTTCTTACAGTTGTCTGCAAATAATCTATTAATTATCTGTTTCTGAATCATGCAAAGTTAAAAATTCACCTGAAGGTCATAAATCCTCATGAGCTTGGCTAGATCCTCCGCTTTCTTGCAAGTCTTGGTGGACTTCTCTCTGAACAAAGTGATGAGTTTAGGTGTGTGTCTATCCAGCTCCTTGTAGAATTGATTGCACAGGTTGACGTTGTTGATTTGGTGGAATTCTGCTCACACCTGTACATGGACAGAATTACACAGAAATGTACAATAATGAATTAGGAACAGAATTGTGAATGTATTTTAAGAAGTTTTCAGTTGGCAGATAGCAAAATCAAGGGTTATTCTCAGTCATTTAAATATTGGAAAAATCAAAACAGACATGTTCAAAGTCGGCATGCTAAAGAGGCATGTTGATTAATTGCTCTCAACTGGGACAACAGTACAATAATAAAAAAAGTGAATTTGATTCACATCACTAAATTCTATATACATTACCATTTATGGATATGTGCATTTCTTTCCCTAACAGTGGTTACACATGTATAAATTGGTCTTATCAACCCAACAGGAAGGTAGGGGAGAGGAGTCTTGTGGAGAAAAGCATGACTACATGCCATGCCATTAGAAGAACAGGATCTTGGCTGGGATAGGGGTTTTTTTTACCTGTGACTCCATAAGTAGGGCTGGCCATCTGTCCACGATGTCTCTCACCCGTGGAGCTACAGAAGCTCCAATGATTTCTTGGTGACGAAGAGCATAGGTTGTGTTCACGAGCTTGCCTATGACTAATTGGTTTTTCTCAGTCTTTTCGATTTCATGCATGATTTCTTCTCTCATTCTTTCCAGAGTGGCTGGGGTTTGATCCTTCGGTAGGTTGATGATGTAGTTGACCTCAGGTTTTCGAGCTTTCTTTATGTTTTGATGGGGGTGGTCATTGTCGGGGTTGTTTTGGCTACGCCTCCCTGTGTTGATGGCTACTTCTGCAACCCCAGCTTTGGCCAGATTGCTACGGTAAGACGCAACCTAGTACCCTATGTGACGTTTCCATCCCAACTCCCCGTCTTCACCAGCTGTCATTCTGAGACATGGGTGAGCTGTAGTCAGAGCTTGAGCAGCCATTGCCAATTCCTTTTCATATGGGTATGGTTTAAAACTGTAGATTGTTTCTGCCATTTTTTAAAGGATTTCACTCTTCTGCAACCTCTTTAACTTCAGCAATTTTCCTGACTGTTCATAAACACGATTTCCTTCTTCCTTCTAACCAAAACCAGGGACAACAAACTTATCAGGCCAACTCTTCTGGCGCTGTAATGCAGGGACATGCGGCAGTATGTCTGTGTCAGAAGACGCAGTAGATGAGGTGTCACCTTCAGGTCTGATGACTCTCAATGTGCCCTTCGCTGGTAACTCATGGATGTCCACAAGAAGACAAAGATCACCATCAAAGTCTGGATCCTCATAATACAGGCTAAAGTCCCCTTCTAGTCTCAGCTTGAACCTCTCTTGCATAATTTCTTTCAGCTCCTCCACTGACTTTGGTCGCTCGTGTAGAGTAAATTTCAGGGCGGTGTCTCGTGCAACATAAACACGCAGCACATGCTTGTGGGCAGCAGCCATCTTTGGTTTCTATAAGACAGAGACAAAAATATATTAATTCTCATGGAGAGTGAAAGTGACACACATACACACACATACACACACGCACACACACACGTTGTGTTTTTATCACTTGTGGGGACATTACATAGACTTACATTCATTTCCTGGAGCCTTACCCTAACCCTAACCACTGCCTGTTCCTAACCGTATACCTAACCTAACCTTACCTAACCCGTAACCCTATCCTCAGTCTTCACCCTAAAATTAATGATTTACATTAAGGGGACCTGCATTTTGCCCCCATAGGGCAGGTGAGTCCTCACAATGTGACTGTGTAAACAGATTTTTGTCCCCACAACATGATAAATACCTGGTCTCTCACACACACACACACACACACACACACACACACACACACACACACACCGTATACATGTCCACAGACCCACTGGTCCACATAAACACTGGGACACCACTTGAACGATGGGATGTATGGAAGGCCAGCTGCTGGAGTGGGGAAGTTTATTTATTGTCTGTTGTTCTCACTGAGGCTTCCCCACCAAACTTTAACTTTTTATTCTCTACTGGGGGGGGGGGCAAAAAAGGAGGCAGAACTACATCTATTACAAGAATTACAATGTCTGCAAATGCAGTTCCTTTTAACAGTTTTACATCATTTTCACATCATGCCTTTGTTCTTAGCAGCCCTCCTATTCTTTGCATGACGGTCTACAGACCACCCAAGTATTCATCCTCTTTTATCAGTGAATTCTCTGAATTCTTATCAATCATTCACACCACCTACAACAGGATTTTAATAACTGGTGATTTTAATCTACACATCGACAACATCTCGGACCCAGTATCCAGAGAATTTTTAAACCTCTTAAACTGTCTGGATTTTAAACAGCATGTTACCTGGTCATAACTTATGGCCTGTCCGTGGGTGTGTCCTCTGTTGTGGATCTGGCTGTGTCTGACCACTACTGTGTGTTTTTTAACATCACCAGTTTTAATCAGCGGGAGGCTCCAGTGAGAACAGTGAGGAAACACTACCTAACTCCTGAAGTGGCTGCAAATTTTACCCAGCACTCCTGCAGAGATTTTACCAGCGTCCTGTGATTTTATCGTTGACAATTTTAACAGCAATCTGAAGTCAATGCTGGACTCAGTGGCTCCTCTTTTAACAAAAACAATTAAGAAAAAACCTTTACCTCCGTGGAGAAATGAGGAAATTAAGCAACTGAAAAGAAACTGCAGGAGTGCTGAGAGGAAATCCAGAAAATAAAAACAACAGTCCAACAAAAAACAGTCCACTATGAAGTTTTATGTCAACACCTCAAAACTTACAATAACACTATTAAACAGGCAAGAATTTCTCACTTCAAAAAACTAATCTCTGACCGCAAAAATAATCACAAATTTCTCTTCTCCACAATTGATCTTTTAACAAACAGTAATTTTAACAGATCTCATAAGACAATAACAAATACTTTGCAGACCACTTCAGGCACAAAATTGATAACATCAGATCCAGTCTTTTATCTCAACAGGTTTTAACTACCAACACGTCTGGATCACAGGTTTTACCTGAGGAAACATTGGAGAGTTTTGCCCTAGTTGATGCGAGGACACTTGGTCGAGTTTTCTCCCAGGTAAACCCTACAACCTGCCTTTTAGATCCAATTCCCACACCGTTTTTTAAAACACTCTATGGATTCCTTGAGGAACAGCTGTTATACATGGTGAATTGCTCTCTTCAGACGGGTGTCTTCCCCAACTCCTTTAAAACGGTGGTGGTGAAGCCCCTTCTGAAGAAGAGCAATTTAGACCCCAACACTCTTAATATCCAACCTACCTTTTTTAAGTAAAATTTTAGAGAGACTGGTTTTTAACCAAGTAAATGACTTTTTAAACAAAACAACATTTTAGAAAGGTATCAGTCTGGTTTTAGACATCAAGTCATGGATGGCAGAAAATTTCCTTCAGCTCAACCAGGACAAAACAGAGGTCTTAGTCATTGGTCCTGAAGGCCAGAGAGAGAAACTTTTACCCAAACTACAAGATCTTAAACAAACACATTCTGTAAAAAATCTGGGCGTGACTTTTGACTCTGAGCTGACTTTTATTCCACACATCAAAAACATAACAAAGATAGGTTTTTACCATCTTAAGAACATAGCCAGAGTCCGCCCATTTCTCTCTCAGGCCAGCACGGAGGTGCTGGTGCATGCTTTTATCTCATGTTGCTTAGATTACTGTAGTGCCATGCTCTCTGGTCTTCCCAAAAAGAGTATCTCCAACCTTCAATTACTTCAGAATTCAGCTGCACGAGTGCTGACGAGGACCAGAGGGCGGGAGCACATTACACCAGTTTTAAAATCCCTGCATTGGCTCCCCGTGCGTTTCAGGATAGATTTTAAGGTTCTTTTATTAGTTTTTAAGTGTCTTAACGGTCTCGGGCCTTCTTATTTATCTGACCTACTTTTACCCTATCAGCCCTCGCGGACCCTGAGGTCCTCCGGCACTGGCCTCTTAACCATACCAAAAGTAAGAACTAAAAGACACGGGGAGGCGGCTTTAGTCATTATGGCCCCCGATTGTGGAACAGCCTGCTGGAGAACCTCAGGGCCGCAGAGACTGTTGATGTTTTTAAAAAGAGGCTCAAGACCCACCTTTTTAATCAGGCTTTCAATTGATTTGTTTGATTTATCTTATTCCTTTCATCAGGCTTCTTATCATATTTAATCTTTATTCGTATCTTATTTTAGCTGCATCATGTTTTAACGACATGTTTAATTATTATTTATTTCATTTATCCATTTTATTTTATTTTATTTTATTTTATTTTATTTTATTTTATTTTATTTTATGTCTTAGTCCCTTGGTTTTTAGCTCCAGTGTTTCCTCATGGGGGCCCTTGTTTTCCTCATGGGGGCCCTTGATTTTTAGCATTTCCTCATGGGGGCCCCCCACACTGGGAGCTGCTTTTGGTCTACTGACGGGTGCGCTGCCGAGGGGACGGCTCTGGCTTGGATAGCTGGAGACCTCTGCACCTTGGTGTGGGGCCTCCTGTCTGCCTGGGTCGGGGTGGTCTCGGGCGACGCTCCCTACTCATGGACCGGGGGCCCTCTCAGTGTGGATGGCCCCCAAAGGTGGCTTATTCCTTGCCTTGCCCGTATGGGTGTGTGCGCGGGTGTGTGTGTTCGTGCGTGCGTGTCTGTGAGTGTGTGTCTTCATATGTCCCTGTATGTTTTTATGGGGGCGGGAGGGCTGGGTTTTCTTCTTTATTGTTTTTAGCCTCTGTGAGGCACTTTGTGTTTTTTGTGAAATTTGATTTGATATTGATGGACCCACTGCCACTGGTCCACACAGCTCCGAGAGAATGTTGCAATCAGCTGTTTACGTGCTTCAACAATCCTTCAGTGTAACAATATGAAACGTTTGGGTGTCAAGAGCAATCTCCCATCTATGTTGTAAGCGCAGAGAGGTGTTTGGTCATTTAGCTCTGATGGGGTGTGAACGGCCAAATTCTTTGGGAAAAGTTCGTAAGATCTCAGATGTTCAATGTAGTGTGATGTGTGCTCTTGGCAAAGAAAGACAACACTACTGTTAACCAGGAAAACCTGTTCAAGTCTACAGTAATTAGGCAGTCCTCCCTTTTGTCCCACAGACAAAAACATTCCTACAACATAATCAGTTCCATCAATGCAGACCTTTGATGTGCTGTAAATAACATTGCTTGCTATTGTTTGTTCAATGTATGTCTTGGCAACATTTGGAAGCATTGATACCAGTACAGAAGAGACATTTGATGTCTGCTGGTGAGGTTTGAAGAATCCTGAGGCACTGAGATGGTATGCATGTATTGATGCTTGTCTACAAGTGTTTTTAACACATTCTTAAAGTTTTGTGTGTCATGCACAACTCTCTTGAAAAAATGGTGTTTACCCTCAAACCTAATTGCCAACAAGTGTACAAGGGGCCCAAAAAGGCATACAAGGTCAGGGTAATGTTCAATGAAGTAACGCTTAGGACGGAGTTTGAAATCTGGAAAGGCTTCTTTCAGCATCTCTCTATGATCCTGTATCTTGGACTGTAAATACTGTATGGACTCCTCTGTGAATTCTGAGCAGAGAGATAACTCTACTACCTCTTTTAATTCCATTAGCACAGTCCATGCTCCATCCTCTTCAGGAACTGCATTCCCAATAATCAAAGGGAGCAGTCTAAGCAATGTGGTGTTTTCATGGCCACTACCACCAATGCTTTTCTTTACAGTGAAGGTCTGTGGTATTTTATGAAGTTTGTCAATCTTGTCCATGTGCTGGTATGGAAATGACACAATTCTCTCGTTCGAATATTCAAGGATGAAATATTTGCAACGGATCATCTCTCCAACACACAGGGCGAGCTCTATGGGCACAATGCCCTCAAAAAGATCATGGAGGACATCAGGTGGAAAGCCGGTGACAGTACGAAAATGCTCTAGATGCTGGCTCAGGACACAATCTGCATGAACACCTTTGTGATTCTGACTATCCCCGTGCATTACAGCATGCACATCACTATTGTGGCTGTCTTTTGTCCTAAGACTGAACTCACCACTTGCAACTTCATGACTCTGAAGATTAGTTTGAGTTGCTGTGCAAAATCTGCAAAAATGTTCTGCTCTAAAAGACTTTGAAAAGCCTGCCAAATCATGGGCTGCAAGATTGTCAGACACCACACACATGACTGTTCCTTGAACTACCTTACCAATAGACTCAGTGAAGACACCATCTTGTTCAAGGGTACGGAGGCCTCTCAACAAAGGACCAAGTGCTTTTTCATAGCTAAATGTCTCTATGTCAGCCACTTTACATAAAGCCACAAGCTGAATCACATGCAAGGCTGATCGTTATTTACTGGGTAGATCAGCAAGCATCCGGTATACTGAACAGATTTTATGTATTTTTCATGATGTGCCAAGTGGACTGGCTATTTCCAAATCATCAATGTACAAAATGAGTGCCATCGTTAACTCATCTGAAGACAAGAATGTGTTCTCTTTGAAGTACAAACCATCTTGGTGGCTTACATAATGACCGTTTTGTGCCACTTTTGTTTCTTTCATTTTGTCCAAAATATCTGTACGATTGAAGATTTTTTGTATCATCTCAAGAATGGCAACATGCATTGCTGTGTGTCCCGGCTCTAGCAGATACTGTACAGGCTTTACCACAGGGTAATTTTTTTCAATGAAGGTTTTCCTTCTCTTGGTTGAGGATAACTGCTCCTCCTTAGCTGTGGCACTGACAATAACATCACTGTGCATAACAGTACTGACAACCTCATTTAGAAGTGTTTCACTGACAGTGATGTCATGACTCTGTAAGACCTCTCTAATGTCATGTTTGAGTATCAGTTGGGACAAGGAAAATATCTGAGTCAAATGTACCACTATTTCCTGAGATGCTATGTCAGATACATGAAGAATAGATTGCATCTTTAGGAACAATGATGCCAAGTTTGAAGCGGGGGAACAGTACGCACTGCAAACAAATAAAAACAAATTAATTAAACACTGTTCCACATCCACACCAGCTGGTTCAAGCATCAATTTCGCAACAAGTTGAACAATCTGACCACAGTTGGAATGAAGAACCTGCAGTTGCGTTCCTTCTTGCAGAGCGGATGCAGCAGTCTGCTTCCACTCTGTAAGTAAAGAAAGTGGGACAGACCGTGCTGGAAAATAGTGGAACAATTTAAAGATAAACCATGGATGGATGTGGCTGGCAGGCACTGAAAGAAAGAAAAAACAGATGGAAGTCCACAGGCCAAAAAACAAAACAACATCCAACATAAGCATAGTCCAGGGCCCGTATTCACAAAGCATCCCAAGGCTAAAAGTAGCTCTTAGTGACGTCATTCTTCGAGAAATCTTAGAATTCCTCGAATTCTAAGATTTTTCTTTGAATTTTCCCTTGGTAAGATAATTATTCACAAAGTGTCTTAGGCCTTAAGAGAGCTCCTAAGGTGAAAAACTGTTAGGAGGGGGGAGGAGGACTTTTAAGAAGCCTAAGAGCATCTTAAACAGACAAGATGGCAGAAAGACTGAGAGGAAGGAGAGATATTGTCCGTATGTTAAATGACAGCAATTTAATAACACATTACCGGCTCGATCATGCAGGGATAATTTTTGTGGTTGACCTCATCAGGGATGAGCTTACTTGTCCCACCCAGCGCAGTAACGCAATAACACCTGAGATGAAAGTCATCACAACATTAGAGCTGGGCGTATCGATCTAAATATTGATAATATCGATACCAAGGTGCCTATCAGTATCGGATCGATACTAGCGTGATGAGATTGATACTTTTATTGCAGTTTCTTACGTCTATACGTCCAGCAAACTACTCGAATTTCCTCACAGAGTTCATGCGAGCAAGCGCAGCTTCTCTCCAAGTCTGTGCCGTGTGCAAACAGCGTACCCCTCTCTCTCTCTCTCTCTCTCTCTCTCTCTCTCTCTCTCTCTCCTGCTCTCTCAGACAGGCACACTTTCCTGCTCTGTTGGACAGCGGAGAGTCAGAGCACTGAGAGCAGCCCTTGATGGCGGAGAGAAAGAGAAGCATTGTGTGGACCCTTTTCACTGCAGCTGATAGGGAAACTGCCACATGTGATGCGTGCAAGAAAGTAATTCGTTACTGTGGTAACACCACAAACTTGCACAAACACATTAAAGCAGCTCACCCTCTGGGGAACTCCAAGCTACAAAAAAAGTTAAGGAAGGAGGATGAGGAGGGGGGAGATCCCCAAACACACACATTATCCAGGTAATCTCCAGCATCAAGTAATGTTTTTCACAGTGTAACTGGTGATCAGAGAGGCTATTTCAGCAGAATGATTAAACTATTATCATATGTTCAGCCAGTTGTAAAAAATCTTAATTGTTTTACTGGAACTCAAAAATATACACTTATATAAAGATATATACCTCAAACCTGAAATATGAACATGGCTGAATATAATAACCCTTCGTGTTAACAGTTGAAGGAAAATTAGTATTCCTATTTAGGCTACATGCAGATTACAGTTACAGATTTAATCTTAATCTTAATCATTTTGTTATTTCACCAAGATAACTCACAACGAGCCATGGATATTAGAAGGACCATTGCTGAGATGATAGTTACATTATTTTAATAAATATATAGTTAATAAAAAACCTGCTAATTTGGTAAAAATCTTTGTCCTGTGTTTTATCATAATCATAATCAATCAAAGGCAAAATCACAAAATTATTCGATGATCATGACGTTTCAAGTGAAAAGTATCAGTATCGTATCGGCAATACTAGCCCTGTATTTACTTGGTATCGGATCGATACCAAAATTCCCAGTATTGCCCACCCCTACACAACATTGCGATACCTGGCCACAGGTAAAATGCAACAGTGTAGCAGTGATGACTTGAGTCTGTCACAACCCTCTGTCAGCGGAGTGACTAGTCAGACCATTACGGCATTTTCACAGCCTTGTATCGTTGCAGGATTTGTTTGCTTTCTGCTGGATGCTCACTCATTGTAGGCCAACAAAGGGGCATTCATGGGCATAGCGGGTTTCCCTGGTGTTGTTGGTGTTACTGATGGGACTCACATCCGCATAACTGCACCATCTCAAGACGAGGCCATTTTTGTCAACACAAAGCGGTATCACAGTATCAACACTCAGAATGTTTTCAATGTGGACTATATGATTTTGGACGTTGTGGCAAAATGGCCAGGCTCAACGCACAATTCAAGAATACTGTCTGACAGCAGCCTGAGACAGCTGTTTGAAGGACACTACGTGCCAGCTGGCTGCCACCTGTTAGGGGACAGTGGTTATCCATGCAGACCTTGGCTTTTAACACCATACCTCCATCCATATCCAGGACCACAACTAAATAACAACAGGTAATGTAAATAATTTTGAATTATAGGCTATGTATAGGAATTGAAATTAAAGAGCAGTTGGAGTGTCTATTACTTTAAATATCTCCCTAAAATAATTACAGTCATCTGCGATTATTCATAATATCCAGCTGTTGAGTGCAACTGTGCTGTTTTTTTGTATGTGTATAGGGCCCATAAGAAAACACGGACAGTGGTTGAGCCAGGTATTAGACAGCTGAAACGGAGGTTCCACGTGTTGCACAGAGAAGTGAGGCTGTCGCCTGGAAAGGTCTGCAAAATAATAATCACCTGTGCAGTACTCCACAACATCTGTAAGGCCAGTCAAATCTCAGAACCTCCTGAGGATGGCCAGGACAGCAATGATGACGTGGATGATGAAGACGTTCATCCTAAGCAGGGGGGGAATTTCGCTCTGACTGGGAATCCTTACAGAGCTCAATTTACGCAGTTGCACTTTAGGTAATTTCCAATCAGTGTAATGGTGGCTGCATTGCAACAACATATGTAAACATTCAACACGTTATAGTAAAGATACAAGATGCATAATATCTATTTATCAGCCAATTCATTTTTCAGATGTTCAATTTTGAGTCTGTAGTAGGAGAAGGAGGACTTTTTTGTGTTGTTTGAGCACATCCATCTCAGTCATCTCATCCCATCTCAGCCTCCAATTTCTTCTCTTCTTCTTGGTGGATGGTGTTGGTGAGAGAGCAGGAGCAGGAGCTATCTCAGGCTGAGTGTGGGCCTGCGATGTGGAAAGCCCCGGTTCCTCTGTTGGCTCAGAGCTGCAGAAAAAGGAAATATTCATCATCCTTGTTTATTATTATTGCTCTGTTTTATTTCTTTTCATGTAGTTCACATCCAACTTAGCTACACAATAAATTATATAGGCTATGCTATAAGCTGTGGCCTCCTACTGTAATGATGATGTAAAATGATTTTTTCTTGATATCGTGTCTATGCTACGTTGTGAAAATCAATTTGTCCTACCTTTGACGTAGTTCTGCCAGCTGAATCAAGGAGCTATCAATGCCCTCCTTCAGGCCAGTGATACTGGTGTCAGACTTTCCCAACACGCTAAACACAGTGTCCGCCACCTGCGAAAGCTGTTCAGCTGGTGATCCACCCCCTAAACAGTCCAGTAAATGAGCATATGAAATTCTATAACATTCATACAATTATTAATATCAAAGTAAGCCATGTCAGCGGCCATAGCCTAAATGGTAGTCTATAACACTCACCTGTCTGAGAACAACTTTGCTTGTGTGCTGCAATCTCCGCTCTCGCTGAATTCCTGACAGCTGAGTCTGCGTCCACCATTAATATCAAATACATTAAGTAGTAAAATTACCAGCATGGACAGTAAATATAACAATAAGCAAATCAATATAATTAGCATGTGAATGAGGTATGTTCAAACATTTTGAAGCTGTGTCACAATAAATTTAATTTTGCTGAGTTTCATCATCATAACATAAAATTAATGTCACGATTACACATTTCTTAATACAGTCCAAGTTATATGATTGGTTGATTTTACTGTCCATTCATTACTAAAGCCGCTTGACACAGGAGGACTCAGGACAAACTGGCAAACAGAGTTTGCAGGTGATTAGGCAAGAGACAGCAGTGGAGTGGAGGAGACCAGGTCCAGCCTTAGACAGACAAGGGGACAGACAAACAGACAAATAACACGAAGGAAAAGGAGAACACTAGGAACAGACAGGTGAGCAGATCCTAACACTGTGCTCATCTAATATGGACTGAGGTGAAGTGAAAAACTGTCCTGTGGTCTGACAAGTCAAAATTTGAAATTATTTCTGAACTTATTTTACAGACTTATTTTAGAGGAGGAGAGGCACCCTCTGACTTGTTATCAGTGCTCAGTTCAAAAAGCCAGGCTCTGTGATGGCATGGGGTGCATTAGTGCACATGGCATGGGTAACATGCACATTTGCTGAAGGCTCCATTAATGCAGGTTTTTGAGCAACATATGCCGCCAAGTAGACAACATCTTTTTCAGAGAAGGCCTTGCCTTTTTCAGCATGACATTGCCAAACCACATTCTGTACGTATTCCAACAGCATGGCTCCGTAGTAAATGAGTCCAGACGCTAACCTGGCCTGTCTGCAGCCTTGTCCCCCACTAAAAAACATTCAACGCATTATGCATTATGAGACTCTGAACTGTTGAGAAGCTGAAATCATACTTCAAGTAAGAATAGGAAAACATTCCGCTTCCAAATTACAGCAATTGATCGTCTCAGTTCCCAAACGCTTACAGAGTGTTGTTAAAAGAAGAGGTGATGCAACAGAGTGGTAAACATGACCTTCTTCCAACTGTTTTTAAACGTGTTGCTGGCATCAAATTCTAAATGATGGTATAAATTTCAAAAACAATGACATTTCTCTGATATGTTGTCTTTGTGCAATTTTTAATTAAATATGGGGTTTCTGTTTTTTGTAAATAACCCCTAGTACCCAAAAACTTACCCGGGCTGGTCCACAGTATTCAGTACGATAGGGTTGGAGAGGGTCTGGTTCTATCCCTGCTGGTCTTGGGTCTGCATTTCAGTAAGTCTCAATGTAAAAAGTGATGTAAAAGTTGCTTGCTTTTGTTTGATAGGTCAATAAAAATGTAACTTAAATTAATGTCTTCAATCAAGGTACAGTCCAAAAGCGGTGACATGTTGAGGAAGAAGAACCTTAAGGGGGAAATCACTCTTTCAGGCAACTATCAATCAGTCAGGTCCCTAACTGACTTGCAGCAAAAACAGGATCATTTTGGAAGAACTAGGAGAAAAAGAGAGAATTTTTTCTTTTTTTTTTCTTTTCTTTCTTTCTTTTTTTTTTTTTTTTTTTTAGTGTTTTTTTTAACATGAGATCAGGCTGGATAGAATCTATGTAGAATGATCCCTCACTGAGAGCCCTTTTCACCACATAATAATGAATGACACACCAGGTCCTAGAAATAATACTCAGGAATCAACTCAAATCACCAAAGTTTTGAAAATCCATTATTAATTCACCATGGGTTGAGTGTTCATGGAGCTTTGAGCTGTACAGCTGTAGCTTAATTGGTTTTAATGGATTTCGTGGGGTGCCGTTTGATTGACAAAGAGGTTTGAGAGTTGCCACAGACCCTTGGTACCGCTCTGTCCCCGAGCAATGCACTATTGATCAATGCATGCAAACTGTCACTCTGTGTCACACCAGTGACAGACTCAGCGGTCACTTCAATCATTCAACCTCACCTCCAAAAGCTGGAATCACAACCTTTGCAAGAGGATGATGTTGCATGCAAAACAAAAAAGTCCTTGGACTGTATGAATGCAGTTGAACAAATGTTTGTGTACTAATGAATGACTACCTAAGTAAGAGTTCTGTACCAGCTCTATATGAAAAGTGTCCTGAGACAACTTCTTCAGTTGTGATTTAGCGCCATATCATTAACACAGATATAAATGACATATTTCTTGAATTAGTTTCAAGGTAATAATATGTGTGTTGAGGTCTTAAGGGTCCATAAATAATTCTGAATCCTTCCTGTATGCTTGTTTGATAACTGAAGAGCAATGAGGTGGGAGAAGGGAGCTGGGTGCATGCTGCATCACAAACCACCTCATCCATCATGGTCCCTTTCAACCCAGAAGAAAGTAAGCTTGGTTAGACAGACAAAGCTGAATGATGTCAAGCACCAAGGCAACAACTCTGCAGATGAGTGTCACTAACAGCACAGTTAAGAGTAAAAAAGGATGAAGAAATTTGGGGGAAAGAGCTTGTCAACCTTTTAGAGTGACTTTTGTAAAGATGTGTAGAAATCTGCACCTACTCAGGGCCTGACAGGTTTAAAGAGTTGGTATACCCATAGTATGGAGAGAACATGAAAATTAATCAGAGGTTTCGGGGGGGGGGGGGGGGGGGGGGGGGAATGCGTATCAGCCCATGATGGTTTCCTGAAAAACATACCCTAATACAGACCTCCTCCGTAATTTCACAGATGGCTTAACAGTCTCACCGCTTCCAAAAGCAGCTTATCTTCAGCAGAAGCAATAAAACAGTAAATAAGTAGCTTACAACACACAAAAGCTTTTCTCTGACTACAGGGTGATTGTCAGTGTTAAGTAGCTATCATTGTATACTCAGAGCTAACATCAAAAGTGACGGGGCTGTGTTTCATCAGGGCTCTGACCCTATGCCGCTGGGAACTTGAGAAATGTACTAACAAAGGGCATACTGCAGCTGCAAGTAGGTTTACATTTAACAGACCGGGCCTCTTCCTTTGGCCAGCATACCCCTGCACATTTCAAATGTAAGTGATGTGCAAGATAGTGCTGTGTTAAGTGGCAGCCTGTTGCAGTAGCTCCGTCGTTTTCATTCTTCTGTTCATTTAGTGTCTATTATCCGTTCTTTTTAATTCTATTTCTTAACTGTGCTTTTGGTAACTGTGTCGCAATGACTGTGTGCAGGTATTACAACTTTTTTGGTGGCCCTCCTGATACTTTTTGCACTCTTTGTAACGGAGGGCCATACAGAGAGGAGTGGGGGCATTGTCGATATGCGCGAGCAGCTGATTGTGTTGTGTAAACCCATACTGCCGCCCAGAGAAAGGATTGTAGTCCCAGACAAGCTGAAGAGATGACGTTGGGGCTGCAGAGCCAGAGCCAAATTGAGGGCCAAGGCAAGGAGATACAGGCCATCCATGCCGGTGATCATCACAGGGAATGTGAAGTCCTTAGCAAATAAGACAGATTGGTCAGGACTCGGTGGGAATACCGACAGTGCAGCCTTATGGCCTTTTCTGAGTCATGGCATCATTCAGATGTCCCTGACTGGAGCGTGGAGGTACCCGGCTTCAGCTGTGTGAGGGCGGACAGAGATGTGGCTCGGAGCAGTAAGAAGAGAGGAGGGATTGTGCTATTTGTGAATGAGAAGTGGTGTAATCCTGGACATGTTACCGTTAAAGAACATTTCTGTAGCCCGGACATTGAGCTGCTAGCTGTGGGAATGCGTCCTTATTATTTGCCTCGGGAGTTCACGTCCGCCATCGTGATCACTGTTTACGTCCCTCCGAAGGCGGCCGGGGAAGCAGCGCATGACATCATCCACTCCACCGTAGCAGAGCTACAAACGCAGCAACCAAATGCGTTTATAGTCATTACTGGTGACTTTAATCACAACACTTTTGACAAAACTCTGCCAACTTTCAACCAGTTTATCAACTGTCCCACCAAAGACACCACACTAGACCTACTGTATGCTTACATTTTGAAACTCCCGTCTTTTCTTCATCTGCGGTTCTGTGCTTCATCGAGACGTGGCTCTGTGGATTAATACCAGACTCTGCACTGCAGCTGGCTGGCTTCCAAGTCCACCGCGCGGACAGAGACACGGAACTTTCGGGCAAAACTAAAGGTGGAGGAATCTGTGTCTACATCAACAGTGGTTGGTGCAACGATGTGACAGTGATCCAGCAGCACTGTTCTCCTGCCCTGGAATCTTTCATCATTAACTGTAAGCCTTTTTATTCACCGCGTGAGTTCGCTTCATTCATTCTGGTCGGCGTTTACATCCCGCCGCAGGCCAACGTGCAGGACGCACAGCGTATGCTCGCAGACCAAATACTGTGTGTGGAGCGGACCAATCCAGACTCTTTAGTTGTTGTCCTTGGCGACTTTAACAAAGTTAACCTCGCCCACGAACTCCCTAAATACAGATAGTTTATTAAATGTCCAACCAGAGAGGAGAATATTCTGGATCACTGTTACACCACAGTCAGGGATGCTTATCACGTCGTCCCCCGCACTGCACTTGGCCACTCTGACCATGTCATGGTCCACCTGATTCCTGCGTACAGGCAGAAACTAAAGCTCTGCAAACCTGTAGTTAGGACATCAAGGAAGTGGACCAGCGAGGCTGTGGAAGATCTCCAGGTGTGCTTGGACTCTACTGACTGGGACGTGTTCAGGACTGCTACCAACAGTCTGGATGAGTACACGGAGGCTGTGACGTGCTACATCAGCTTCTGTGAGGACCGCTGTGTTCCATCACGCACCAGGGTGAGTTACGACAATGACAAACCCTGGTTCACAGCCAAACTCAGACAGCTAAGGTTGGCAAAGGAAGAGGCCTTCAGGAGTGGGGACAAGGACAGATTCAAAGAGTCGAAGTACAAGTTTAGCAAGGCGGTGAAAGATGCTAAACGACTGTACTCTGAGAAGCTCCAACACCAGTTCTCAGCTAACGACTCTGCGTCTGTCTGGAAAGGGCTCAGGCAAATCACCAACTACAAGCCAAAAGCCCCCCACTCCATCAACGATTGATGCCTAGCCAGTGACCTGAACGAGTTCTACTGCTGCTTTGAAAGACAAAGGGACAGTCCAGTCCCCCACGACACCTCCCAACAGCTCCAGCTCCAGTCACCTCCACCAATGCCCACCTTAAAGGACCCCACCCACCTCAGCGACGACACTTTTCATTCATGAGAGGGATGTCAACAAACTCTTCAGGAGACAGAACCCCCAGAAAGCAGCTGGACCGGATTCTGTCTCCCCATCCGCCTTGAAGCACTGCGCTGATCAGCTGTCTCCAGTGTTCAGAGACATTTTCAACACCTCACTGGAGACATGTCACGCGCCAGCCTGCTTCAAGTCTTCAACCATCATCCCAGTTCCCAAGAAGCCAAGGACCACAGGACTTAACGACTTCAGACCTGTCGCTCTGATCTCTGTGGTCATGAAGTTCTTTGAGCACCTTGTGCTCTCACACCTCAAGGACATCACCGACCCTCTCCTGGACCCCCTGCAGTTTGCCTACAGAGCCAACAGGTCTGTAGATGATGCAGTCAACTTGGCCCTCCACTTCTTCCTCTAGCACCTGGACTACGCAGGAACCCACCCTGTTAGTGGATTTCAGCTCTGCCTTTAACATCATCATCCCAACTCTGCTTCAGGAGCAGCTCTCTGAGCTGAGCGTGCCTGACTCCACCTGCAGGTGGATTACAGACTTCCTGTCGGACAGGAAACAATGCATGAAGCTGGGGAAACACATCTCCGATGCAAAGACCATCAGCACCGGATCCCCTAAGGGCTGCATTCTTTCTCCTCTGCTCTTCTCCCTGTACACGAACAGCTGCACCTCCAGTCACCAGTCTGTCAAGCTCCTGAAGTTTGTGGACAACACCACCCTCATCGGACTCATCTCTGATGGCAACGAGTCCGCCTACAGGTGGGAGGTTGACCATCTGGTTACCCAGTGTAAACAGAACAACCTAGAGCTCAACGCTTGGAGATGGTTGTGGACTACAGGAAGAACTCAGCCTCACTTGCCCCCATCACCCTCTGTGACTCCACTATTGACACTGTGGAGTCTTTCCGCTTCCTGGGAACTATCATCTCCCAGGACCTCAAGTGGGAGCCGAACATCAGCTCCCTCATCAAGAAAGCACAGCAGAGGATGTACTTCCTATGGCAGCTGAAGAAATTCAATCTGCCAATGACAATGATGGTGCACTTCTACACAGCCATCATTGAGTCCATCCTCACCTCCTCCATCACCGTCTGGTACGCTGCTGCCACTGCCAAGGACAAGGGCAGACTGCAGCGTGTCATTAGGTCTGCAGAGAAGGTGATCGACTGCAATCTCCTATCTCTCCAGGAACTGTACGCCTCCAGGACCCCGATTGTGCCAGATTGTTATTTTTTTTACTTATTGTTATATTTTTTGGTATTGTTATATTTTTTACTTATTGTTATATTTTTTTACTTTTTTAATAGCTTCTTTTTAATAGATGTGTCATGCACCAACCTGACCAAAGCAAATTACTTTGTCTTTCTGTCTTCTCTCCCTGCAGAGAACAGCATGTTTATGCATCATTTTCATTTAAAGGGGTCATAGAAATTTTCTTCAATGCAAATGAGTCAAACTCTCCAAGGTAATAATCACCTGAAACTCCTGTTCCTTCACACACACACACACACACACACACACACACACACCTCAGGTGGCTCCACATTACACTGCCAACATGAATATACCCCTGACATCCAGGTGAATCTCAGGTACAATTACCATTATCACATTACACAAAAACCTGTGTTTTAGATCGGTGCTGCATTTGAATGTAAGACATATGTTTGTGTGGTGATGGAGTATATAAAGTAATATATGACACAGCTACCAGCACTGATGGAATTTACACAGAGACAAAATTGAAAAAAGAAATAATATAACCAGCCGTGCCCACTGATCTCTGAAATGATTCATTATGTTTCTGTGGCATTTGCCTCATAACTTTCTTTTTAGCCTAGAACATGTAATGCAACAACCTCCATAATTTTCTCATATAGCACATCCACATAGTGGATAGCATCTTCCAGTAATCACTCCCTCTCTTTGCTAAGGAAAACAACATCCCACTTCCCAGCCACATAAATATTTACAGAATTTTACCTCAGTTTCATTTGAGTGCCTTCCCAAAACAGCATGACATGGGAGTGGATGTTCACATCCCACACCCACAAAAATTCTCCTGTCCCATGACAAACCCATGACAGAGTAAGAAAAAAAAAATTTAAAAATCCTGTTCCATCCCAGTCTCAGAAGAATGACTATTGTCCCATCCATTCCCTGTTACATCTTTTTTGATTATTTTTAGACAGAGATGGAAAGAGTACTAGAGGTGTAGTTGTACTAGTACTCAAGTAAAAGCACTTGTACTTGTAAATGTACTTACCTAGATAAAAGTAAATGTTACTGTGTTAACATTTTTTTAATTATGGTGTGTGTGTGTGTGTGTGTGTGTGTGTGTGTGTGTGTGTGTGTGGTATCTGATGAAGTATGATGCTACTGTTAAAACGAAGAACACCTTTAGTCTACAACTCTATTCAATGTCAAACCAATGACACTAATGGAACATCATGCCACCAAACCCTAATTTCAAAACCAACATTTTAAATAAAATTCAAAATGAGCAGCTTGTGCATATCACTGAGTATCAGTTACAAATATACAAAAACCTTTTTCTGTATAACCTCACCACAATTAACCAGAAAAGAGACAAAACTGAGACAATAAAAAAACAAGTGACCAACAATAAATAAAAAGACCTATGGACACCCCGCAGGTCCATACACCAACTCCACAGCAACTGCAGTCACAAAACCACAATATAACTATCAGTGGTGATTTGGGGTTCAAGTCTTTTTCGCTCAACAGAATCGAGCAGCAATTGGCCCAACAAGTGGATTTTAGGCTTCACAAAGGTGAGCAAAGTCACCTCAGCCATTTCAATTTCTTTCATCATCACAAAGCCTGCAGCATTTCAAGAGTTGCTCGCTCAAAGGTACAGCATTTGTCCGCTCCTGAACAAAACTCTGTGTGTATGTTCAGGAGAGCCTGCACAGCTTTTAGGCTCAAAATGCTCAGTAGAGCTGTTCCCAATCACACCCTGAAGATACATAGAAGATTTATGATGACTGGACAAATCGTTGAAGAGTTATGGCAAGTTTCCTGCTTTGTCATGCCACTAGAAAAGTATAATCTTTGATGGCGATCATGTTTTTCAACTGATCATGCTCGTTTATAATAGAAAGGTGTATCTCAGTCCTGCAAAAATGTATATCCATTTTGGTGACACAGTGACAATCCAACAATTTCTATTCATATTACTGCTTTTCGAAAAAAAAAAATGAAATTCAAAATTCAGTCACTGATGGTAGAAGTTCATAAGCACCACCAGATTCCTGAAAAAATGTCAGTGCACTAACTTGTGTGAGGCTGCGAGCAGCCACAACAATACTGTCATCTCTTATTCCAGTTCAAGAGTTTCATGGTCTGAGGAAACCTGAGTGGCTGGCACATAAAGCTCCCCAATCACATGTACTATGTGTAATTCAAAAGACATCACTCACAGTGGGAATTATCAGTTATGTAATCCCCCTATTCTCTACAGAGCCTTTTAGCTTCTTTGACCTTGTTGACCTTGTTGTCTTTGACCTACCCTCCCAGCACTAAACGGCAGGACAAAGTTAACACGAGCTATTGGTTTTGTTAGTTAAGCAGCTAAAGAGACAAATATTTTTCTCAGGAACTGACAAAGACAAAAAAGCTGCAAGAAGAGTGAATATTGGACTTACTGTGCATTTGTGATGTCGACATAAATGCAACTTTGACTTCTCATATACAGGTGCAGCTCAAAAAATTTGATTATCGTGAAAAAGTCAGTCATTTTAGAAAGTGAAACTCGTATATTATACAGATTGATTACACATAGAGTGAAATATTACAAGCCTTTATTTCTTGTAATTTTGATGATTATGGCTTACAGCTAATGAAAACCCCAAATTCAGTGTCTCAGAAAATTAGAACATTGTGAAAAAGTTCAATATTGGAAAGTCATGGTGTCACAGTCTAATCAGCTAATTAACACCTGCAAAGGTCTCCTGAGCCTTTAAATGTTCTCTTAGTCTGGTTCAGTAGGCTACACAATCATGGGGAAGACTGCTGACTTGACAGATGTCCAGAAGACAGTCATTGACAGGAGGGTAAGCCACAAAAGGTCATTGCTAAAGAAGCTGGTTGTTCACAGAGTGCTGTATCCAAGCATATTAATAGAAAGTTGAGTGGAAGGAAAAAGTGTGGTAGGAAAAGGTGCACAAGCAACAGGGATAACCCCAGCCTTGAGAGGATTGTCAGGCAAAACCCATTCAAGATTTTGGGGAGCTTCACAAAGAGTGGATTGTGGCTGGAGTCAGTGCATCAAGAGCCACCTCACACAGACAAATCCAGGACATGCGCTACAAATGTTGCATTCCTCATGTCAAGCCACTCCTGAACCAGAGACGATGTCAGAAGCGTCTTACCTGGGCTAAGGAGAAAAAGAACTGGACTGTTGCTCAGTGGTCCAAAGTCCTCTTTTCAGATTAAAGTAAATTTTGCATTTCATTTGGAAATCAAGGTCCCAGAGTTTCCACAGGCAGTGATGATTTGGGGTGCCAAGTCATCTGCTGGTGTTGTGCACTGTGTTTTCTGAAGTCCTGAAGTCTGAAGTCAATGCAGCCATCTACCAGGAAATTTTAGAGTGCTTCATGCTTCCTTCTGCTGACAAGTTTTATGAAGATGCTGATTTCATTTTAAGATAAGATAAGATAAGATAAGATAAGATAAGATAGACTTTATTTATCCCACAATGGGGGAAATTCACGTTACAGCAGCAACAAGACAGAGTGCAAGAGTCAGAGGACAAGAAGACAAAAAATAACAAGAATAAAAAATATTGCACAAATGTTATAATACCTTATGGTAATTTACAATATATACAACACGTACACACTAATTTAAAAATGATGATTGCACATGAAATCAGAGGTTATCTGTACAACTTGCATTTGAGTGGATGTTTATTGTGCACTGTTATACAGTCTGATGGCTGTGGGCAGGAATGACCTGCAGTAGCACTCCATCCTGCACAGGGGATCTAAAAGTCTTGTGCTGAAGGAGCTGCTCAGGGTCCTCACAGTGCGGTGCAGGGGGTGGGAGGAGTTGTCCATGATGGATGTCAGCTTGGCTAACATCCTTTTGTCTGCCACCTCCTCGATGGAGTCCAGTGGGCAGCCCAGGACAGAGCTGGCTCTCTTAACCAGTTTGTTGAGTCTCTTCCTGTCTCTGTCCGTGCTGCCCCCTCCCCAGCACACTATGGCATAAAACACTGCAGAGACCACCACAGTGTCATAGAAAGTCCGTAGTAGAGCCCTGCACACACCAAAGGACCTCAGTCTCCTCAGCAGGTGTAGGCAGCTCTGGCCCTTCCTATACAGAGCGTTAGTATTGTCTGTCCAGTCCAGTTTATTGTTGGGGTGAACACCCAGGTACTTAAATGAGTCCACCATGTCAATGTCCGAGCCCTGGATGTTCACTGGTGTGTGAGGGGAAGGTTTCCTTCGGAAATCAATAACCATCTCCATGGTCTTGCCGGTGTTTAGGATAAGGTGGTTCTGCTGACACCAGTCCACGAAGTCCGTGATGACCCCTCTGTACTCCTGCTCATTCTCCTCTGACACACAGTCAACAATGGCACTGTCATCAGAGAATGTCTGCAGATGACAGAGGGTGGAATTGTACATGAAGTCTGAGGTGTAGAGGGAGAAAAGGAACGGTGACAGCACTGTTCCCTGGGGGACCCCAGTGCTGCTGACTACCACTTCTGACACACAGCTGTGTAACCTCACGTACTGCGGTCTGTCAGTGAAGTAGTCGATGGTCCACGCAGCTAGCTGTTGGTCCACACCAGCCGCTTCCATTTTCCCTCACAGCATTGACAGCTGGATGGTGTTCAAAGCACTGGAGAAGTCAAAAAACATGACTCTCACAGTGCTCCCAGGTGAGACAGGGCCCGGTGTAGCAGGTAGGTGACAGCGTCATAAACCCCGAAGCCAGGTCAATAAGCGAACTGCTGCGGGTCTAGCGCAGAGCTCACCTGGGTGAGGAGGTGGCTGAGGATGATCCTCTCCATGGTCTTCATGAGGTGGGAGGTCAGGGTGACAGGTCTGTAGTGGCTTGGTTCCCTGGGATGGGCTGTTTTTGGAACCGGCACCACACAGAAGATCTTCCACAGGGCCGGGACTCTGTCCAGACTGAGACTCAGGTTGAACATGTACAGGACCACCTGACTGAGCTGGTCTGCATACCCCCTGAGCACCTTGGAGCTGATGGCATCTGGTCCTGTGGTTTTCCTGACCTTTGTCTTCCTGAGCTCCCTCCTCACCTGGTCCATAGTGATGGAGAGGGGGGAGGTGGGTGACTGTGGGGAGTAGTCCATAGCTGTAGGTGGTGGTGGGCGGACCTTGATGACAATGGGTGTTGGAGCAGAGGGGTCTGAAGGGAGCTGAGGTGTTAAGGCTGCGGCTGAGGGGAGACGACTGGCCTGGAGAGGTGTGAAGAAGGGGGTACAACTGGCCTGGAGAGGTGTGAAGAAGTGGGGCCCCAATGAGAGGGGGCTGGAGTGGGGGCAGAGTCAAATCTATTAAAAAACAAGTTTAACTCATTTGCCCAGGCCTGATCTCCAGTGGTGGCTTGTCCATCCCCACTTTTGCCATGGCCCAAGATATGTTTCAGACCTCTCCACACATCTCGGATATTGTTCTTCTCCAGGCGCTGCTCCAGTTTCTCCCTGTAGTTTTTCTTACAGCTCCTGATATTATACTTCAGGTCCCGCTGTACTCTCTGCAGCTCCTCCTTGTCCCCTGAGATGAGGGCCTCTTCTTCTCATTTAGCAGAGCCTTCAGTTCAGGGGTCACCCAGGGCTTATTGTTGGGAAACCACCATACTCTCTTGGATGGCACAGTGTTTTCCACACAGAAGCTGTTATAGTCCGTGATGCAGGGAGTCAGACTGTCAATGTCCTCCCCATGACAGCTGCACAGTATGTCCCAGTCGGTGGTGTTAAAGCAGTTCTTCAGTTGCTCACATGCCTCCTCAGTCCAGGTCTTCACAGCCTTCCTCTGTGGAGACTGTCTTTTCAGCACCGATGTGTATTCTGGCTGCAGATGGACGAGGTTGTGATCTGAGTGACCGAGAGGGAGGAGGGGGGTGCAGGTGTATGCGTCCCTGACATCAGCATACAGAAGGTCCAGAGTTTTATTGTCCCTTGTGTGGCAGTTAACATACTGTGTGAAGTTGGGGAGAGTGGCAGAGAGAGAGGCATGATTGAAGTCCCCAGAGATGAGAAAGAGGGCCTGTGGGTGTCTTGTCTGCAGTGTGGACAATGTGTTGTTTATGCACTCACAGGCAGCAGCAGCATCAGCCGATGGGGGGATGTACACAGTCAGTACAGTAACATGTGAGAACTCCCGAAGAATGTAATACGGCCGAACGCTGACTGCAAGAAGCTCAATGTCCCTGCTACAGAGCTGCTTTTTAACAGTGATGTGGCCAGGGTTACACCATCTGTTGTTAAGAAACACACACAGTCCACCGCCTTTCTTCTTACCGCTCTCTGCCACTTTCCGGTCTGCACGGACTAGGGTAAATCTGTCTAAGGAGACAACAGAGTCCGGTGTGTCCTGGTTCAGCCATGTCTCCGAAAAACACATAAGACTGCTCTCCCTGTGCTCCCACTGCAGCCTTATTAGCGCCAATAGTTCGTCCATCTTGTTGGAGAGAGAGTGGACGTCTCCCATGATAACAACCGGTAAACATGGTTTATATCTCCGTCTAATCTCCCGGCGCTTGAGACCATCTCTACAGCCTCTCCGTTTCCTCCTTATCTCCCCTGGAATCTCTGGTTTCCCAGTGCGGAGCAGTCCAGTGTGTCTGAGGACTAACAGCTGGTCCTGTGTGTAGACAATAGAGCCATGGCTGAAAGGGTCTCCCAAGGCAGACTCAAAAAGTCCAAGAATAACATAAAAAAGAGCACAAAAATTACAAAAGTGGAACCTCTACTTGCACATATCCATAGGGGTTTTAGAAAACAAGAAAGAACACAAGAAAAACACAGAAATACAAAAAAAAAAATACTAAAGTGAGGAAAACAGAAGACAGAGCTGCTGCAACTTCCTGCCACTCACGCGGCACCATCTTGAATTTCCATTCCATTAGGACTTTGCACCTGCCCACACTGCCAAACATACCAAAAGCTGGTTCATTGACCATGGTATTACTGTGCTTGATTGACCAGCAAACTCGCCTGACCTGAACCCCATAGAGACTCTATAGGGTATTGTCAAGAGGAAGATGAGAGACACCAGACCCAATAATGCAAACGAGCTGAAGGCCGCTATCAAAGCAACCTGGGCTACCATTACACCTCAGCAGTGCCACAGGCGGATTGCCTCTATGCCACACCGAATTGATGCAGTAATTCATTCTAATTTTCTGAGACATTGAATTTTGGGTTTTCATTAGCTGTAAGCCATAGTCATCAAAATTACAAGAAATAAAGGCTTGCAATATTTCACTCTATGTGTAATCAATCTATATATTATATGAGTTTCACCTTCTAAAATGACTGACAAAAATATTGAACTTTTTCACGATATTCAAATTTTTTGAGCTGCACCATATGTAACTGTGTTCAAAATTGCATGATGGCAAAGTGTTTTTTCTAGGTAGCTGAAGATGTTGGTAGGTAATGTAAATGACACAAAAATAAAACAATTGATTAATTCCATATTTGGGGACAGAGAGGCCTTGATCTTTTTTTTTTCTTTTTTTATTCAACCATCATGTGCTGTAGCCTGTATATGCCTACAAATCCAGTATGCTGGGTATTTGCTGTGTCAGCAGTAACATATCTTAAAATCTACACATTGACAATGCATCATACTTAGTGCAATTTGTCCTGGGCGAGCCTTTCAGGAATACTAAAGAGGTGCCTTCATCGATTCACAAGCAAACATTCAGCTGTTATCAGCATGTACAGGGACTGGTAGGTCAAAAAGCTGCAATATTAACCCTATATATACTAGTGTGGCGCTGTGAGAGACAGCTGCCTCTCCAGTAGCTCTTCAGTTTCAGCTCTTTTTAACCTCTTTCTCCCACTCTTTTTCTTCTTTCTACCCTTATTGCGGAGAGTTTGTATGCTTTTTTACGTATCCTGTGGATATTTTTAACTTTTTAATGCAACCAGGGGCCAGCTTTTCCACTTATTCTAGAGAGGAGCTGCTGGCCCTGAGAACAAGGGCAGGAGCCAGGATACGACACCCCATATCAGTAGAGCTGAGGAGAAGACCCAGGCACTGCAAAGCCGGAGCCAGGCTAAAAGCTAGACTTGCGAACAACCAGAGGCGCTTTAAACCATTGATTCCCTCCATAATTATGGGGAATATGAGCTCTCTGTCGAACAAGTTCGACGAGCTGTATGCACTGAATAACCAGCGGATTTACCGGTAGAGCAGCTTGCTTATCTTTACGGAGACATGGCTAAACCACCTCGTACCGGATGCTAACGTGGACCTGCTGGGATTCACTGGGGTGAGGGCTGACAGAGACATGAAAGCATGCAGGAAAAGCAAAGTTGGGGGGCTCATCATCTATGTAAACAACCGCTGGTGTAACCCAGGACATATCTCTGGAAAGACGGTCTTGTGTTGTCAGAAATTCGAGCTGCTAGCCATATTACCTGCCGAGGGAGTTCAGTCACGTGATCACCATCTGTGTTTACATTCCTCCGAGAGCGGACGCTGCCATTGCATGTGAGAAGATTCACTGCAAAGCTGCATCACAGCAAAGCTACAGACACAGACCACTGAGACACATGTGATTTCTGGGGACTTTAATTATGCCACTTTGGATTCTACTTTGGCTGTTTTTCACCAAGTTGTGGACTGTCCAACAAGGAACAACAGGACAATTGACTTGTTGTATGCTAATGTGAGGGCTGCATACAGAGCCACCCCCCTCCCCCTTCTAGGGGAGTCCGACCACAACCTGGTCCACCTACAGCCACAGTACATCCCCCTGGTCAAAAGGCAGCCTGCAACAACTTGCTCCATCAGGAGGTGGTCCCCTGAGATGGAAGGTGTCCTGAGAGACTGCTACAACACCACGGTCTGGGATGTGCTGATCAGCCCACACAACAAGGACATAGAGGGGATGATGCACTGTCTGACGGATTACCTTAACTTCTGTGCAGATGTGGTCTCCCCTGCAAAGAACTGTCTGCTACTACTCTAATAACAAACCTTGGGTAACATGGGAAGTCAAAGCTGTTCTAGACAGGGAGAAGGCTGCCTTCAGGAGCAGAGACAAGGAGGCCATGAAGGCAGCATAGCAAGAGGTGAAACACTGTGTCAGAGAAGCTAAATACAACTACAGGAGAAGGGTGGGGCAGAAACTGGAGGAGAACAACATGAGGGAGGTCTAGGAAAGTGTGAAAACCATGGCAGGTGCTTTTATCCAAAGCAATGTACATATGAGATTTTCATCACAAGCAAGGTTCTAGACGGGAGAGAACAACAAGAGTAAGTGTGCTAACACAACTTTCTGCTCCAACTGGACACAGGTGTGACAAGACAGTGCTATGAAGTAATGCAGAGGTTTATTTGTTGTTGTTTTCTTGTTTTTGTTGTTTTGGACAATGGAGAAGGCAAACGAACTGAACAACTTCTTCAACCCGTTCAACCAGCCCATGGCTGCCCCACTCTCACCCTCATTGCAGCCACTTCTCCTCATTCCTTCAACATACCTCCTACCAGACACCACAGCAGCCTCCTCCTCCTCCTCTCCCATCACCCCAACAAAATCTCCTCCTCACATCACTGTGGACCAGGTCAGAGGACAGCTGAAGACTCCACGCCAGGAAAGCAGCAGGTCCAGACAAGGTGTGCCCAAGGCTACTAAAGACCTGCGCTACTGAACTTGGAGAACCACTACAATGCATCAGCCTCCAGCTAGGGAGAGTGCCCACCCTCTGAAAGACATTATGCATCGTTCCAGTTCCTAGGAAGAACCGTCCCAGAAAGCTGAATGACTTCTGACCAGTGGCACTCACTTCACACCTGATGAAGACGTTGGAGCGGTTCTTCCTCAGCTTCATCAGACCCCAGGTACAACACACTCAGGACAGCCTGCAGTTTGCATACCGGACAGGTGTTGGTGTGGAGGATGTCATCCTCTATCTGCTATATCGAGCTCACTCTCATCTGGATAAGAGAAGTAGCACTGTGAGTATTCTCTTCCTGGACTTCGCGAGTGCCTTTAGCACTATGCAGCCCCTTATGCCTTGGGACAAACTAAGCACAATGGGAGTGGACCCCTACCTGGTTGCCTGGATTTTCAGGCTGAAGGACATCACGTCTGACACTGTGATCAACAGCACTGGAGCCATCCAGGGCACGGTGCTTGCCCCTGTTCTCTTCACCCTGTGCACATCAAACTTCTGCTACAACTCTGAGCTATGTCGCATTCAGAAGTTCGCTGATGACACAGCCATCGTGGGATGCATCAGGGATGAAAGAGAGGAGGAGTATAGGAGCCTGGTAAGGGACTTTGCTGCCTGGAGCCACACAAACCATTTACAACTCAACACCTCAAAGACAAAGGAACTGGTCATTGACTTTGGGAAGTCCAGACCCAGACCACGTCCAGTTCTGATAGAGGGAGTTGAGGTGGAGGCTGTGGACTCCTACAAGTACTTCGGGCTGTGGCTAGACAGCAAACTGGACTGGACAACACACACCAACCACCTGTACAGGAAAGGACAGAGCAGGCTGTACTTCCTGAGGAGACTGCGGTCATTTAACATCTACCAGTCTGTGGTCACCAGTGTTCTCTTCTACACGGTAGTGTGCTGGGGGGACAGCACATCCAAGAAGGACACATCCAGGTTGGACAAACTGATCAAGCAGGCCGGCTCGGTGGTTGGCACAAAGCTGGACTCTTTGGTGACAGTGGCAGAGAAGAGGATGCTGCAAAAACTTCATTGTTGTATATATTGTATAGGACATATTTTTCTTGTTTTTTTTCTGTATTTTGTATTTTATTGTATTTTATAACCTTTTTATCTGTATCGCTTTGAGCTGCTGGAACTCCAATTTCCCTGAGGGGTCTTCCCAAAGGGATCAATAAAGTTCAATCTAATCTAATCTAACCTAACATTCTGTTAAAGATGATGGAATATATATCTCTGCTTTTGCTAATCAATCATTTGTCTTTTATTATGGTCTTTCAGTACAACAAAAACAGATGCATACACTGACACACACTCTATTACATGTAAAACCGTGACATACATGCTAGTCACCCTCATATCCCTTCATGCAATGTTGCCCAGATGGCAGAAGAGACCTGACAATGAGTGCTGCATGAGTGTGTTTCGCGGCATGTCTGTGACAAGCATCACAAGTTTCCAGATGGGCAAGATTGGGCAATTACCTTTTCAGTGCTCAACATTCCTCTGTATGTCCACCCTGATCCCTCCTCTCAATTATTTACTCCTTCCAAGTTGCACCGCTGGGTGGGACTGAGATGAGAAGGGGGAGTAATTGTGCCTGCAGCGCAGTGCACCAAAGTACCAAAGTCTGCACTGCCACGTCCCATCGGCGAAGCGGACCTGACTTTGCACTGCACCGGCGGCGGAAACAAAAATAGAGCCCAGTAAGTCCGTATTCATACACAGCACTGTATGCCCTGACTGGCATAGCTAATGAAGTGCCTGTGCCCCTCCCTTATTTTTTGTTTTTTGTTACTTTTTCTGACTTTTTTAAGCAATTTTTGTATACATTCTGTGTTCTGTCTGTATGTTCAATTGCTACTGCAACAAAATAATTTCCCAAATTGGGATAAATAAAGAAGCAGTCTAAGTCTAAGTCTAGCACTAGCCTGTGTATGCGTGTGACAGTGAGTAAATGTGTGATGCACAGAGTCAAGGTGCAATTAAAAAGCCTGTCAGTGGTGTACGCAATAATAGACGGTCAGACTTTCACTGCTGATAAGTCTCAGCCTGCGCTGTATGAAGTGAGAAAGCAAGGGAGGAGTGAGCACAGGGATGAGGGGAGAGAAGAGTGAAGGACGCAGCTACCAGCAGACTGTAAATCTAGTCTTCAGAAAGGCTAATTGAATCACAAATGATACAAAAACAAATAAAGCCAAATGCTGCAATGTGTTCTGTCCCTACATAGAACCTGGCAAGTGCCAAACAGCGCACAGAGTTGGCAACTAGCTGGTGAACACAGAGGAACATCTGTAGTAGCAATTGCAGGTAAAGTAGCAGAGCCAAAGAGCCAGATACAATGACATGCAAAATTTGGGTACCCCTGGTCAAAATTTCTGTTCCTGTGAATAGTAGAAGACAAACAAATGTCCAAAAGGCATAAAGGCGTGTAAATCAAAGCTTTATAAATACTCTCCTCAAAGCTTGTCCCAACAATCATCTGCCATGGGCTCATCTAAGCAGCTGCCTAGCACTTGGAAGATTAAAATAACACAGCAGGAGAAGGCTATAAGAAGATAGGAAAACATTTTCAAGTAGCTGTTCCTTTGTTCCTTATTAATTTAAGAATTGGCAATTAAAAGGGACAGTGGAGGTCAAGCTGAAGTCTGGAAGACCAACTTTCTGAGAGAACTTCTAGCTAGAAGTGGTGGTACACTGGTACTTATTAATTACTTAATTATTAATTACTTACGGTAATTATTAATTAATTACTGGAAATTAAATTCCAGCAAATTCTGGAATCAAATATCACTGTCAGACAGTGTCATTACAACATCATCTGTAAACATGCTGATAATGAAAAGAAGATGGCTTCTAGCAGTGTACGAACTATGCCATGGCTTTTGGGGGAGCTTGGGGCATCTGATATATAATAATCATTTAATAACCACATCAAACCTCCACAAAATGAAAACCAAACATCATAGGTTAATACAATACGGCCAACTAAAGCAGGGCACAGTATAACTTACTCCGCAGTGAGTTACTATATTCTAGTTTATCAGCACCAATAAGACATGAATAAGTCAAACAGCAAAACAGCCTATAAACACACAATTGTATGAGCATCAAATCAAAAGCAGACAACACCAGGCGGTATACAAGGCATCGAGTCCTCATCAACACCGGTTGAAGTTACCACAGATGAGCACAATCATTTCTGTGTGCAAATACATCAATGTGAGGGTCATGTATCAACAAACCAGCCTGAGTGGTACTAAGAACGTCTGATCTGATGATTCTGATCTTTCAGTTTACCTGTTGATATGACTGAAATTTCATATTGCACCACCACACTTCAATGGTGATTGCAAGAATAGTCTGTCCAATACGAGCGTCCCCTTTACAGGGGGCAGCGTGAGATGCGCATAGTTCAGATGGTCAATGCTCATGCTATGAAGCACCAATCTTAAAGCTGCAGTGGGTAAGATCGAGAAGAGAGCAGACTTAGCCTGAAAATTTGAACCAACACAAGTTCCACGTCACTCCCCCTCCTTCTCTGCTGCTCTCATTCCCTGCCTCCAAGCCCCTCCTCCCTGCGGCGTCTGCGCGGCTGTCGTGACAACCAGTAACATTAGCCTTAGCATCGGAAACAAGCTAACTCTGCCAAGCCGCTACATCACAGTCGCTAACATACCGTACGTGCTGCGGAGTGTTACTGTAACAATCACCATATTAGCTTTATCGTTATTTGTTGTCTTAGCCATATATGTTGTTGTTAGCAGCGGCAGTATGGGCAGTTTCTCCTTTGCGGGTGGCTGTTGCTCCCACCATAGCTTTCACTAGCCCCCTGACACTGCTCACAGAGCTGTTTGAATGAGTGGCAGCCAGCAGCATGAGTAAAGGGAGGGGGCAGTTTGCGGCATGTGTGACTAGTCATTGACAGATGTCAGACACTCCCTTAGACGCTCCTCTTGAAATCGACCAATTGGTTGCCGAGCTATTACAGTGTAACTGCGCATTTAGTTTCACCACTCTGTCTCATTTACACTTGAAGGAAGCAGTTGACCAGCCTGAGGTGTTAGTTTACTGTCTTATTTGCATTTTGTCATTTTAAGAAAGATAAGAATGATAGCAAGCAGAAAAAAGGCTGAAAAGGTGTTTTCAACAGAGGAGTTTCTCCGTACGCTTGGACTAGATAATGGTACTCTGCCCAGATTGCCCAAATAAACATCTGGACATACCTGTGTTAAAACGTCTGTAAAACTGCTCAGGTTCATTTTTTAACATGTACGTTTGCACAGTTACTCACCAGATATTGCTTTACTAATTCCTAGATGAATTTGGCTACTATCCCATGATTTAAAGGTGGTTTTCACTCAACACAAGGTTTTTTGTTAGGCGGAGAGAAAAAAAAAATTCTACTGTGTTCAAGATGAATTTACTCTGACAGTAACACATATTTTCAGTCTGACTTCTGTAGTAATCTCACAGGTCTTAGCTTTCTTTTGAGATCAAGATTATTCATACAGCCTTTGTAGTTGTGAAGATATACTCTATTTTGGGTACGTCATTTCGGATAGGGGGTGGACAAAATAGGCCTCGTATTGAAGAGGTGCACGCTGGTATCTTTATTAGAGTGAATCAACCTCATGCATGAATCATACATCAATTATAGCCTAATTAAATGCATGATCAATGACGATGTAAATACAGAAAGATAGAAATGCATGGCAAAAATAGCATATTGCCAGTATTTTAGAGACCCACTAAAATTTCGCAAATCATGTTTTCACAGGAGCTCATGTCTGATTAAGGGGAGCCAAGCTCGCCCTGGCTCCCCGGTAGTTTGCACCCTGGCTTCAAAAACAGGATAATGATCCTAAACACACCTCAAAATCCACAATGGACAACCTCAAGAGGCACAAGCTGAAGGTTTTGCCATGGCGCTCACAGTCCCCCAACCTAAACATCATTAAAAATCTGTGGATAGACCTCAAAAGAGAAGTGTATACATGATGGCTCAAAAGGAAGAATGGGCAAAAATCCTCCAAACAAGAATTGAAAGAATCTTGACTTGACAACAAAAAGCTGTTACAAGCTGTAAAATTTACCAAAGGGGATATTAAGCACTGACCCTGAAGGGTTCCCGGACTTTTGTTTCAGGGCCTGCTTCTGCTTGTGTTGCAAATAAGCAGATGTTTGCTCACAACTTCATCATATCAACTTCACAGCTTGTCCTGCTGGCCCAAGTGGTCCAAAACAAATGTGGGTTTAATGATTAATAAGTTGATACAATATAATCATCAGATTTGAGGATATTGAAAACAGTTAGTTGCAACCCTATACACAAGTTCTGACAAAAAGAGATCACCATCAAGAATCCTTGAGTACTTGGAAAATAGGGGTCATGCCACTGGTGTTAACAGGTTTTTTTTAAGTTTCTTTCATTCTTCGGTCTTTCCCATTTTGCTCAAAAAAGGGCATGATTGTACAGGTAGTTGAGCACCAGTAAACACCAGTCATTATTTTCATACAGATAATGCTTACAACCTTACATAAATGACAACAAAAATGAATAAACATATGACATGACACAGTAGACTGAAGAATATGATGTTTCTTGAGTATGTGTTCCTATCTTATGAGGTTGTTGTCAACATTTAAGAAGCACACCATGTCAAATGTTTATCCATAAGTCATAACAGCACAGTTTTATTGTTTACAATGATCAATGAATCACATGAACTACAGTACATCAGACACATATTCTTTAACGTTGCTGCCTTCACATGCAGTTTGCAGTGTCTTGCACAGTCTAAGTTATAATGGAATGTCTATGAGCAGCTATTTACATAAGGAATGTGTACAGATGTCTTATTATCTCTTCTCTTGCACTCTTACTGTACACAAACACACATACATTCAAATCACCTGTCCCTCCCCACCTTCTCACAGCAGGATGCGGTATTTGAGGGCACGGGGGACCCTGTTGATGACAAGGCGTCCATCATAGCTGAGTGAGGCGAAAAGCCAGGGGTCAGCTGATGACCACTCTGCTGCATATACACTGTCTTCATGTTCCTCATAGGTGGACACCACGCTGTCCTTTAGGGGCTCCTTACCCCTAAATCACATACACACACACACACACACACACACACACACACACACACACAAACAAATGAGCTATGGAAAGAATTAAGAATTACATCTTGCAGACTTCATGTAAGAAGAACAAAAACAGAGAGAAGCAAGACACAGTAATCATTCCAACAGGGGTAATGACACATGCTTTCACAGAATCTTTCCTCAAAGGCATTTACAGTGTTGGTGACAAGTGACTGGAGTAATTCCGGGAAAAATTAAAAAAAAAAAAAAAAAGCTAAAAGAAGTTCAAATTGGAGCATTTTGGTAGCTGAATGGTTACAGCAAAAGCACATGGGACAGTATCGCGTTGATGAGCAGAATGGATTTAGAAAGCAATAAGCCTCTATAGATCAGAAACATTTAGTATCATCAATTATTAGAACTAGAATAGCCAAAGGCAAATCCACTTTCTTTGCTTGCCTTTAAACTTAGGTGGTGAATGGTAGATTCTACAAAGCATTCCAAACCTTGTATAGTTGTCCAGTTGCCTGTTTTGAGATCAATGATGTGTTTATTGGCTGGTTTGATACAACTTTTAAGTAAAACAAGTGATATACCCAATATCCCCAATTCTTACTGCATAATTTGTGAATCACTTAGCTCTTTATGATTAGGGAAGCTAACCAAGGTGTATGCTTGTATGATATTAAATTGGTCAATGTACATGGTAAACATGTAGACAAAGACAAATAAGAAGAAGTGCTGCTCTATGTTTTCTGTATAGGTTGTTACATTTGTTACATTTAAACATGCAGTGTACAGGTTCCACGTACACTGCAGAGGCCAGGAATCGAACTACTGACCTTATGATTAGTGGAGGACTGATCTATCTACTGAGCCACTGCTGCCTTGATTTTTTATTTTATCTTATGCAAATGATAGAATTTTACTGGCTGAGTCTGACCAGAATATGTGAGATGTGGTCAGTCTGTGGTGTTATATGTGGACATTCGCAATAATTCAAAGCAAAAAAAAAAATAGGGCATTTCAGAAAGAAAGGTACGGAAAGATGTACACAAACAATGAATTTTGGCTCAGTTGCTATGTCAGTTCATCCATCCATCCAATCATTGTCTATACCGGACTATCCCATTTGGGGTTGCGGGGGGGCTGGAGCCTATCCCAGCTGTCATTGGGCGAAAGGCAGGGTACACCCTGAACTGGTCGCCAGTTGATTGCAGGGCAACATATATAGACATACAACCATTCACGCTCACGCTCACACCTAAGGACAATTTAGAGTCACCAATTAACCTAATGAGCATGTTTTTGGTCTGTGGGAGGAAGCCGGAGTGCCTGGAGAGAACCCATGCATGCACAGGAAGAACATGCAAACTTCACACAGTAAGGATCGAATCTGCGACCTTCTTGCTGTGAGACATGCGCACTACCTGCTGCGCCACCGTGCTGCCCATGTTAGTTCATATAAATACTTTTCTTTCTTGGTTAATTTATGACTTACAAGGTTGGAATTGGATCTCCTTGTTCACTGCTGGGAGAGATCTGGGATCAGTGCTTAACACACTGAACATATGTAATGATCTTGGACATTCTACAAATACCAAATGCTACAATGCGTAACGTGTCTGCTGTGTTTGAAATCATTTAAAACTGTCGACATCATGAGGAATAGAGCAATACGATGTTTTCTGGGGGTTCACAGATTTGCTCCGACTCCAGCAATTCGGGGAGTCATGGCCTGGGTACCAGGTCCAATGAAAATCTGAAATGATGAGATTGTGGAACTATCTAATCAAAATGGAAGAGGACAGAATAAATAAGTATCTATGTGGAACAAATCACACATTTCTCCATGGGCAAAAGAGCTTTACTTACAGGTATGGTAATGTACAGGACATTAACAGAATTGAAATACCATTTCCCTCAAATCCCTGGTGCAAACAGCAATGAACATGAAAAATAAAATATAATATGAAATATAAAATAAAAAAATATATGAAAGTAATTTGAATATTCCAGATACCTGCAATAGATGTGGGGTAAATAAGGGTACTTTATTTCACTGTCTCTGCAATGTCCAAGAGTGAGGGAGTTTTGAGAGGAGGTTAGACTGTCTGTACAAGAGATTCTCTCAATTAGATTAGAACTGGAACCTAGGCTCTTTTTGCTAGGTCTTTACCCAGAGGGACATAGGATAAAGTGCCATTCTGCAGTTGGCTGGCAACTGGCTCAGGGTGTACCCCGCCTCTCGCCCGTTGACAGCTGGGATAGGCTCCAGCCCCCCCCCTCCCTCCCCGAAAGGGATAGTCGGGGTATAGAAGATGAATGACTGAATGAATGAAAAAATTATTATTTAATTATTAAATATTTATTTACTTCATATTTACCTCTGGAAAAAAATTCTTACACTCTTAAGGATAGACAGGAGGTATTCCAAAATGTATGGGGTCGTTTCATCAATTATATGAAGGACAATGATTTGTCGCGCCTGATGGACGGGCCTGGAACAGCATAGGTGCACCTTCTGCACGATCCAGTTTTTTCTTCCCCTATTGTCTGGACTGTATAATAATGTTTCTTCTGTGGACTATGTGCCTTCATTGAGAAAGCTCTCTTTTCAGTCTGCGGAGGAAGTAGAGGCGCTGCTGAGCTTTCCTGGCCAGTGAAGAGGTGTTGCTGCTCCAGGAGAGGTCCTCTGTGAGGTGCACGCCCAGAAACTTGGTGATGCTCACTCTCTCCACAGCATGATGGTCAGTGGGGGGTGCTGAGTGGAGGCTCTCCAGAAGTAGACAACAATCTCCTTCATCTTCTCCACATCGAGAGGGAGATTGTTGTCACTGCGCCATGCCTCTGCACCATACAGCCAGTTGGCTCACCTCATCCCTGTAGTTTGACTCATCGTTGTTATTGATGAGCCCCACCATGGTAGTGTCATCTGCAAATTTGATGAAGAGGTTGGTGTTGTGTGTTGGTGTGCAGTCATGGTTCAGCAGGGTAAAGAGGAGGGGGCTGAGCATGCATCCTTCGGGGGCCCCTGTGTTCAGCATGATGGTGCTGGATGTGTTGCTGCCGACCCAGACTGCCTGTGGTCTTAAGGTCAAGAAGTCCAACAACCGGTTGCAGAGCGAGGTGTTTAGTCCTAGACAGTCCAGTTTCTGTATCAGCTGCTGGGGGATGATTGCATTGAAACCTGAACTAAAGTCTAAGAATAGCATCCTCGTATGAGTCCTTATTTTCCAGGTGGGTGAGAGCTGAGTGGAGGGTGGTGGAGATTACATCATCAGTGGACCGGTTGGCCCGATATGCAAATTGGTAGGGATCCAGGGAGGGAGGGAGGGCAGATTTGATGTGGTGCATGACTTACCACTCAAAGCACTTCATGATGATGGGGTCAGTGCCACAGGGCGGTAGTCGTTGAAGCAGGATGGAGGAGTCTTTTGTTTGGAACAGGGGCGATGGTGGTACTCTTGAAGCAGGTGGGGACAACAGCTTGGCTCAGGGAGGTGTTGAAGATGTCTGTGAGGACATCTGTGAGCTCCTCTGCACAGTCCTTCAGCACACGACCAGGAATGTTGTCAGGACCTGCAGCTTTGCGAGCATTGATCCTGGAGAGGGATCTCCTCATGCCTGCTGGAGACAGGGACAGCACCTGGTCATCTGGAGGGGGTTGTGTCTTCTGTGCAGGAGTGTTGTTGTCAGCTTCAAACTGTCCAAAGAAGTTATTTAAACTGTTCAGCAGAGAGATGTCGCTATCACAGGTCTGTGGTCGGGTTTTATAGTCCGTGATGGTCTGTATCCCCTGCCACGGGGCTCCTTGTGTCTCTGCTGTCAGTGAAGTGGAGGGTTATCCTGCTGCTGTACCGCCTCTTTGCTAGTCTGATGCCACAGGACAAGTTGGCTCTTGCTGATCTCAGACCAGCCTCATCACTTGCTCTGAAAGCAGCGTTCCAGGCTCTTAGTAGCCTATGGACTTCCCCTGTCAGCTGTGGTTTCTGGTTGGCCTGTACTGTGATGGTCTTGGTGTCCGTGACATCATCGATGCATTTTCTGATGTAGGCAGTAACAGTGTCTGAATACTTCTGGATGTTGATCTGGTGGTTGTAGATGGCTGCCTGCTTAAACATGTCCCAGTCTGTGGTGTTAAAGCAGTCCTGAAGTGCTGAGGAGGCACCCTATGGCCACACCCATACCTGCTTCTGGACCAGTATGGTGATTTCTGTATGCTGGCATTAGCATCACAGTGATGTGGTCTGAAGCACCGAGATGGGGGAGGGGTAGGCCTTGTATGCTCCTCTTAGTGTTGTGTAAACCAGGTCCAGTGTGTTGTTTCCCTGTGTTGGAAAGTCAATATGTTGGTACAACTGAGGAAACACTGTCTTGAGATTTGCATGGTTGAAATCTCCAGATAGATAGAAAGGCCAGCATTTGATGATCATCAACTCCATGAGAGGTGAACAGTGTCTACAAATCACCACAGCGTCTTGACACCAAGCATTCCTGATGTAAACACAGACCCCGCTGCTGCGGGTCTTACCTCCTTCAATGAGGGCTCTATCTGCTCGGTAGCATGTTAGCCGGTTGAGCTGGATGGCGGAGTCCAGTATGCTGTTGTTGAGCCATGTTTTCCGTAAAAACAAAAACACAGCACTCATGGTTTGCAGGGTCGATCTCAGAAGCTGCATATAGTCCAGTTTGCTGTCCAAGGAGCGTACATTAACGAGTACAAGAGATGGCATAGCCAGCTTGTGTGGATTCGCAAACCAAACTTAAACAACTTATACATTTTAAAAACCACCACATAGAGTCAGAAAATAGGCCAACCACTGGAGGAGTTATGTATGTAGTGTCCAGGTACTATGGAGTAGACACTTACCATACATACAAGAGGGGTCAATAAGTAAGGTTGAAAGGACAACAAAGTGCTGGTGATTAGAAAGAAGAGTTGATACTTGTGGATGAGTCAGTCATTGTATGTAAAAGCTGGTAGTTGTGGATAAGCAGGGGGATGGGACAATAATGTACGGACAGTGATAGATCTGAAAATATGTGACAGTGAAGGTTCAGGCAGTCAGCTTTAATCTTTGGTGGACTAATATCTGTTCAAAATACATAGCACATTTTTGGACACATTTTAGTATTTTTGGTTTGTTTCACTGGGCTGCTTGTGGCAGTCCAGAAATACACAGAAGAAAAAAACCCTAATCAGGTATGATGTGATGAAGGCTGACTGTCTGTGGTATGGTTCCACATCTGTGCTATAATATAGAATGAAGAAACTGATGAATGGGTATCACTGTCCTAATTCTTTAAAGATGATAAAGCTCACTCATAGGTAATGAGGTACAAGTCCACGTTCAGAGCAAGAAAAAGCTAATCTCGCAAATGAATGGGAATTATGTGTCTAAAAAAAATGAACTCATACTCCTGTTAATGTTTAATAGGTCGGACAGTGAGAGATAGTTTATACATACATCAACAATTGTGCAGTGGAGCATTGAATTTCTAAATGCTTTTCTCTTGTATATTCAGTATTTGTGAATATGGACAACTCTCCTGAACCAAAACACACAGATACTCCTTCATGGTAACACTGAAGTGAGATACTGTGGACAGTTAAAACCTTACAAACCAAATCAGCTCTCTGCTTTTACTTTTTACTCTGTTTTACTTTCATGTGCTAGTATTAGTATTATTACTGTCTTATTATTCATGTGTTTGAATAGTTAGATTTCCATTCTAATAAAACTGTTTTATTTTCATAGCAAAACTAACATCCAAGCTGTAATAAACCATTGTTTTTGTTTAAAGCCACTGCCTTATACCAGACAACCCCTGAAAAAAGTAATTACCTTTAAGTGAGATTACTCTAACTTACTTGTCTTCTTGGTGGATGTCCTCCCCCTCACTGAGCTCCTCATCATCTACCAAGTGTCCGAATGGCTCTGAGGAGATGGACACCATGTTGGAGAGGATGAGGCGGCTGTCACTGCTGGCTGTCAATACCAGCTGGTCATGGCTGTGGTTGTAGCAGACACTCCACACCCTGAGACAAAAAACACATTACCAGACATGCATTCAGCATTTAACAGTGCAGCAATGTGGAAAAGTTCTGTGTTTTACATTCATGCATGGATACATTAAAGAGTCTGTAGCCATGTCTGTATCTTACTCTTTTCCACCAAAGCTCCATGTGGGTGAATAAACCAACATTAACCAAGCACTGAATGCAGTGATATTACTATAGTGAATTTGTACAAGCACTCATACAAATTTGTTGTATGAGCAGACTGCATGCTGAAACAGACACACGCACGCACGCACGCACGCACACACACACACACACACACACACACACACACACACACACACACACATGCACGCAAACACACACACACAGTTGTGTGTTATGATTAGTAATCAATATAATTTTTAAAGGACCCAAGGGGCAGACACAAAGCACAGAAACAAAGGGAGCCATTACAACACACACTGGTTTCTTAACAAGAATGAAAAAATACTAACAATGGTGCAAATGCGAAACAACAAAACACTATTTCCAAAATGCAAAAACAGCCCTTAAACAAAAACATCAACTACACCGTGGCAAGTGGGTAGGAACAAAAACACTCAACTATAGCAAGGAAACAAAACGGGGAAAACACACTATGGAAAACAAAGCTGATAGAAACAAGAATACGCACACAGGCTACTAGGATGACAAGATACTATAATAGAGAAGCAAGGTAATGGCTGGAAAGTTTAGCATGAAGCTCAAACAATATGGCGGCAAGACATCTCCGCCACGCCTCTTAAATGGGAAGACAAATCAGTGGATCAGCATCAGGTGCGCCGTCTTCCCTCTGAACAGCCAACACATACACAGAAAAACATAACACACATAATAACAACGCACAGTATAATATCGTGCAGAGAATCTGTCTGTCTCTCTTTCACACACACATGCTCACACAGCCATGCAGAAAATGCAACATTCTCACAGTGCGATTCACAACTAAATGCTCAAATCTGAATGTTTATTCAGGTGCAGATAATGGGAATTTGGTACATTGCAGTTTATACTTGGGCTTAGCTCACACAAGTTGATCATTATCCTAAACTCCACAATCCTAGATTTACAGTATTGGTTGCTCAGTTTCACTTGCTTCACTTCACTTTGCTAATTAACTTTTCACCTTTGGTCCCTTCTTATCACCATTTTTGTCTCTCTCTGTCGACATTCTCTTGCTCTTTTTCATCCTCTCTCTCTGTTTGTCTATGTCTTTCTCTCTCTGTGAGCCTGGGGTACAGCTCAGAGTGCGGTCCCAGTTCCCTCACAGGGAGGGATTGAGGGATAACCAAGGCTGTTGACAGGAAATCAGCCTCGGCCACACTGTTCCCTACGCTCCCCTGATTTGCTTCCCTTCTAAAAAAAAATAGTCCCTAATACCCCCAGAAACCCTGAGGCCATATCCTGGCTGCACTTTGAAAAATGAGTATGCATAACAAACACACACTCAGGGAACCACCCACACATACAGTATATGCATCACACAAAAGGACACACAGGACAAACACACATGCTTACTGTATGCATTATAGAACTGCTTGAATACACACACATTTGTATAGCCACACGGACAAAAAGAAAAAAAGAGAGCCATTGCAAAAACACTGGTTAGATGCAGGCACGCGTGCATACAGTCATGTAATTTTAGGGGACATTACATAGTCTTTCATTCCTGGAGACTTACCCTACCCATAACCATAACCATAACCATAACCATAACCACTACTTGCTTAACCCTAACCCTTACCCTCACCATACTTATTGAATACACTTTTTTAGCACTAATATTTTATTAACCCCTTTTGTTTTATGTCTGCCCTCTTAAATCCAAGCCCAGCACTTATTTTATTTACATCTTAATATCCTGTATAGAGCTTGCTCTTTTTAAGTGGTGACAGCCCCAAATGGTATAGCAGAGACCCTGGAAAGATGGGGTATTTTGATAAATATACAAGTTCCCACTGCCGGCCTACACCGTTGCCCAATCCACCATGCATTTTTAAACAATACACTTGGCCAGGTTTTTAAGCATTTTTTAAGGATCAAAGATCTTTTGATCCCAAAAATAAAAAGTGTGCCAATATCCTTTGGATCCCCACAGCCCCAGAGAGCCTGTGCCCCTCGCAGTGCTCCCCCAAGAGCACTGCGCTTTCACCCAAACCTTACCCTCACCATAACCTCAACCTAAAACGTCTGTGAAGATTGTCATTCATCCCGGTCATGGTACTTCTAAGTGCTTCCAAAGCAACTGGAGTTGTTTGTGGTTCTAGGAGACATTTCGCTTCTTATCCAAAAGGCTTCTTCAGTTCTAACTGACTGGTGGGGAGTCTCCAGCATTTGTCCTCTTGCAGGATCATAGCTCCACCCAGCATCATGCAAGTTGTTAGTCTAATGGGTCAAGGTGTGGCTGGCACAATAAGTGTTGATGGGTGAGAATGGGTGTGTCATTGACCCGTTCACCCATCATGTGACTCAATAGGGTCATGTGAGTCCTGGTGTGAATGGCTGTTAAGCTGCCTGGGGAGAAATTTCAGGACTGCATTGTAGGTGGCTGATAGCCACACACCGACTCATGTGACTCAACGACTTGCATGATGCTGAGTGGAGCTATGATCCTTAGATCATTAGATCATGATCAGTTAGAACCAAAGAAGTCTTTTGGATAAGATGCGAAACTCCCAGGATTTTTCCAACAAAGTGGCAAACTTAAAACTGGACTCGGATGAAACCATGGTATCTTATGATGTCACCTTGCTCTTCACATGCATCCCCACCATGGAAGCAGTGAAGACTGTAATGAAATGACTACTACAGGACAGCAGTCTCTCCAACAGAAACAACCTCACCCCCGGTCACATACGTGCCCTGCAAGACCTCTGCCTGACAACCACCAATTTCTAATACAACCAGGGCTTCTATAGACTGAAGCATGGCTGTGCCATGGGACCACCGGTCTCTCCTATAGTGGCCAATCTCTATATGGAAGAAGTAGAGAGCAGAGCCCTGATCTCCTTCACAGGGATTCTTTAGGTACATGGATGACACCTGGGTCAAAATTAGAACACAGGAAGTGGAAGCTTTCATGGATCACATCAATGCAGTGGACAGCAACATCAAGTTCACTCAGGAGGATGTCAAAGGAGACAGTCTGGCCCTTTGGGATTGTGTAGGGCACATTGAAGAGGACAGGAGTCTCAACATTGAAGTATACAGAAAACCCACACACACCAATCAATATTTGCTCTTTGATTCTCACCACCCTCTGGAGCACAAGCTGGGGGTTATCAGAACCCTTCAACATCAAGCTCAGAATGTGCCCACAAGGACAGAGGGCAAGGATAAGGAGCAGAAACACATCAGGGAAGCACTCAGAACATGTGACTACCCAAACTGGGCCTTCATTAAGGCCACAAAAAGACACAGAACAGAGAGGGAAGGGATTCTAAACAGAACAACATTGTCATCCCTTACATTGCAGAAGTATCTGAAAAACTCAGAAGGATTTTCAACAAACACCAAATCCCTGTTCACTTCAAGCCCAGCAACACCTTGGGGCAGAAACATGTCTATCCTAAAGACAAAACACCCAGACACAGGCAGAGCAATGTAGTTTATGCAGCGAGGAATGCACAGACTTGTACATTAGGGAAACAAAGCAACCGCTTCACAAGTGCATGGCACAACACAGGAGAGCCAACACCTCAGGTCAAGACTCAGCAGTCCACCTACATCTCAAGGACATGGGACATTCCTTTGAGGACAATAATGTACATATTTTGGCCAGGGAAGAGGAGTGAAAGAAGTCATCCATGTCAAACTGGAGAGACCATCAGTGAACAAAGGAGGTGATCTAAGACACAGTCCTGAAATCTCTCCCCAGGCAGCTTAACAGCCATTCACACCAGGACTCACATGACCCTATTGAGTCACATGATGGGTGAGCGGGTCAATGACCCACTCATTCTCACCCATCAACAACTATTGTGCCAGCCACACCTTGACTCATTAGACTAACAACTCGCATGATGCTGGGTGGAGCTATGATCCTGCAAGAGGACAAATGCCAGAGACTCCCAACCAGTCAGGTAGAACTGAAGAAGCCTTTTGGAATAAGAGGTGAAACATCTTCTAGAACCAAAAACAACTCAAGTTGCCTTTGGAAGCACTTAGAAAAAACCTTAACCTAATCTTAACCTATGTCTACACCCTAAAATTTAATGATTTACATTGTGAGGACTTGCCTTTTGTACCCATAAGGAAGGCAAATCCCCACAATGTGGCTGTATAAACAGATTTATGTCCTTACAATGTGAGTAATACATGGGTGCGCGCACACACATACTTATCTTGTATCTGAGGAGATCCCATCTGAAATTATCTACAATTATGGATATGTTTGCCAAGTTGATCTTTCTTTTGGAGATAATGTCCTCTCCAGTGCGTTTGTGTGCATATGTTTGTCTACGTGTCTGTGTGTGTGCATGTGTGTGTGTATGTTCCTTTATCAGGTGAGAATCGATGTACTGCAGCAATAGCCTAGTTTGTCTCACAAACACACTGATCATCTATTCAGCTCACGCAGGAGAGTGTCTCCCATGCACACATACACACACACACACTTGTGCAGTACACTATGGTCTCAAGAACTGTCTCAAGATTCACAGAAGAAAACCTAGAGCAGAATTGGGCAGTGTTCGACTGACAGTGATTCAGTCCTTACTAGCAAAATGAGTAGCTGCTTATTTAATTACTAATTAGTGTATTCATGCCTTTTATTGCACCAGCAGTAGTTAGGGCATTTCATTTGCTAGGAGATAAAACCATTAATAAAACCAGAAACCAATAAACAGTGGAGCAAAGGAGTTATCATCATGTTTATCATCATTGTTAGTGAGTTATCCTGAATCTGCCTGAATTACACTCTAATGCCGTGTAAAAAGTCTTTTCACATGTAAAGTATAGTTGTATTAGACACAGGAAATACTTGCTCACATTCACGCTCAAGCTGTAAAATTTAATGAAATGATAAATTACTTTTTCACCTATTTTGGTAATGTTTCTTGTCAATTCCAATCATGTAATAAAATTTCTAATAAAATGTTATGGTCCCAACACAAGTTCAGTGTACACTCTTGAGCACAATAAAAAGGGTGTCTCTTTAAATAAATAAGTAGCCAGGCAGAGAGGAGATTAATTGACTGTAACTGTGAGATACCCAACTCTGAGATTTCTTTCACCACCCTTATATATTGGAGGTGAATGGAAATTTCTTCAAACTGGCTGTCATCTCTGACTATGAACTATGACTCTGACAAGGCATTACATTTATTTTAGAATGGCCATTCTGTGTGTGTGTGTGTTTGTGTGTGTGTGTGTACATAAAATTACTTAAAATTGTCTCTAGGTGTGAGTGTGAGCGTGAATGGTTGTATGTATGTTGAATGATAGTGAAGCATAGTGCAAGTTCAGATATACCGAGGAAGTCAAACTTGCAGTTTGCAGCTCAACTCTCTTCGCACTCTATTGGCATATCTCAAACAGAGCGAACTATTTAAGCTGCCCTAGCCAACTTAACCTTGTTGCTTCCTCTACCAACCTTTTAAAACCCATCTTGACCCCAACTCCACCTTTTATGGTATATCTGTACTGTTCTCTATGGGGTCTTTTCTGCTGCTCTCCCTGCTCTCACTGAAGGGCAGGGAGGTCCCAGAACAGAGACATACCACCAAATGGAATTTCTGCATCCAAAGAAACATTCCTTGACAAAAGTGGTCTTGACTGAAATATATATATTATCAATCCATGAACACAAATTGTCTGTTTCCCACCAAAACATGGGAGGATGACAAGAGGTTCTGAGATTTAGTGTGGAACTCAGCGATACTTGAGCAGGATGGATACTTGCTAACATGGGAGGTTCCTCTAGTTGAAGGACCCACTCCACTAACCACCCTTGTCTGAACCTCTCTGGACCCACAACCAATCCACCCACCAGTGTGAGTGCTCCTCCAGGGTCTTGATGGGCTCCTGGATGTTGCGAATGTCCCAGAACTTGACCTTGCAGTCATCTCCACAGCTGGCCAGGTAGTATTGCCGGTTGGGATTGAAGTCCAGGTCACGCACTAGCTGGCCATGGGCGTTTTCTATACAGTAGATCTGACTGGAGAGGAAAGAGAGGGAGAGAGATAGATGGATGATAAGAGAGGGTTGATTAGAAAGGAGTAGACAGGAGGCATGGACAGGAAGAGAGGTGAGAGGAGAAACAGATAGAAAAGAATTAGGATGGAAGGATCTGAGAGGCAGTAGGGGACAGAAATGATAGAAATGATAAGAGACACTAAAACATTCCCAGTCGAAATCAAAGATTCCTCTGTGTCTGTCAGTGAAGGCCAGGCTCAATAAAGAAACCGACAGCAGTGGTAGTACATTATAAAGGCAAGCCTCATAACTCCAAAGCCTTGAGTTCCTGCTAAAGTGAAGTTAACAGAATGATATGACAGACTAAGAGAGAAGCTCTGTGCACTGTGTCTCTTTCCATCTTTGCGACCCCCTTCACTTCCCTTCATCCCCCATACATTTTCTTCAGCTCACCTTATCTTCTCTCTTCAACATACACTTTGAAAATACTATTGCACCCTCTTTTATTTGCTTCCTACTCTGACCTTCCAACCATGGTTTTTCTTTGTGTATCACAATGGTTTCAAGAGCCAAATTCAGCCTTGGTAATGGTCATTTTGAATAAACTGACTTGCTAGCTTGCTTTGACTAATGTGTTAAAGTGATAAATGCGGAACTTAATAATATTTTTACCCTGACAATGGATGGAGTGGTTATGTGTAATGTGAAAAGTGCTACTCATATTGACAAACCTAAAGAGAATTATCACCCAACTTTGCCTGAGCTCAGTGGAGTGTTTTAACCTCTTCAATGTCTTTGTTTTGTTTTTCTGATCCCCAGACTCTGCTCTCATTTACCTAATTTCCAGATACAGTAGGTTGTTGTTTTCAGCAAAAGACTCAGATAAGCCACAGTACACAACCAGCACCAAACAATAGACAAAATATGTCTACAGGGTAAAGTTGAACATGTAGAAAGTTAGACGCTAATATTGTTTTAATATCTCCAAGATGAAAAGAGCAAAAGAAATTCTGTTTAAAATTATGACAATAAAACAGAGCTGTAAGAAGAGTGAATCTAATATTGGATGAGCAAATAAGCAACAAGTGTTTATATAGACCAATATTCCAGCTGTTGTCCACTCTAGTGCTGCCACCATTACTGTGGTGGCAGAGTTGAACAGGACACATTTTTACTGACTGTGAAATAAAGGTACTTGGGTTAATCGTGGTCAGATATTGCCCCCTCTATTATTCATTCTCATAACACTAGTGTTAAATTGGTTATGACAGGCTTTAGGAAAAAAACAAATAAATTTTTGCACAGTGTGGATGTAAAACTGCTGGGTAACTCATTAGTATTACTTGTAAGCTTATGGCTATAAATCATCAAATGTTCAATCCATGATGTCTTGCATTGATCAGATGTAATAGATAATAAAAATGTCAGACTTATGAAATTGTAATAGTGAAATTTTGGCCAGGAAACATATGCATCTAGTCCAGAGAGTAAGAGATCAGTAGTACAATACACCCTTGAAATCCAACATGCTTCTCAGAATCACAATGACTTAATGGAGGCAAATGAAAGTGAAATTTATTTCAGAAAGTAGAGGCTTGTTGCCTAGCTTACCATTTGTCATGGGAGTTTTCCTCCTTTATTCTGGTCAGTGTTTACATTCGAATTCAGGCTTGTGTTAGTGAGGTGTTACAACACCTGGCTGACCAGAAAACTAACATGGAGCTTGGACATCCAGACTCTCCGCATTGTTCTTGGAGATGTTAACAGAGCAACCCTCAGCCATACACCAGGGATAAAAACACAATGAACCTTTGCTATACCATATTAAATAACTCCTATCACTCTGTACTTCGTGCAGCTTTGGGACTCATCTTCTCCCGATATGCAGGCAGAAACCAAAATCTGCTAAGCCTGTGGTCAAGACTGTGAAGCAGGGTGGGAATTTAACTTTAACTAAATGTGAACATCTACCAGACACTGATGGCTAAATGTTCAAATTCACCACCCACTCAACAATAAATCATTATTTGGTGCCTGAAATTTACCAACCACTTACATATTTTACCAGCACCTAAAATAGGTGAGATATGATGGTGTTTTTGTAATTTGGTTAGAAGTTTTACAGTTTGACATCTTGAAGCTGTGACAATGTTTTTGTGAAGGCACGTAAACATGGCATTACAAAACAAGACACCAGACAAGAAGTGGATATATGCTGTAAGAGATATATTTACTTTCCAGCATTGCATCTCACCAACTTGGTAACAATGTAGCAGAAAGTCAACACCCAAGAGACTCAAACCATTTGTGTACTGTTATCTACTGAGTGCAGAATGAATGTGACGGGATGCTCTGATGCTTACATTTCAATCTGGCATGTTACTGACTGTGCTGATGAACCAGCTCTTTTGCTAACATAGCAAACAGATATGATGAGCACAAGTGACATGACGGTTGTCAGGGACGGGTTACATTGCAGTTATATTGAAAAAGGAAAATGATGGGGGTATTACCTTTCAGACATGTATACATGCTTATATTACATGCATATAATTACGTAAAAACGTACTTCATGTACATAATCTAGAACTTTACATATTCAGTATTTATTTCTATGCACTATTTTGCAAATACATAATAGTTCTATGTTTATTTCTAACTCTTTATTGAGCTTTGTTGTCCTTGCTTTCAAACTAGGTATACTTCTATCTCCATTTCCACTGGAACTTGTGAACAAAATATCTTGGACTGTAAATAGCATTCACAAGATATCAAATGAAAAATCCTATTTATGCATTAGCAGCCCTTATATATTAATTGTTCCGTTGCTAATATTACTAAGCTAGCCTCCTGATACTGCTTTCAAAGTAAAAGAAAAAAGCAGCAAATCGAGTAGGGGTCAGAGAATGGAAAACTATTTGAATAAACTGGTAATTAATTGGATCTACAGCTCTGCCTCCACCATAAATGCAACATGAGACTAGAAAATCAGTACTTATTTTTCTTCAACACTGTTTCTTTTCCAGGCCCAGCATAGCAAAACTCAGCTTGGCACGGTTTTGTTCAGCTGAGTCGAAAGCCTGAGTGTTATGGCCCAGCTGGATACCAACCCGCAGCTAGTCAGCTGGCTAGTCACCCTGCTGATAACATTAGGCAATTGACATGCTAATTAAAAATCTCATTAAAATAAAGGCAGTATAAGAGAATGACCTGGGGCAGACTGCTGGGCTTCAGTTGGGTCAAGACAACTCAGGAATTGCGTGACTCTGTGTGTGTGTGTCTATACATATATATATATATATATATATATATATATATATTTGTATGTGCGGTCACTGCCACTAGACCATGGTACTGTTGTCAGCATATGGAGCTTGACAGAAAATGTCAAATATTGAGTACAGTTTCTAATGAAAACACATGGCCATGGACTCCACGGAACATAGATTGAGCACATAATGAGTGCACATAAATTGCTATCTGGCAAGCAATACATATGCATGCATATGCTGTGGCTCAGGAGGTAGAACAACTGTCCACCTATCAGAAGATTGGTGGTTCAATCCCAAGCATACTTGGGCAAGATATTGATGCCCTGATGTGTGTGAATGGATAACGCTCACAATGAGCAGGTGGCTTGCTGTACAAATGTGTCTCTTAATGGGTGAATGCAGACTTGTAAAAGCGCTTTGAGTGGTCATCAGACTAGAAAAGTGCTATAGAAATACAGTCCATTTACCCTTTGTTCAAGATGTTATCTGGATATTTCCAAACATGAACATTAGTGTTCCAAAATATGTCATTTTCTATTTTCTATCTATCATTTACTGGCTCATCGGAAGATGATGAAAAAATGGCACTTTGTTTTATTGTTTGTGTGTAGTTTTATTGTAAACTACTTTATATGATGACCTGCATGCACCTCTTAAGAATGCAGAACAAAAATCCTGAATTATTTTGGTGTGATGAAAATGAGAAGGCAAAGTATGGATTAGTTTGCAAAATTTGGCAAACTACTAGAGTGAATAATACACAACATATCAGTTTACTGCTGCATGTCAAGTGTGAAAGCACACAGAATACATTATTCATGTTTTCCTATAATTTGTATAATTGGTTTCACACATATGTAGATGGAAACTGATAGTCTGCCCTGTAAGCCTGTTAAGGCTGTTGATGTTGTTGGGCTGATGCAAGATACTACATTGATATCAGAATACAGATGCATCTTTCTGTGGATTACCACACACTTTATGTAATCATTATTTACTTATTGCATTTATGGAACATCATTTTAAGGAATATAGGTCTCCCATATGAATGAATACATACAATACATTTACATATTTGAAATATGCATCAACCATAATCAGCTGCTCTAACTTGGGTCGACTTGGAACTTTTGGTGAACTTCAATTTCACTCAAAATAGCAAATTCATGTGTAATTTTGAGCTCAACCATAATCAGCTGCTCTAACTTGGGTCGACTTGGAACTTTTGGTGAACTTCAATTTCACTCAAAATAGCAAATTCATGTGTAATTTTGAGCTGGAGCATGATTTATTTCCTCCCTCTCCTATTTATGATTCTGAGGTAAAAGGCATGACCCCTGGCTGTAGGGTGGCTGGTGTTCAACCTGGCCCACCATGGAATGGGACACACCCACTGCATGAAAAGGAAATGGAGCAGGAAACTAGGTTAGTTTCACTCTTTCCCTCTCTGGTGTCTCTGCGCAATCCTTTTCACACACGCACGCATGTGTGTACACACACACACACACACACACACACACACACACACACACACACACACACACACACACACACACACACACACATGCACAGACAAACACAGACAAACACACATACTCAGCATACACTCCCTTGGCCCAGACTAATAGGGGAGAGACCTGGGTACTTTTTCTATTTGTGTGAGTGTGTGTTTGTGTTTGTATAAGTGAGGAGGATTAGAGTGGTGGCCAGCCTAAACCACCAAACACACTCAATCTCAAGTCATCCAGACAGCAAGACTGACATATGTGTGTGTCTGATGGGGGTTGATGAGGTGACAGGGGACCTATTACACACACTGTTAGGTGCTCACAGATAAAAACGTAAAACTGGGAAAACACACTCTCCCAAATACTGTTGTTGAGAAGGCAGTTACACAGGTAGATAGACAAGCATACATTTGGCAATCACACCCACAACCANGTTAGCATCGTGTGCAACTTTAACTTTCATCAACAACTGTGGGGTAAGCAGCAATCCAGAATTTTTTTTAGTATTTAACTCACTCCGGTGCTATCACCTGTCTCTATTTAGTTAACTCTTTAGTCTCTACCACTGGTTATAAAACTTCTGCTTGGTGGCAGGATATGAGTTCATCTCAAACTCTGATAACTTTAGGACTAATTCAAGCCTATGTAGAACAGAAAGGGAACAAAGCAGTTGACTACTAATTTTATCCATTTTATAACTTTTAAGTCATTCTGATATAGACCATGGCAAGACTCAATTTAGATCTTTGTGTCTCCTACTCTCACATCCAGTTCTAACACTGTAGGTCCTGCCGCTGTGTGCTGAGACTCTCAAAGAGTTTCTGAAAAACTAGCCATCCTGAGCTACAACTACATCCATAGCTTGAGAGGTTGTGACTCTCAGAAACTCAGTATGTTGATCTTGGCATGCAAAGATTCTTTCCTCCCAAGGGCTTGGGTAATGTTCATTTCCTCCCCGACTCAACCAGATCCAAAAAATATAGAAAAGGCCACACTCTTGGACCAACACACTACAACATTATAAATCTGAGTTGGTGTTGACCACTGCCCAATAGCATGCACCTGTTACACAAAATTACAAACCATGTATTACTGTTTGAAATCTCAAACACTTTTCTAAACAAGCATTTTGTCTGATTTGTACTGCACTGATACTGGGATTATCATGAAAATTCCTGGGCCAAACTTGACTTTTATGGAAGCATTTAATTCCATTGCAGACAAACATGCACCTTTTAAGAAAAAGGGAACAACCCTTCATTCTGTTCAGAAATTTCAGATCCGTTAAGTGCAAAGGATCCTGCATGCACAAAGCTCACATAACTAAATGACCCACTGATTGGCAGTATTTTCATCAACAGTGTAATAGATGTCTCACTGTTATTTGAAATGCCAAATCATCATTTTATGTGTCTCCTCTTTCTGAAACTCAAGAAAACATAGTTACGTTTTGGAAAATGGCTAATTCATTATCACATAATTCTACTTCATCCTTCACCCAGTGAAACTGTTCTCTATTGCACACGCCTTCTGCACACCAAACTGATTGTGTGCAGAATTTATTTGTGAATGTCCTTTCTTGGTAATTTTCATTTCAGCTGTTGGCCTCTGGCATTGGTTTGGTACAGCCCACCAGTCACAGTCTACATGACTTCCTCATTTAGATGTGTATGTGACTTTTCATTTCGGTGTGTATGTGCCTTCCTCATTTGAGTGTTGCTTAGTGGAAAATTACATGACTCACTTGATTCCATATCCAAGATCATAAATTATATTTTGACACCCCTTCTTGAGATCGTCTTCCTCATCACCCACAGAGATGTAAGTGCATCCTCCTCCGATGGTGTAGGTGTAATCTGTGTCAATTCAATTCAATTCAGTTCAATTAAATTTTATTTGTATTGCGTCAAATCACAACAGAAGTTGTCTCAGGACACTTTCCATATAGAGCTGGTACAGTCTGAGCTCTTTTATCTACAGAGACCCAACAATTCCCTCATGAGCAAGCACTTTGGCAACAGTGGAGAGGAAAAACTTCTTTTTAACAGGCAGAAACCTCAGACAGAACCAGGCTCTGGTTGGGCAGCCCTCTGCCTCGACCACTTGAGTGAGAGAGAGAGCAAGAGAGAGAGAGTGAGACAGACATGGAGACAGACAGAAATGCAATCAGAAAGAGAGAGAGAGAGCCAGACAGACAGAGAGAGACAGACAGATGGACAGAAATGCAATCACAGAAACAGAGACAGTGGATGTAATAATAGTAGTAGCAGTTGCAGTGGATGTCAGGCAGGGCCATAGCAGGAGACGGAGCTGTACAATGCAGACTCAGCAACTATCCATGGGAACCTTCGAGACATCAAAGCCCAGAGACTCCGGGGAATAAGTTTACATACACTTGTAAAGAACATAATGTCATGGCTCTCTTGAGTTTCCAGTTATTTCTACAACTCTGATTTTTCCCTGATAGAGTGATTGGAACAGATACTTCTCTGTCACAAAAAACATTCATGAAGTTTGGTTCTTTTATGACTTTATTATGGGTTAACAGAAAAAGTGACCAAATCTGCTGGGTCAAAAATATACATACAGCAATGCTAATATTTGGTTACATGTCCCTTGGCCATTTTCACTTCAATTAGGCGCTTTTGGTAGCCATCCACAAGCTTCTGGCAAGCTTCTGGTTGAATCTTTGACCACTCCTCTTGACAGAATTGGTGCAGTTCAGTTAAATTTGTTGGCTTTCTGACATGGACTTGTTTCTTCAGCATTGTCCACATGTTCTCAATGGGGTTTAAGTCAGGACTTTGGGAAGGCCATTCTAAAACCTTAATTCTAGCCTGATTTAGNAGCAGATTTGGTCACTTTTTCTGTTAACCCATAATAAAGTCATAAAAGAACCAAACTTCATGAATGTTTTTTGTGACAGAGAAGTATCTGTTCCAATCACTCTATCAGAGAAAAATCAGAGTTGTAGAAATAACTGGAAACTCAAGAGAGCCATGACATTATGTTCTTTACAAGTGTATGTAAACTTTTGACCACAACTGTAAGTTAGTAACACGCCGTGGTAGGACATGAAAGAGTGCAGATGGAGAGGGAAAGAAGGACAGAGGAGCTCGGTGTATCTTTGAAGGTCCCCCGACAGTCTAATGCTATAGCAGCATAACTAGGCAAGACTGAGCTTGCCCTAACTATAAGATTTATCAAAAAGGAAAGTGTTAAGCCTACTCATAAATGCAGAGACAGTGTCTTTCTCCTGGATATAGACTGGAAAATGGTTCCACCAGAGAGGAGCTTGATAGCTAAATGCTCTGGCTCCTGTTCTGCTTTTGGAGACTTTAGGAAGCATAAGTAAGCCTTAACAAAAGATGGTGTCTGACCATTTATGGCTTTGTAAGTAAGTAGGAGGATTTTAAATTCTATTTTAAACTTTACAGGGAGCCACTGTAGAGTGGCTAATATCGGAGAAATATGATCTCTCTTTCCTGTTTTTGTCAGGACACATGCTGCAGCGTTCTGGAGCAACTGGAGAATATTTAGCAACAAATTTGGGCAGCCTGATAATAAGGAATTGCAATAATCCAACCTGGAAGTTACGAATGCATAGACTAGTTTTTCTGCATCATTTTGAGACAGCATATGCCTGATTTTGCAATGTTACGTAGGTGAAAAAAGGCAGTCCTTGAAATTTGTTTTACATGGGAGTGAAAGGACATGTTCTGATCAAAGATAACTCCCAGATTCTTAACAGTGGTGCTGGAGGCCAGCGCAATGCCATCTATTACTGTTATGTCAACAGAAAGTGAGTTTTTTAAGGTGTTCAGGGCTAGTACTATAACTTCAGTTTTGTCCGAGTTTAGCATTGGAAAATGCAGGTCATCCAGGTCTTTATGTCCTGAAGACACAATTGTAGTCTAGTTAAGTGATTAGTTTCTTCTGTCTTCACTGATAAATATAGCTGGGTATCATCTGCATAGCAATGAAATGAGTGCTTCCAGATAATGTTCCCTAAAGGAAGCATATATAAGTGAATAGAATTGGTCCAAGCACAGAACCCTGAGGAACTCCGTAGCTGACTTGAGCGAGCACAGAAATATCGTCATCAACGTGTAGTCTCTGCAATAGGATACCATGGTCAATGATGTCAAATGCAGCACTAAGATCTAATAAGACTAGTACAGAGACAAGTCCTTTGTCTGATGCAATTAGAAGGTCATTTGTAACTTTAACCAGCACTGTCTCTGTACTATGATGCACTCTAAGTCGTGACTGGAAATCCACAAATAAACTATTGTTGTGTACAAAGTCGCACAGCTGATTAGCAACTGCTTTCTCAAGAATTTTTGAGGGAAAGGGGAGATTAGATATAAAGTACTGTGCAAAAGGTTTAGGCAGGTGTGAAAAAATGCTGTAAACTGAGAATGTTTCCAAAAATATAAGTAACAATTCTTTATTTTCATCAATTTAAAAAATGCAAAGTGAAATCCAAACCAAACCAGCATCAATTCTTATAGGTACACTCGCACATAGTCAGGGATTTTGTAGGATTGTTGTCAGGTGTATGATCAACCAATTATACCAAACAGGTGCTCATGATCAATTTCACATGTAGGTTGAAAGACAGTAACTGAAACAGAAAGAGCTGTATGTAGGAGGCTTTAAACTGGGTGAGGAACAGCCAAACTCTGCTGCCAAGGTGAGGTGGTGGAAGACAGTTTCATGTCACAGGTCATACACTATTGCAAGACTGAGCACAGTAACAAGACACTAGGTAGTTATACTGCATCAGCAAGGTCTCTCCCAGACAAAGATTTCAAAGCAGACTGAGGTTTCAAGATGTGCTGTTCAAGTTCTTTTGAATAAGCACAAAGAAATGGGCAACGTTGAGGATCATACATGCAGTGGTCGACCAAGGAAACTTAGTGCAGCAGATGAAAAATACATCAAGCTTATTTCCCTTTGAAATGACAGATATTTCTTAATGACACTGACTGTATGTTTGAGGTCGTTGTCCTGTTGCAGAATAAATTTGGGGCCAATTATATGCCTCCCTGATGGTATTGCATGGTGGATAAGTATCTCCCTGTATTTCTCAGCATTGAGGACACCATTAATGCTGACCAAATCTCCAACTCGCATTGCCGGTAGTAAGTCGGACCTGTTCCCGGTGCATGTTGGACTCTGGCAGGGCTGCCCTTTGTCACCGGTTCTGTTCATAATTTTTATGGACAGAATTTCTAGGCGCAGCCAGGGGCCGGAGGGGGTTCGGTTCTGGACCCGGCAGATTTCGTCTCTGCTTTTTGCGGATGATGTTGTCTTGTTGGCTCCATCGAGCCAGGACCTTCACCATGCACTGGGGCGGTTTGCAGCCGAGTGTGAAGCAGCTGGGATGAGAGTCAGCACCTCCAAGTCCGAGGCCATGGTTCTCGACCGGAAAAAGGTGGCTTGCTCCCTCCAGGTTGGGGGAGAGTTCCTGCCTCAAGTGGAGGAGTTTAAGTATCTCGGGATCCTGTTCACGAGTGAGGGAAGGATGGAGCGTGAGATTGACAGGTGGATCGGTGCAGCGGCAGCAGTAATGCGGTTGCTGTACCAGTCTGTCGTGGTGAAGAAGGAGCTGAGCTGAAAGGCGAAGCTCTCGATTTACCGGTCAATCTAAGTTCCTACCCTCACCTATGGTCATGAACTTTGGGTCATGACCGAAAGAACGAGGTCCCGGATACAAGCGGCTGAAATGAGTTTCCTCCGCAGGGTGGCAGGGCGCTCCCTTAGAGATAGGGTGAGGAGCTCTGTCACCCGGGAGGAGCTCAGAGTAGAGTCGTTGCTCCTCCACATCGAGAGGAGTCAGCTGAGGTGGCTCGGGCATCTCTATCGGATGCCCCCTGGACGCCTCCCAAGGGAGGTGTTCCAGGCACGTCCCACCGAGGGGAGGCCCCGGGGAAGATCCAGGACACGCTGGCGCGACTATGTCACTCGGCTGGCCTGGGAATGCCTCGGGATCCCCCCCGGAAGAGCTGGGGGAAGTGTCCAGGGAGAGGGAAGTTTGGGCGTCCCTGCTCAGGCTGCTCCCCCGGCGACCCGGCCCCGGATGAAGCAGGAGAAGACGGACGGACAGACGGACAAATCTCGCACTCCATTTGCACAATATGCAGCCCAAAACTTGCAAGGAACCCCCACTATGCTTCACTGTTGCCTGCAGACACTCACTATAGTACTGCTCTCCAGCCCTTCGGCGAACAAACTGCCTTCTGCTACAGCCAAATATTTCAAATCTTGACTCATCAGTCCAGACCACCTGCTGCCATTTTTCTGCACCCCAGTTCCAATCTTTTCATGCATAGTTGAGTCACTTGGCCTTGTTTCCATGTTGGAGGTATGGCTTTTCGGCTTCAACTTTTCCATGAAGACAACTTCTCCGGACAATAGATGGGTGCACCTGGGTGCCACTGAGTTTCTGCCAGTTCTGAGCTGATGGCACTGTTGGACATCTTCCAATTTCGAAGGGAAATAAGCTTGATGTATTTTTCATCTGCTGCACTAAGTTTGCTTGACCACTGCATGTATGATCCTCAACGTTGCCCGTTTCTTTGTGCTTATTCAAAAGAACTTGAACAGCACATCTTGAAACCTCAGTCTGCTTTGAAATCTTTGTCTGGGAGAGACCTTGCTGATGCAGTATAACTACCTAGTGTCTTGTTACTGTGCTCAGTCTTGCAATAGTGTATGACTTGTGACATGAAACTGTCTTCCACCACCTCACCTTGGCAGCAGAGTTTGGCTGTTCCTCACCCAGTTTAAAGCCTCCTACATGCAGCTCTTTCTGTTTCAGTTACTGACTGTGTTTCAACCTACATGTGAAATTGATCATGAGCACCTGTTTGGTATAATTGGTTGATCATACACCTGACAACAATCCTACAAAATCCCTGACTTTGTGCAAGTGTACCTATAAGAATTGATGCTGGTTTGAAGGGTAGTAACAACAAATTTTGATTTGATTTCACTTTGCATTTTTTAAATTGATAAAAATAAAGAATTGTTACTTATATTTTTGGAAGCATTCTCAGTTTACAGCATTTTTTCACACCTGCCTAAAACTTTTGCACAGTACTGTATATCTAATCTCCCCTTTCCCTCAAAAATTCTTGAGAAAGCAGTTGCTAATCTGATGTGTGACTTTCCAGACAACAATAGTTTATTTGAGGATTTCCAGTCAGGATTTAGCATGCATCATAGCACAGAGTCAGCACTGGTTGAAGTTACAAATGACCTTCTAATTGCATCAGACAAAGGACTTGTCTCTGTACTAGTCTTATTAGATCTTAGTGCTGCATTCGACACCATTGACCATGGAATCCTTTTGCAGAGGCTTCATTGGCATTAAGAGAACTGCACTAAGCTGGTTTAAACCAATCAGTTAACAACACTACAAGTGTATCTTCAGGACATAAAGACCTGGATGACCTGCAAATTTCTGTTGCTAAACTGAAGTTATAGTACTAGGTCCTAAACACCTTAGAAACTTACTTTCTGGTGATATAGCTGTTATGGATGGCATTGTGCTGGCCTCCAGAACCACTGTAAAGAATCTGGGACTTATCATTGATTAGGATATGTCCTTTCACTCCTATGTAAAACTAATTTTACATAGGAGTGAGTAGTTTTCAACTACGTAACATTGCAAAATCAGGCACATCCTGTCTCAAAACGCTGCAGAAAAACTAGTCCATGCATTTGTAACTTCCAGGTTGGATTACTGCAAGTCCTTAATATCAGGCTGCCCAAATTATTTGCTGAATATTCTCCAGTTGATCCAGAACGCTTCCAGAATTCAAAATCCTTCTCTTTATTTACAAAGCCGTAAATGGTCAGGCACCATCCTATCCTTAAGAATTCATAGTAACTTATTACCCCTCTAGAACACAGCGTTCCCAGAATGCAGGCTTACTTATGGTTCCTAAAGTGTCCAAAAGCAGAATGGAAGCAGAATTCCCGCTCTCTCTCTGTCTCTCTAACCCAACTGGTCGAGGCAGAGGGCCGCCCACCCAGAGTCTGGTTCTGCCTGAGGTATCTGCCTGTTAAAAGGAAGTTTTTCCTTGCAACTGTTGCCAAGTGCCTGTCCATGAGGGAATTTTTGGGTCTCTGTAGATAAAAATTATGGTCTGTACCAGCTGTATATGGAAAGTGACAAGACAACTTCTGATGTGATTTGGCATATATAAGTAAAATAAAATTGAACTGAATATTACTTTACCATACTAGGACTGGGTGATAAAAGTCCTTTTACTCACAGTTCTTATGTGTGTTAGGGGAATAGGGATGTCAACCTCTTTTGACAGTACCCAAACTTTTACATGCCACCAGTCGAAAAGAATTTGCAAATCATTGCATTGTTTACATACAATGCTCAAAAAAATTAAGGGAACACTTAAATCACAAATCGGATCATTGTGAACGGATCATTCAAGTTGAAAATCTTTACTGATGTACATTGTATAATTTGTTGAGAACAAAATGATGCAACAATGGTGAGTGGAAACCAAAATCATCAACCCATTGAGGGCAGGATTCAAAATCAAAGAAAAAAATTTAAATCACAGGCGGTTCCAACTTGCATGAATTTCATCACAGCAACTCATAATGTGACTCAGTTGTGTGACAACATCTGGGTGGTGTCATCACGGTACCTAACAGCAGTCAGGGTACCATTGGTTATGACATGGAGGTCTGTTCGACCCTCCAAGGATATGCCTCCCCTGACCATCACTGACCCACCGCCAAACCGGTCATGCTGGATGATGTTACAGGCAGCATAACATTCACCACAGGGTCTCCAGACTCTTTAACATGTGGATGTGCCATCCTGGAGGAGCTGGACTACCTGTGCAACCTGACTGAGCTGCAGGTACCCAGTCAGGTTATACTGGTGTTATACTATGATGATTAAATTCAATGATCTGAGTTTTTCTTCCACCACTGCTGAATGAGTGCAAATCCCTGCAGTTAGGTTCCAAAATCGTGAGGAAGTCTCTCCATGGAAGTTGGGGGTTGGAGCTCTTTAAGAACAAATAGTTCCAGGAACCGTGGAACCACAAGAACTTAATATTTTCAGTTTTTTTTCAATTCAATTCAATTTTATTTGTATAGCGCCAAATCACAACAGAAGTTGTCTCAGGACACTTTCTATACAGAGCTGGTACAGGCCAAGCTCTTTTATCTACAGAGACCCAACAATCGCAACAACATTTCTATTGCATCTGAAGAATTGAAGATTTGGCAAATTAGTTCAATGAAAGACTAAACAACATGAAAAAACAAGACCAAGTCTTGTTTTCTTATTGTTTTTTACATTATGATTGTAATCCTAACAAAGATGACAAACCATTGAATAAAGGTTTATTTCTGTCCTTCACTTGCTCTCTCTCTCTCTCTCTCTCTCTCTCTCTCTCTCATTGACTCAGGCTTTTAGCCTGATTGCACACTTTGTTTGTTTGTTTGTTTGTTTGTTTGTTTCTCTTTTGCTCACCCCTTTTAAACTACCCGGGAAGCTGACAGCATAACTTTGTTATAAACATTAAACAACCAGAAATGTCTGTCTTTTCTCTTGACTTGATGTTGATGCTTGTGGTGGCCAATATTTCCATATATTTTGAAATGAAGCTGTAGCAGCCATGGTGACTATGTTTGTTGAACCAGTGACATTCATGTATCCACCCCACAGTAGCCCTGTGGTGAAAACACACAAATAGCAACATACTAATGCTCATGGCTTTGGGATGAGAAAGATGTTCAACTATCATATATGGGTACACTGTTCTGTGTCCACATACAGTGCTTAACAAATTTATTAGACCAGCTGTCATAAAAACGAGAAAACATTCATTCATTCATTCATCTTCTATACCCCCTATTATCCCTTTCGGGGTTGGGGGGGGCTGGAGCCTATCCCAGCTGTCAACGGGCGAGAGGCGGGGTACACCCTGAGCCGGTCGCCAGCCGACTGCAGGGCACGAGAAAACATAAATATTTTAAATATTTTAGTTTAAAACTAATATTTTGTATGGCCTCCTTTGGCCTTGATAACAGCTTGCATTCTCGCTGGCATTGTTTTTATGTATTTTTCGAAAGTCTCTTTTGTTATTGAGTTCCAAATAGTTTCTAGCTGTTCCCACAGACTTGCTTTAGATGAAACTTTTGTACGATCAATCTTTGAATCTACTAAATCCCAAATTTGTTCAATTGGATTCAAATCCGGACTTTGACTTGGCCAGCCCATCAGTTCCAGTACTCCAGATTCCTTTTTCTTGGTCAAATAGTCTCTGCACAGCTTTGAAGTATGCTTGGGGTCATTGTCTTGTTGGTATATGAACCCACGCCCAGTCAGATTCAGTCCAGAAGGGATTCCATGATGCACTAAGGTGTTGTGGTAGACGGTCTTGTTCATGATACCGTCGATTTTCACTAATTTGCCCACACTGTTTCCACAAATGGAACCCCATACCATAATGGAATCTCCACTGTGTTTCACTGTGGGTGCAATGCATCTAGCATCAAAATGTTCACCAGCTTTTCTGCAGACATAAACACAACGATGCTGACCGAGGAGTTCAAACTTGGACTCGTCCGTCCAGACTACCTTCTTCCAGTCATCAATAGAATCTGAGGCGTCTCTGGATGTTTGCAGGCCTCAATAATGGCTTCTTAGCAGCTATTCTTCCCTTTAAGCCTTGTTCCATCAGTCGTCTGCTTATGGTCATTCTGGAGACTTTCTCAGACTCTGATCTAGAAGCATTCATCTCTGCCTGAAGATCAGCAGTGGTCTTCCTTCTGTGTCTAGTACTTAAAATCTTGAGGTGTCTGACATCTGCTTCAGTTAACTTTCGTTTCCTGTGTCTTCCTTGGCATATTTTGTAAGTACCAGTCTCGGCAACTGACTCCAAAGCATACTTGACCACACTGTGAGAACACTTTATGTCTTTCCCTGTTTGTGTCAGAGACCATCCAGCATCATGAAGTGCTTTAATGTGGATTTTCAGTGAGCTCTCAACATTTTACCATTTTGAACAGGAATGAGGAATTTCAAACTGAATTCACCTTTTTATACCCAAATTTGAGCCGGCTCACTGGGCTTCTCTGAGAAGTCAGAAATTAATCGAGCATAACATTCAACCACTAAAACTAAATTTTCTGTTCAGGAATGCAAGTAAATAACTATAATTTGACATATAAATCAAGAAATAATAATGTGCTTTACTATTTTTTCGGTTTTATTGTAAATCAGTTAATTTGAAGATACATGGATAACAATAATAATTATATTTTAGCAATACAAATATAATTTCGGTTAAAGACCTTCTACATATTGGTGTATTAACAATTACAGAAACATAAAAAATGATTTTGGTAATTACCAATGCTGTTAATTTAGGGCAGCTGTGGCATAAACCTTACTTTGGGTGGTGGTCTAATAAATTTGTTAAGCACTGTACGTTTGGCAATATATTGCAGTTTCCTTACATTTCATGTGAAACACAATGTGGGACACCAGTCGCACTTGTGAACTGTGAAAACAAATACAGTCAATTTCTTTTCTCTTACTTATTAAACAAGTCTATTAATAGCACTGTGGAAAAGCCTTGACCAAAATAATATTGAAGTGGTCACAGCTTTGAAACCTGCCCAGACTTTGAAAATATACCCACTGCTTCTCTGATGTCCACCCTCTCTATTGCTCCTCTCCCGATTCGGTGAAGAGTTTATTTCAACCAGAATTGGTGTTGATTGTGAAAGATGTGAAACAGGAAACAATCAAAACCAGAAGAAATAGTTGAACATAATTTCGGGCCAATTTTGACAGCCCTAGTAGCACTGTGTGGGACAGAATGAACAGTGGACACTCAGCTTTGTACATGGATGTGTACATCTGACAACATGAGAGGATGTGGCTGAGTGATATGATATCACATGTTATGAGTGATATGAGCTACTATATCAGCTAGTTGAACATAACTTCTGGCCAATTTTGACAGCCCTAGTAGCACTGTGTGGGACAGAATGAACAGTGGACACTCAGCTTTGTACATGATGTGTGCATCTGACAACAAGAGAGAATGTAGCTGAGTGATATGATATCACGTTTTGAGTGATATGAGCTTCTATATCAGCTACTGTGTGATATTCTGTGCAAATTTGTGTATGTACTGTGGTTTACACTATGTGTGAATGTGTGTGTGTGCGTGTGTCTTACTGTGGCCCATGTGGAGCTCTCCTGCAGGTCCCAGAGTAGTGCATGGTTATCAGCCAATGAAATCACACGCTTGCCATCCCCCATGGGCTCCCACAGCACACTGTTAATACACATCCAAATCACAGTCAAGAATCAGTCTAGAATACTGCTAAATATAAGCACCTTGTATAATACCACAGCTAACCGAATTTTAAACAGCTGTGTACATTTCCAGATTATGTCTGGGAACACATGCACGGATGCATGCTTTCTACATGCATAAGTGTCGACAAGGAAAGAATTGTAACATGTTACACATCATAGATGTAAAAATAGGTTCATCAGAATGTGGCTCGTTTAGACCAATCTCAATTTTCAATATTGATTATAAATCATACACATCAATCCTTGCAAGAAGAATTGAGGAAGTTCTTCTCTAGCTCATCCATACAGACCAGACTGGATTTGTCCTACAGAGACAAACACATGACAATATAAGACAATCACCTTCAACTTGGTGAGTTGGGGGTTCTTGTACAGGGTCCTTGAGAAATTTGGCTTTCATGATAGTTTTATTAATGCAATTAGCTATCTATACCAGTGTTTCCCAACCAGGTGTGCCATGAGAAAACATCAGGTGTGCCATGGAAGATTATCCAGTTTCACCTGATTGGTGCTCTAAGGCTTAGAACACCAATCAGGTGAAATCTTCCTGTGTGTCTTTCTTCAATTCCTGCAAGAATATCAGCTTTGTGTTCAACTAAACAGGCCCATGTTTCACACTGAGTAAGTACAATGAGACTAGATTTTCATTACATTTCAATAAATATACTTTTTGTGACATTTTTGTTTGGTGGTGTGCCTTGTGATTTTTCTAATGCAAAATGTGTGCCGTGGCTCAAAAAGTTTGGGAAACACTGCTCTATACAATAAACCATCTGCCCGAGTTGAAATAAATGGAGACTTATCAAAGACCATCAACATGGTGCAAGACAAGGCTGTGGAATGTCACTGCTTCTTTTTGCACTCTTCATAGAGCTGCTAGCCCAATGGATCAGGCAGAAAGACAACATAAAAGGTGTTACCATTAATAACGATGAACACAAGGTGGCGCTGTATGCAGATGACATTTTGATGTACCTAATTGAACCTTCTAAATCTCTCCCTGAATTATTTAAATTATTAGAACAATTTGGTAAATATGCGGGATATAAACTAAATATCCTAAAAACACAAATATTAAAACTAAATTACAGCCCACCGCTAGAGCTCCAAAATAGATTCCATGTCAGATGGGACCAAGTGGCAGTAAAATATCTGCTGCCAAAAGAAATAACCACAACTACAGAAATTAATTACAACCCACTCCTAATCCTGTTTCTGTGTCAAGCCCTCCCTGTTGAAATTAAATCTCAGCAATTTAAAGAGTGGAACAAAATTCTTTCGACATTTATCTGGCAAGGGAAAAAAACGACAGTAAGATTCAAAACGTTGCAACTTCCAAAAAAAAGAAGGCGGCACATCTGAGAAATTACTTTGACTCAACACAGATCAGGCCTTTACCAAATTTATGTAATCAGGAGTATAACGCAAGATGGAAGGATATAGAAAAAGAATATAAATTACTGGATAAATTATGGATCACCAGATGGTTTGCATACGACCCAGACTGGAAACCCAATCAATTAGATTTCAGATTTAAAACCTGGACAGGCAAAGTGATTACAACGCTCTATTCACTTACAATTAAGGGACTATTAAAAGATTTCCAAATTCTAAAAAGAGAATTTTCTTTAGAACAACAGGACTTTCATAGATACTTGCAATTCCACAATTATTTTCATAAAATGCAATAAAAAACACCCAATAGATCTGGAAGATGCAATACTAAAAGAAATTCTAAGGTCATACTCATGTGAATCTGCTAAAGGTGCTATCTCAAGATTGTACAAAGGTCTCCTAACAAAAAAAAAAAAATCGTACTCCACAGACTATATCAAAAATAAATAGGAAAAAGAAGGAGACTTTGAATTAACAAAAGAAGAATGGCATAACTACTGCAAACTACAGCGGAAATGCACCAATTCATATATATGGAGGGAATTCGCATGGAAATGTTTAATAAGATTTTTTACTACTCCAAAGATGAACACTCATTACACAGGGGAAGACCCCATATGCTGGAGAGAATGTGGGAGCTGGGACACAAACCACTGGCATATAATTTGGGAATGCCCAGGGTTACATCATTTCTGGTCAGAGGTACATAAAACAATGGAAGAAATATTTCATAAGAAGATACCCAACCATTTCGAAACACTTATCTTAGGTAAATCTGACTTTATTACTGGAAAAGTCAATAAATATCTATTTATAATAATGATAACTGCAGCTAAGAAAAACATCACCAAACATTGGTTGCACCCCGAACCCCCCACATTGAGAGAATGGGTGGACACGATTGACGACATATTTCTAATGGAAAAAAAAAATCACTTACTCTCACTTAATCTACTCTCTATACGCAAATGTGCAGAAATACCAGGTTTAAACCATGTTTTCATTCCAGGTCATCAAATACAAACACCACTTTGTCACACTCCTCAGCATCTCATGTATGATGCACAAAACCTTCCTGCCAGACAGCTTTTCTAATTTGTGGTTAATGTTGTGATGGTGTAGGAGTCGCAATTTAGTTTATTTTTCTTTATGTCTAAAGTTCTTTTTGTAACGTGTGCATCCTCCATAGGTAGGTGGTGAGGGCGCTATTCTATGAATTCATATGGTTCATATGGAGAAGAGAAGAAGAAGAAGAAGAAATGTACTTTTATTACACTACACTACACGCCATGCTTCTGTGAAATTATTTTCTCCGCGTTTAACCTATCCTTGGTCTGTCCTTCCTCCGCGGTAGACCAGGAGCGAGGACCGGGTAAACACGGGGAGAACATGCAAACTCCACACAGAAAGGCCCCTTTCCTCGAGCAGCAGGCACCGAAGGCATGGTGGAGGACACGCCACCAGCGCCCACAGCAGGATTCGAACCGGGACCTGTGAGGCGACAGTGTTGCCACTTGTGCCACCGTGCCACCCAAAGGATTGGAGGATGCGGGCATCGATCCCGCTACCTCTCGCATGCTAAGCGAGCGCTCTACCATTTGAGCTAATCCCCCATGATCCCCCCAGAAGGTGGGTTACAGCAGACACTGTTATTAAACTCAAACTTAGCAGCCAGCTCATCACCATGAATAAAAGCGATCAACAGCATTTTTGTGTTTAAGTTATTTTATTCTAAAATAAAGTCTGATAATGGTGAACTCCCCCTGACTTTTTATTGGAAGAAGGCGGCAAGTCTGACAAACTGCACCTCGGTACGTGGTTAAAAACATAATGAAGAGGACAATGACAGAGAGGTTATTGGAAAAACCCAGTTTTGAGGTTTTTGCCACATTTTGTCAGTGACATACTGTGGATTGACACTGGAAGACTTTTGGAGCTTTTCATGGACCAAAGACAAAGGAAAACGTCAGTTTGACACGTGATGATCTAAACAAAGAAACACTATTATATGAATTATCAAGAAAACCACTTTCACTGGTGATTTTTGAGTTAACACTCAGTTTCATAATTTTCCATTCAGCATTTGAGAGTGGTGATGGGCACAAGCTAGTATGAATGAAACTGAGCTGAAGAATGTGAAATGTGGATATTGCAAATATTAAGAAGTGTTTCTGAACTTTTTGAAACAAACAAATATTTTGAGTGTTTTTTTTTTTTATTTTATTTTTGTTGGAAGTTAAGTTTTGAATAAAATGTCAATTTCTGATGAAGCGGAGATGTCTCCTGTTAAAGACATGAATGAGGCAACGGCACATCTGTGCTCATCCAGAGCAGGAAAAATGTCCCACAAAGCATGGAGAATGAACACTGTGAATAATTTGATGACAGATAAGTACTTTTTTGATGAAGTTAAAGGAAACATGATCAAGTTTAATGAGTTGTGGACGATTTTAAAGCTTTGCATGCATCCTATTCTGAAGTGCTGGATGAGGAGCAAAAAAGGAAAAATGAAAATCATTTAGGTTAAAAGCGACTTTTCTCCAGTTCTCTTTAAATGCCTAATTTTGTATGATTACAAATACATTTTACTAGTTATAGTAAGCTATAGAATTCTTTCACATTTGGGAAGTGTTCTGTAACCCAGACATCAGATGCCATTGTCACTACCATTAGCCCAAAGAGACTAATTTCTGTGTGCAGTTTGTCATGTTACTTGATGTCTGCAAACAAAAATCCTTAAAAACAGTGTGAAATTGCCTAAAGCAGGTGTAAACTGTACAAATTAATTACCAAAGAATACAACTGAGTTCTGTATGGCTAGTACTTATTGGCAAATCCAGCAGCCCAATTCTGTCAATCTGTTCAGACACAGCAGTGGGACACAGGGTTGCCTCCCTCATGTTAAAGAAGTCGTAGCTTTTGCTGCATACTTAGCTTTGATTTTTCCTTGCATAGTACTTGCTCTGCTGAGTACCAATTCCTCAGTGCATGCTTCTTGGAGTTGTGATTCTCCATTGAGCTGTACTTAAAATATGTATTTTGAGCACAAGCCATAGGGAGCAAACCAGACCTGACAAGCTGGAGCACAAACTGTTGATTTTATAATTCTCTCAGTGTTGATTGGATCACTTGAATGTTTTTGTTGTTTATTTTCCTGAGTTTGGATAAGTTTGGCAGCTGAATGTAGGTAGAAACACAACTATATGGGATAAGAAAGGGGACACAACCCAAGTGGGAAAGTAGTGCTTTTAATTCTGAATCCTGTCAACTTTAAAAAGCAATGTTGGTACAGTCAGAGACCAATAAGATCAACATAACCTTGAACCTTGGCCTGGAAAAGCTGCTATATGTTTGCTAAGGTTTAAATTTAGTGTGACATTTCAGCTCAAAACTGTGTTAAAAAGGTGTACAATGTCACAGAGGTACAGATGTGGTCTGGCTGAAGTTCGGATATCTAAGCCCATCACAGCATGAAAGCTGCTGTCATTAGAGGTTTACGAAATTACGGTATTTATTTAAGCAGTTCAATTAGACAACTCCTTTTTGTTGGATTCATTTGTCAACTTGAAGCAGCACCAACAATTCCAGTGTTTGAGAGAGGGTGCGTGCAATAGAAAGTGAGTGTGTTTGAGGGAGATAAAAGAAATGAGAGTGAGGGTGGTAAGGCAAACTTCAAATTCATGGTTGCTGAAGCGCGCGCACACACACACACACACACACACACACACACACACACACACACACACACACACTTCTATCCTTGTGACAACAATCAGTGACATCATGCATTCCATACCCCCTTATCACATCTAAATGCCTAAACCTAACCATAGCCCTGATCTAAACCTAATTCTAACTTAACACTTAAAACCAAGTCTTAACCTTCAAACAGCCCTTTGAAGCTGTGAGCACCAGCTAAAATGGCCTCACTTTCCAAAAATGTCCTAGCTTTGTTAAGTTAAAAAATTTCCAGCCCTCATTATGTAGCAGATAGACGTATAGTATTACCAAGATGGTGCCGTATGTGGCAGCTAGTTACAGCAGCTCCGATCATTTTTCATTGTCTTAGAGTGTTTTTCTCATGTTATTTCTGACACTAGTCTCGGTCGACTGGTGAGTGATTTGCTTTCTAATCTGTCTTGGATAACTTAAAACAACATCAGGAGAGCCATACAGTCACAGCTCCATTGTGTACACACGGGAACAGCTGATAGTGCTATGTAACATGAAGGTACTCCCAGTGGAAGGACCAGAGATCCCCACAGAAATAAGGAGAAGGAGGAGGGAATGCAGAGGTAGGGCAAAGCGCCATGAGAGGAAAAGACAGTATAAATCATCCAAACCATCTTTTATTATGTGGAATGTGAGATCTCTTGTTAATAAGGCTGACAGCAGACGGGAAAAAACTGTTCTTATGGCGTGAGGTTTTGGTCCTGATGGACTGCAGCCTCCTGCCAGAGGGGAGTGTCTCGAAGAGTTTGTGTCCGGGGTGGGAGGGATCAGCCACAATCTTTCCTGCACGCCTCAGGGTCCTGGAGGTGCACAGGTCCTGGAGAGACGGGAGATTGCAGTCGATCACCTTCTCTGCAGACCTAATGACACGCTGCAGTCTGCCCTTGTCCTTGGCAGTGGCAGGAGCATACTAGATGGTGATGGAGGAAGTGAGGGTGGACTCAATGATGGCTGTGTAGAAGTGCACCATCATTGTCTTTGGCAGATTGAATTTCTTCAGCTGCCGTAGGAAGCGCATCCTCTGCTGTGCTTTCTTGATGAGGGAGCTGATGTTCGGCTCCCACTTGAGGTCCTGGGAGATGATAGTTCCCACGAAGCAGAAAGACTCCACAGTGTCAATAGTGGAGTCACAGAGGGTGGTGGGGGCAGGTGAGGCTGAATTTTTCCTGTAGTCCACAACCATCTCCACTGTCTTTAGAGCGTGGAGCTCTAGGTTGTTCTGGTTGCACCAGGTCAGCAGATGGTCAACCTCCCACCTGTAGGCGGACTCGTCACCATCAGAGATGAGTTTTAAAATCGCTGCATTGGCTCCCCGTGCGTTTCAGGATAGATTTTAAGGTTCTTTTATTAGTTTTTAAGTGTCTTAACGGTCTCGGGCCTTCTTATTTATCTGACCTACTCTTACCCTATCAGCCCTCGCGGACCCTGAGGTCCTTCGGCACTGGCCTCTTAACCATTCCAAAAGTAAGAACTGAAACACACGGGGAGGCGGCTTTTAGTCATTATGGCCCCCGATTGTGGAATAGCCTGCCGGAGAACCTCAGGGCCGCAGAGACTGTTGATGTTTTTAAAAAGAGGCTCAAGACCCACCTTTTTAATCAGGCTTTCAATTGATTTGTTTGACTCATCTCATTCCTTTAATCAGGCTTCTTATCATTTTTAATCTTTATTTGTATCTTATTTTAGCTGCATCATGTTTTAACGACGTGTTTAATTATTATTTATATCATTTATCCATTTTATCTTATTTTATTCTATTTTATTTTATGCCTTAGTCCCTTGGTTTTTAGCTCCAGTGTTTCCTCATGGGGGCCCCTGTTTTCTTCATGGGGGCCCTTGGTTTTTAGCGTTTCCTCATGGGGGCCCCCCACACTGGGAGCTGCTTTTGGTCTACTGATGGGTGCGCTGTCGAGGGGACGGCTCTGGCCTAGACGGCTGAAGGCCTCTGCACCTTGGTGCGGGGCCTCCTGTGTGCCTGGGTCAGGGTGTCTCGGGCGGCGCTCCCTAGTCATGGGCCGGGGGCCCTCTCAGTGTGGATGGCCCCCAAAGGTTGCTTATTCCTTGCCTTGCCTGTATGGGTGTGTGTGCGGGTGTGTGTCTTCGTGTGTGCATGTCTGTGAGTGTGTGTTTTTATATGTTCCGGTATGTTTTTATGGGGGCGGGAGGGCTGGGTTTTCCTCTTTGTTGTTTTTAGCCTCTGTGAGGCACTTTGTGTTGCTTTTAAGTATGAAAAGTGCCATATAAATAAAGTTTGATTTGATTTGATTTGATTTGATGAGGGTGGTGTCGTCCGCAAACTTCAGGATCCGAAACTCCATCACTGTGGAAACTTCCTGTGTGGTTCCAGTCCCAAAGACTGTGCATCCCTGACAGTGTAACCAGGAGTCTTAACTTCCTACCTGATGAAGACCTTGGAGAGCATCATACTGAGCCACCTCCATCACCTGGTGAGCAGTGAGCTGGACCCCCTACAGTTTGCATATCAACCAGGCATTGGTTTGGAAGATGCAGTGATCTGCTTGCTGTCACTTGGAGAACATTGGGAGCATGGTGAGGGTTGTTTTTTGACTTCTCCAGTTCCAGCTCTTTTCCTTTCAACACAATCCAATCATCACTGCTCAGGGGGAAGCTGGAAGGAGCTTGGAGTAGAGTGCCAACTGGCTGCATGGACCAACAACTACCTCACCAGGAGACCAAGATATGTGAGGCTTTGTGACTGCGTGTCTGATGTACTGGTTTGCAGCACAGGGGCTCTGTAGGGACAGTGCTCTCTCCTTTTCTCTTCACCGTCCACACATTGGCCTTCAAACACAACACTGACAGCTGTCACATTCAGGCGTTCTCTGATGATGCAGCAATCATTGGATGTGTAGTTTAGGGAAACTAACTGGAATATAGGGAGGTCATCATCAACTTTGTTAACTGGTGTGGACTGAACCACCTGTACATAAACACTACAAGACAAAGGAGGTGGTGATAGACTTCCATAGGAATGTGCCATGGATTACTGCGGTGAACATCCAGGCTTTGGACATTGAGTTGAGTCTTCTCTATCTGTGCAGACAACTAAGGTCCTTTGGAGTTTGTAGGACACTGTTAAAAACTTTTTACGACTCTGTGGTAGCATCTGCAGTTGCCTATGCAGTGGTCTGCTGAGGTTGTGGGAGCTCTGAGAGGGACAGGAAAAGCTTGAACAAACTGGTCAGAAGCTGGCTCTGTCCACCATCGAGGAAGCGGGTGATAGAGGGATGTTAGCCAAGCTTACATCAATCATGGACAACCCCTCCACTTTCTGTTTAAGAATTTCTTTTTTTAAGAAATTTCTTTTGCTCATTCATTCCACCTACCGGTCTGCATTTTTGAGTCCAGTTAACTATTATAAGGTTAAGCCTTAACAGAACGAACTGGCTCCTCCCTGAGCTGCCACCTTAATGTGGTGGAGTTTGAGAGCCCTAATAACCCTAGGAGCTATGTTGCCGGGGGAAAATTGAAAAAAGCTGAATTTTCCCCCCTGGTAGGGTTTCCCAAGGTAAATTGGTCCTAGGTGAAGGGCCATACGAAGAGCAGCTCAAAAGACCCTTATGAAGGCAACCAGCAAGGATTAGTGCACCCTGACTGGAGGGATACCGGGGCCCCTGCCATGGAGCCAGGCCTGGGGATGGGGCCCGCCAGCAAGCCCTGGTGACCGGGCCTTCAACCATGGGGCCAGGTCGGGCCAAGCCCAAAACAGATGGATCTGTCTTCCAGTAGGCCCACCACCTAAAGGAGGAGCCATAGACGGGGGCCTTGGCGGTCTGATCCCCAGACACAGAAACTAGCTTTTAACAGTTGAGGTGGTTCGGGCATCTGGCAGGGATGCCTCCTGGACGTCTCCCCAGGGAGGTGTTCCAGGCATGTCCGTCAGGGAGGACACCATGGGGCCGACCCAGGACACATTAAAGGGATTATGTCTCTGGGCTGGCCTGGGAATGCCTCAGGTTCCCTCAGCAGGAGCTGGTGGAAGTGGCTGGGGAGAGGGCTGTCTGGGCTTCCTTGCTGAGGCTGCTGCCCCTCCAACCCGGACCCGAATAAGCGGAAGATGACAAGAACGAACTGGCCACAAATGGACTCAGCAGATCCAGTATGGACTGCAATATCTAATCAGGGTGTTCGCCTCAGACAGCATGAGCAGTTGCTTCAAGTCTGATGTGAATCCAGTCAGCTCATGGCGGCTGAGGTCTCCGAGCTTTCACATCACCTGTCTCACCTGGCGGTTGTGCTACAGGTCCAATGCCAACCCCAGATCTCGTCGGCCGAAATTCCTTCCACCAAAGAAGTTCATGTGAATGACTCTGAGCCCTTTGATGGAACCCTTCAAAAGTGTTGTGGTTTTTGTTACACTGTGTTACGCCACAGGGTTTTCAGACAGCAACTCTGTTCCTTTTTTTCAGATCAAGCTAGGGTTTGTCGTGTTTTGAGGTTACTGTGAGGCAGAGCACTGGCGTGGGCTGAGGCACTTAATTCAAATGTTAGTATAAGAACACTCACTTTTCCAAATTTTTAAAAGGGACTAAGAACTGTTTTTGACCACCCTAACCATGCCGGAAACGCCTCTAGTCATCTCCTGAACCTTCAACTGGGACCTTGTTCTGTGGCAGACTATGCGGTGGATTTCTGGATTCTCAGCCGACTAGCAGCTGACACCAGCTGGAATGAGACGGCTCTACAGGGTGTGTTCCTTAGGGGGCTCAACGAACAGCTCAAGGACGAGTTAGCAACCCATGATGAGACCGCCGAGCTGCCTGTTCTGGTCAGTCTTGTCATCCGGCTGGATAACCATCTCAGGGAGAGATGGTCGGAAAGAGCTGCTCGTGTTCCAACCCAGTCCAGTTCACTCCTACCTAAATTCCTATCTGCACTTGAGACAGCAGGACTCCTAAGCCAACATGTTATCCGAGCCAACATGGCTTTCCGCACCACTGGTTGCCAGTTCATTCAAATCTCTCCCGCGTCTAACGTTTTTCTCAGTGTAAGTATCACTTAGACAATATCATCAGAGTTTTTCTAGTTAATCCCCAAGAGTGTGCATATGTTGGATTTTGTTTTGCTTTTGGACTATTTCTCAATTTTTTTCTTTATTTCAGTGCCTTCCAGCCACATCTAGTGTCTTGCTCTACCTCTACCCCTCCAGTTGTGTTTGTTTAATTTTTCCACTCCATAAGAGTGCGCTTTCTGTGTAAGTCATTTTTTGTAATAAATATTCTTTTGTTCATTCATTCTGCCTACCGGTCTGCATTACTTAGTCCAGCAAAATATTCTAAGGTTAAACCTTAACACTCCCACCCCCTGCATGAGACGGTTGGGGGCTTAAGCAGCTCCTTCAGTAACAGACTGCTGCATCCATTGTGTAAGAGAGAACACTACCACAGGTCCTTCATTCCAACAGCTGCCAGACTGTTTTTGCACTCCTATTACTTATGTTAATATGCTCACATCCATTAAATCCTGTGCAATTTTTACTGTGCTGTATATTTTTTCAAATGTGCAATGGTACAAACACTGTATCTATTATCCATACTTGACTTCAATGCTCTTTTTTATGCAACAGTATTTTCTCAAGTGCAATTCAACATATGGCATTGATAGTTTTTCATAAAACTGTATTTTTATAATGTGTACATAATGTATATATACATATGTAGCACCCTTAGTCGTACTCGATGTTAACATCAATGCTGACAGCAACATTCACTTTAGGCTCGGAAAGCTGGATACCTTTAATTATTTGGATTTTGGATTTGGATATATTGGACTTTAACTTGTGTGTGCACAGTGCTCCTATGACTACCCAGGTAGGTTTTTATGGTGCGTCTTATCTGTATCTTAGTGAATGGAGTGAATCGAAGGTCTGAAGTTTGCTGAGGCGGAACCCACAGCGGGCCACACCATGTGTCCGGTCTGTCCGCAGTCAGCTCTCTGGATCTTGCTCGCCAATTCGCGCTCTTGGGACACGTCTCAGATGATAAGAGAGACCAAGCCACCAGACAGGCACTAAGTTGTCTTCACAGTGAGGCACAGAGTGGGTGCGCCACTTTCTGGTGGGCATGCAACATGCATGGGTTTGGTAACCATATTTTTTATGTGGGTTACACACAGTTTATTTTTTATTTTTCTATGCTGTATCCTTTTTATTTTGATCCTACTATGCCACTGCTTTTATGCCTATCTTTTAATTCTTTGCTAGCTGTAGCAAGTTAATTTCCGAAGTTTTATCTTAATTTATCTCTCTCTCACACACACACACACACACACACACACACACACGCACGCACGCACGCACGCACGCACGCATGCACGCACGCACACACATACACACACACACATTGGGGGGAAACATTGGGGACATTACGTAGACTTACATACTCATTACGTTGGGATTTACACAACGTATGCTTCCCTATACTACTGTCAGGTACAGTATCACATATTGCCGTCCTCATTTACTAAAGAATATAAGTTTTGTGCATTTGACCTTGAGCTCTGCAAGAAGCTGACATACTGGCTAGTGAAATGGCATGTCGATACTGTCAGAGAGAGCTATGGAGGCTTTACAACCCCACATATCTCAGTCTAGAATACAGATGCACTTCTCTCTCTCTTTGTTTCTCAATATGTCTTTTGCTCATCAGATTGTCCGCCGTGTTTTGCATCCATATGAGTTCAATCCCAGACCCTTGTATACAAAGACAACAGCCAACACAAGTGCATGCACGTGTCTCCTTCTGGATAAGATTTTAGCATGGATACAAAGACACCAAAGGCAGTGTGTGTGTGTGTGTGTGTGTGTGTGTGTGTGTGTGTGTGTGTGTGTGTGTGGTGTTTGTTTTGCAGTCTGTAAGAATCAGTTTGAGTTTAAGTTATTGAGTTTAAGGACATTTTTGCAACCTAACCTCAACCCAAACTTATCATAACTCCAAACACAGAGGGGAATGACATGGGACACACTGATTGCTGGGGAGAGAAACATTTTTCAAAAGGGACAGGCTTTGACACACAACCAGCTCCTGGATGGCAAAATACCCAGATTTGCAAAGCTCTGGCACTAACAAATCTGTTATTGAACATTTAACTCTTGCTCTTTATTATGAGAAAAAAGCAATGTAGAAGACATAAGGGAAACAGATTTCCATTTTACCAGACAATGACCATTACTTTGGCTGGTTAAAATGACAAACATCCCCAGTGACAGATTATATCATATGGGCTAAAATGTAACTTTTAGCTGTTGTCTGAATAATATGCTCTCTTCAAGCTACTGTCCATGGACACTGTTAATGGACTGTGTGTTTCTGTAATTTAATAAGACCAACAAGTGGTGACTCTGGTAACCAGAAAATGTATGCATGTGATATAAATGTGTCATGTAATTTTCAAGAATCTCCCAGTCATATCAATATTTTAAGATTATCGTCTGAATTTTGAATGGGAACCTTCAGTATGGACTGGTTGGGACTGGTGGACCAGTCCATACCCAACCAGTCCACATGTGTTTTGTGGACTTGGAGAAGGCATTCGACCGTGTCCCTCGCGTCATTCTGTGGGAGGTGCTCTAGGAGTATGGGCGTTGGGGGCCCTCTGTTGAGGGCTGTACAGTCCCTGTACAACCGGAGCAGGAGCTTGGTCCGCATTGCCGGCAGTAAGTCGGACCTGTTCCCGATGCACGTTGGACTCCAGCAGGACTGCCCTTTGTCACCAGTTCTGTTCATTATTTTTATGGACAGAATTTCTAGGCGCAACCAGGGGCCGGAGGGGGTTCGGTTCGGGAGCCGGCAGATTTCGTCTCTGCTTTTTGCGGATGATGTTGTCTTGTTGGCTCCCTTGAGCTGGGACCTTCAGCATGCACTCGGGCATGGCTTGCTCCCTCCAGGTTGGGGGAGAGTTCCTGCCTCAAGTGGAGGAGTTTAAGTATCTTGGGATCCTGTTCACGAGTGAGGGAAGGATGGAGCGTGAGATTGACAGGCGGATCGGTGCAGCGGCAACAGTAATGCGGTCGCTGTACCAGTCTGTCGTGGTGAAGAAGGAGCTGAGCCGACGGGGAAGCTCTCGATTTAATGGTCAATCTATGTTCCTACCCTCACCTATGGTCATGAACTTTGGGTCATGACCGAAAGAACGAGGTCCCGGATACAAGCGGCTGAAATGAGTTTCCTCCACAGGGTGGCAGGGCGTTCCCTTAGAGATAGGGTGAGGAGCTCAGAGTAGAGTTGCTGCTCCTCCACATCAAGAGGAGTCAGCTGAGGTGGCTCGAACATCTCTATCGGATGCCCCCTGGATGCCTCCCAAGGGAGGTGTTCCAGGCATGTCCCACCGGGAGGAGGCCCCAAGGAAGACCCAGGACACGCTGGCGCGACTATGTAGCTCGGCTGGCCTGGGAACGCCTCGGGATTCCCCCAGAAGAGCTGGGGGAAGTGTCCAGGGAGAGGGAAGTTTGGGCGTCCCTGCTCAGGCTGCTCCCCACGCGACCCGGCCCCGGATGAAGCCGGAGAAAACGGAACGGAACGGAACGGAATGGAATGGAACCTTCAGTATGGAGCATGTAGGTTATGAAAAAAGCCATGTATGCAAAGTAAGAAGGAAAAAGCTGTTATTTCAATGTGAGAGGGACATATTTAATCAACATTTGGTATATTTGGCTACTATCTCATTATCAGGTTGTAGCTACAAGTTGTAAACATTAATCAGGTAACCATTCAAAATTGTTTCTTCCGTCTCCAAAACAAAAACTTTTAATGAGTCAAATTTTTAATGAGTTTTAAATGCTAGTTTCAGCTTTGTTAAATGCATTTTCCATATATTCCAATGGATTTTTAACTGGTTTATTTACCTTTTGAAGTATCACAATTCTAACCCCACATAGGAACGATCAATCCATCAGTAGTACATCTGAAAAATTCAAACAGTTTGGAGACATACGATACGGTTTGTATTTGACTGTGGCACTCGGTGATAAGAGATCTTTTTGTTTTAGTTAGTTATAACTTAAGTTACTTGCACATTTTAAAAGCAGAATCTAATATCATTAGATAAGTGATTTGAAAGGACATACTGGGTTGGGATTCTGAAAATGCTACCAAACCTCACATAAACTACTGTTAGAGACAGAAACAATGAGCAAAATTATAAAGGTAATTGGCAGATTCAATTAACTGGAACTACTTAATAAACTGAGAACTTCACTAAAGATCGAGGATGCCACCTGCATCATGAACTTTAATCTAGGATGTGGTTAAAAAGGCTAGATGTCACGTCATTGTTATTTCCTGTGTTATACTGAAAGTTTACCTCATGTGTCATCTTTTCCTCCTGTGTGTTCCTGCCTGTGTCACTGATTGATTGTTTTCACCTGTGCTATGTTAGTTGGCTTAGAAACACCGACAGTTCAACTTCAAAGGTTACCTTTTACCTAAAGTGTCTCCTGTGGAAATGCTAATTCTTCATTACAGCTCCACAAGCAGATGCAGGCATTGAAAACATCTGAATGGACAATTGCCAGGCCTCAGAAGAATCTACAAAATCAGATAATGCTGATAGGTTGCAAATTAGACATTCCTGAAGCAAACAGTTTTTGCATGCCTGTGTGCCTCTTTTCTATCACACCAGGATAATGAAATCTATCTGTTTGACTTAAATTGGGATGTTCTTACAGTACTAAACCCATAATCTGTATGATATCAATGCTTTTCCGGTGTTTCTAGCTTATAGAATGACAAAACTGTGATTTTAATTCTCCTAAAAAGTTTGTCTGAGTTTCTACCATCGAACCATACTGCCATCTAGAGGTTCATAGCGGTTAGGTTGTATATGCTTGACATGAGACAGTTATAAGTAGTAACAATAATAGTAATAATCATTTCGGCAAATATAGTCTGCTTTTCTTTATTTCTTTATCCTATTAAGTTAGTTACACCCTTAGTCATCATGTATGTTAGGATGAGTATTAGAAAATGTTATCGTGATTATGAAGAATGCTGTCATTATTCATTAAAAAAAAGTCTAACGCATGTTGTGAACGATGTTGAAATGCCATTGAAAATTGATCATTTAGAAAATATGTGATTGACCATAGTGAGAAGCAGATGAGTCCCTTGTACAAATCATTAGTTAATTCTCGCTCTATAAGGTGAAATCACATTGCTCGCCTGCAAACCACCTCACAAGCGCGACAGTCTATTGGTCATTAGACATGCCCTGGAGCGAATATACTGTCTGCAGTGTGCAGCAGACGCTCAGTCTTTCTTCTCTCGTTCATTCTCTCGTTACTTTTCATTCCTTCTTAGTCCTCCTTTAGTCTCTCCTTTTGTCCTCTCAGTTCTTTAGTTGCTGTTTATAGTTACGCCTAATTGCTTGATTTCCTTACTCAGAAAAACGTCTTTTTCTAGTTTTTTACCTTCATGAAACTTTAATTTTTGCTTGCCACGTTAAGCTGCATAACTTTTCCAAAGTTAAATTCTAGTCATGTAATAATAATTTTGGAGACATTTCCGACCAGCCATCGAAGAGACTCTCAACTTTATTATTAACCTAAAGGTTTTTTTTTTTGCCATACGGCCACCAACTCTCCACACCGAAGACCTGTAGTCAGCCTTGACCCACCTATCTGGGTTAAATAACCATCAGAAGCCGTTCCTCGTCTGTTGCAGACACCGGAGGCCTTCCAGCTCCTGAAACATCCCTGTCCAATATCGGCTCTCAACCGCGGTTCCATTGGTTCGCCCGTTGGGCTACTACATTCGTGTCTCCATTATTCCTCAAAACTATTTCTCACTATTGCCAAACTCATTCTGCCATTATATTGCCATAAGTTTCTCTATACAATTGTTTGTGTTATGTTGTATCACCCATATTATTTGTCGTATTAGTCATTATTCATATTCATTCTCATTATTGTGTTAGATAAATAAGACTTTTCATTCAAGTCTTGGTCAGACGGTGTCCTTTTGAACTGGATATAAGCAATCCCTGTATCAAGAATTTATGTTTCAGATTATCAGACTGGTCCACCGTTAGTTCATTCGTTATGATTAATTCATTCATTACATAGCAGTACAAGAAATAATAAATAAAATCCTTCTGAGCTGAGGAAAGTTGGTGCCCCTATTTTATTAACGAATGCAACATTAACTTAGGGGTTTAATGAACTGATTCCCCTACAAGTAGAAGAAGAAGAAGAAGAGGAAGAAAAAACATAGACATAATGCACATATAAGCATCAGAAGCTTTGTTTAGCCCACTTTTTAGGGGGTGTATTTTGCTGATATTTCCATTCAGAGAACACTTCACAACAGGGCAAAGAATCAAATGTTTGCCCACCGAAAAAATGAGGGGATTTGGAGGAAGGAGAAGTGTTATTAATGGGAGTGGAGGGACACCAGCTACCAAATACCAGACACCACATAAAGGATGCAGGCTATACATGCGCAGACATGCTACAGTGGATGCAAACACACACAGGAAGGTGAACAAATAAGGCTACGGGCTTCACAACACCAAATGCACACTCCCACCACACACACACACACACACACACACACACACACACATACACACACACACACACACACACACACACACAGTATGGTGCCCCTACTTTAAGATTGTTAAGATGGTGAAGCCCAGGCCCATCAATCATTACCCAGCAGTCTTGCTTGACTTGCCCACTAATGCCTGCACACACACACACACACACACACACACACACACACACACACACACACACACACACCCACACACACACACACAGGTGCACCCCCACATATACAATACCATCCTCTTTCCACACACACAAGCTCAAACCAAGGACACAGTGCAGAAATGCAACCTTTCTTCTACCTCTCTTGTGCTCTTCTTTGTAAGCTTCATCTTTCTTTCTCCATCTTCCCCACTCATTCTCCATCTTTATCTCCCATTTATAGACACCTGCTACAATATGCATCATGCAAAATGATTGATGCCTCTAAAAATGATAGCAATCATGTGCCAGCCAATGAGCAGTGGGGTAAAAGGAGGAATGACCATTGATTTTTCTTCTCATAAGTGCTGAATTATGGTAAGGCAAGGCATTGTGCACAGGAGCTATAAGACAAAAGGACCGAAACTAGGCTACAGTCTGAGATGTGGGCCAGTCAACAGTCTCCGTAGAAAAACATAAAAACGCTCATATGGAGGACAGATACAGAGTGAGAGGGGAGGATAAGAAAAACGGTGGGAAATGAAAGAGATCTTTATTCTGACTGGTAATAAAATGGTGTGACAAGGGTGGGCTATTTCATTTTCAGTAGGACAACATGTCCAACTGTATGCAATAACGTATGATATTCTGTATTAACCCTCAGAATGCCCCGACAGGTCATTCTGACCTGACCCTAGCCTGTTTGCGCCTCCGGCCTATCCCTAGCCATCGCAATGCCCTGACGGCTCTTTTCTGACCCGACCCTAGCCCATTTGCTTGGGCCTGCCCTATCCCTGGGGTCCCCCCTGTCCCATCCTGTTCCCGCTCATCCGTCGGTTGTTCTTTTTATTTTATTTATTTATTTATTTTTAAATTCTTTTTCCCTACTGGCACTCTCTCCATCTCCCTCGCTCTGCCCGGTTCGGTCCCTCATGTGGTCGGTTCGTTCTGATTAGTCCATCCGTCCGTCCGCTCGAGCATCCGTCCGTCCCTCCCCGCTGGTCGCCCCGTCGGCCTCCCCCTCATCCCCCGGGTTCGTTAGTTGTTTTTTGTCTTTTTTTGGTATATATATATTCTTTTATTCCTTCCCTTTCCCGTTCGGTCTGTGAGGTGGTGAAGAGGATGTTCAGGGTTATCCATCATGGATAACATTCTGTCCAGTGTCCTCCTCTCCACCACCTCTTCAAAAGTGCCTTGCAGCCAATAACGGAGCCAGCTTTCCTGATCAGTTTGTTCAGTCTGTTGGTGTCGCCGGCTCTGATGCTGCTCCCCCAGCACACTGCAGCAACGAAGAGTGCACTTGCAACACCAGACTGATAAAAGATCTCCAACATCTTGCTGCACATGTTGAACAATCTGAGCCTCCTCAGGAAATAGAGCCTGCTCACCATCTACTTATACAGCATTGATGTTAGTTTTCCAGTTCAGTCTGTTGTCGAGGTGCACTCGGAGGTATTTGTAATCCTCAACCACTGCGTCATTCTCCCACACAATACACAGTGGTTTTGTGGTCATCCTGTTCCTTCTGAAATCAATCACCATCTCCTTGGTCTTGGCCATGTTAAGCAGCAGGTGATTTCAACCAGACCATTCCACAAAATCGTCCACCACTGCTCTGTATTCCTCCTCTCGTCCATCCTTTATACACCCCCCCACCGCTGAGTCATCCAAAAACTTGGTGTACTGAGGTGTACAAGGTGAAGAGAAAGGGAGACAGAACAGTCCCCTGTGGTGCTCTTGTACTACTTTCCACACTCTCAGCCAGAATGTTGCCCAGTCGGACAAACTGCGGTCTGTCTGTCTGTCATGAAGTCAGTAATCCAGGAGATTGTGGGGATGTTGACTCCCATCACTTGCAGCTTCTCACCCAGGAGCAGTGGCTGGATGGTATTAAATGCACTGGAGAAATCAAAGAACGTGATCCTCACAGTGCTGCCGCTACAATCTAAGTGGGAGTGAGCACGCTGCAGCAGGTGTATGATGGCGTCGTCCACACCCAGATGGAGTTGGTAGGCGAACTGTAGAGGGTCAGGTGATTGGAGGTGAGTGGTCGGAGGTGTGCCAAGACCAGCCTCTCCAGCACCTACATCATGAGTGATGTAAGGGCAACGGGTAGTCGTTGGGGCCAGATGGAGACTTCTTCTTTGGAACAGGAACTATGCAAGATGTCTTCCACAGTACTGGGACTCTCTGCAGGCTGAGGCTCAGGTTGAAGAGGTGTCCCAGGATCACCGACAGCTGGCTGGCACAAGTCCTCAAGACTCTGGAACTAATGCCATTAGGGCCAGCAGCCGTGACCAGGTGCAGCATCTCCAACTGTCTTCTCACCTGGCCCGCAGTCAGGCAGGGGATGGTGCTAGTGGAGGGGGTGCTGTGTGGGATGGTGGGGGATGTGTGAGTTGAGTTAATCCTTTGCATTAGCATACAGTAAATCCAGTGTGGCATTGTCTCTGGTGGGACAGTTGATAAACTGGTTGAAAGTTGGCAGAGTTTTGTCCAAAGTATAGTGGTTAAAGTCTCCAGTAATGACTACCAACGCATTTGGTTGCTGCGTTTGTAGCTCCACCACGGTGGAGTGGATGACGTCATGCGCTGCTTCCCCGTCAGCCTTCAGAGGGACGTAACCAGTGATCACAATGGCGGACGTGAACTCCCAAGTCAAATAATATGGCCGCAACCACACAGCTAGCAGCTCAATGTCTAGGCTACAGAAACTTTCCTTAACGGTAACATGTTGGGGATTACACCACTTCTCAATCACAAACAGCGCAAACCCTCCTCCCTTCTTCTTATTGCTCTGAGCCACATCTCTGTCTGCCCGCACACAGCTGAAGCTGGGTACCTCCACGCTCTGAATGCAACTACGACTCTGTGAAGGCCATTAAGCTGCACTGTTGGTATTCCCATTGAGTCCTGACCAACACGACCAGCTCGTCCGTCTTATTTGCTAAGGGCCGCACGTTCCCCGTGATGATCACTGGAACGGATGGTATGTATCTTGCTGTCCTCACCCTCCATTTGGCTCTGGCTGTGCAGCCCTGATGTCGTCTCTTCAGCTCGTCCAGGACTACAATCCTCTCTCCAGGCAGCAGCGTGGGTTTACACAAAGCCATCAGCTGCTTGGGCGTGTAGACAATGCCCCCACTTCCAACTGTATGGCCCTCTGTTACAAACATTACATCGCGACACAGTTACTTAAAACGCAGTTAAGAAATAGAAGTTAAAGAGACGAAAAAAACACACTAAATTAACAAAAAACTAACAACAACGACGGAGCTACTGCAACAGGCTGCCACCTATCACAGCACCATCTTGCAACATCTTGCTTTATTATTTAATAAGGTGTCTACATTAATTTGAAAGCATGCTACAGTCTTCTATCTGTGTCAGAATAATGGATTACAAATGTAATTTATTGACCAACATTCACTGGTAAAATGTCTTTTGTAACACAGAGACTGGCCTACGAGTTCTGGAGTATGGGGGTAAAAAAATGCACTTTGCTGTGCCTTTACTAACGCACATCTCCAGCAGCAGAAAATGTGCAGTTGAATTGTAGCTTTTTTGTCCAAAAATCATTTTTTGCTTTTTCTGAATGAATTCAGATTCATAGAGGGTGTCTTATGTGGATTGAGACTTTTGTGCCAATTCCATTGAAGCCTATTGGAGATGCATGGAGAAGCACACTAAAACACAACATATACATTGCATGACCTTTGAGGAAGAAACGCCTGTAGCAAATGAAAGAACACACTTCAGAGAATACCCACTGATTTTTTCCAAATATGCACATTTGTGTATTTGCTGTTGGTCTCCGTCTAGTACTCAAAGATGATTATAGGAGATAAGATAAGACAAGATAAGTTGTTATAGCCAGTTATTAAAAAAAAAAAAAAAAAAAAAAAAGCGGGCTCATGGCAAGTCAAATTAAAATACTTACCATGCCAAATTAAAGAAAAGCTGCAAGTGAGATGTTCCATGCAGGATAAAAAAAATCTGCATTCTTCATTCTTTCTCTCTTCCTTTTATTTCAATGCAGAGGCTATTTTATAATGATTGGGCTGGCAGAGAATGATTCTCACCAGCAGGTGGTGCTATTATTATTTTTTGTGTGTGTTCATTTCTTGTGCGTTACTATAGCTAGGTTGAGGATGATAGGAGTTGGCAATTGATCAGTAAGTGTTTTCTGTCATTATTTCTGGCTCACACTAGGAGCTAGGCTGTTAGTAGACTTTGCTGTTATTGTTGTTATTGTTGTTATCGTTGTCACAGAGTACTCACTCTCACTCTCTGAGTTTCGACAGTAGGGTTGGCTGATGCAGGTCATGCCCTCTATCTGTCGCTAGCCGGCGAAATCCTGCAGGGGCGGCTTCAGCTGTGGTGACAAGCTGCATTTCCTATATTTCACACACGGGCTGAAGCGTCAGTCCTTTTGTGTGAAGACCCTTTTGGGTAAAGACCTGCGAGTCTACTTGTGTGAGTCCACTGAGCAGGGACACAGGTAACCACCACTACCCCTGCCTTCCTGTGCACACATACCATGTGCTACCAATATATCCCGGTCATCCAGGGCATGTGAAAAAAACACATTCGCCACAAAAGGCGACGCGATCCTGAGAACCACTACTCACTCAAAAAAACCTCAGCTATACCCTCTGCTTTTTCCTTCGTCCTATGGAATTGTCAGTCTGCTGTAAACAAAACAGAATTTATCCAAGCACTTGTGAAGCTACATCAAATTCAGGTACTATCCCTGACCGAAACCTGGATCCGTCCAGAAAACACAGCCACAACAGCTGCGCTTTCAGCTGACTCTTACTGACAAGCGACTTTCTCCCATATACCTTGTCCTGATCGACGTGGAGGTGGCACGGGCACACTCATTTCCAAAAACTGGAAATTCACCAAGCTTACGCCTCTAAGCAACAACTCCTCCTTTGAATATCAACTCCTCCTTTGAATATCATGCAATCATGGTTACTGCTCCCACTAAGCTGTATATAATGATCGTATATCACCCACCTGGGCTACTAGGGAACTTTATAGTGGAACTGGACATGCTACTCTCAGTGATTCCTGAAGATGGCACCCCACTGATTATCATGGGTGACATGAATATTCATCTTAACAAACCCCATGCGGTTTGAGATCTCGGCAATCATGCCTCCTCACAGCTTTTTCTCCTCACTCCCTGTGAATGAGGTACACAGAACAGACGCACTCTGCTCTTCGCTAGCCACCTCTCTAAACAATCTATGCCCATTCTCATCAAAACTTGCTTGTAAAACCCCACCAGTCCATGGCTCACCGGTGTCATCAGAGGGCAATGGGCGGTGCTCAGAGCAGCCGAGAGAAAATGGAGCAAAACCAGAGATCTCTCTGACCTCAGAGAATATTAGACTCTTCTGTCTGCATTCTCCTTCCATCTGAAAAGTGCCATGTCCACTTATTATTAGGAGAAAATCATTAGAGCGAAAGATGCTCGGAAACTATTTTCTGCTTTTACGACCCCACAGTCTCAGCACAGATATTGGCATGCCACACCGATACCTCGGCATGGATGAAGGAGCAACACCTTCAGCTCAACCTATCAAAGACTGAGCTCCCTGTCATCCCAGCCAGTCCCTCTATACAACAACAGATCAGTATCCAGCTTGACTCAGCTCTGTTCACTCACACAAAATCTGGCAGAAACTTGGGTGTCATGATTGATGACCAACTAAGTTTTAAAGAGCATGTGACCTCTATTGCTAGGTCATGCCAATTTGCCCTGTACAACATCAGGAAGATCACACCCTACCTGTCTGAGCATGCAACACAACTCCTAGTATAAGTGCTGGTACTATCACACCTCGACTATTTTGATTCTTTACTGGCAGGACTCCCAGCATGCACGTTAAAATCTTGCTAGACTCTTTTCTTCTGTGGTTCCCCCAGTGGTGGAACGAGTTACCAAGTGACCTGCAGAGTCCCTCTTTGTTCACTCTATGCATTACTTCGTAGCACTATCTTGTAGCACCTATGTCCAGTTGGACAAGAGAGTTGCATTAGGGCACTTACTTTTGTTGTTCTCTCCTGCCTAGAACCTAGTTTGTGATGTATGAAAATCTCAAATGTTCGTCGCTTTGGATAAAAGCGTCTGCCAAATGACAAATTATAATTCTAATTGTAATAGGAATTACTTAGGTTAGCCAGGATACAGGAAACAAGTCTCACATTTTCAATTATGGCCAAGAGGGACATTTTGCAATTATCCTTTTAGATATTTGTATTCAAAATTGTTGACACAGAAATGTAATATTTGTATGTGGTAAACTACAGCCAAGAGCTTGAAAACTATGCTTTGTTATTTTCTTTCAGCTTCACTCTCTCAACATGTAGAGGGAAACATCTCAAAGAATACACCTGTCACTTCATCTGTCTGCTTAGCTGTGCTCAGGTTGAGCCGTGAGGCAAGAACAGTGAAAAGACAGTTCCGTCTACAGCAACAAAATTTCAGACAGATACACACATCAGCCTTGTCCCAGAACCTGAACATGGCTCAGCCATGAGTTGATGAAACCATCTCAGTCGAGACTCGTTCATCAAAAGTATAAAAGTATTTCAGTGACTGACTGGAATACAGATGCACATGGGTATTTAACCCAACTCTTGCCTCACTCATGAGAGAGAGCTGGGAACCATCCATCCATCCATCCATTTTCTATACCGACTATCCCTTTCGGGGTTGCGGGGGGGCTGGAGCCTATCCCGGCTGTCAACGGGCGAGAGGCGGGGTACACCCTGAACCGGTTGCCAGTCGATTGCAGGGCAACATATAAAGACAACCATTCATGCTCACACTCATACCTAAGGACAATTTAGAGTCACCAATTAGCCTAATGAGCATGTTTTTTGGACTGTGGGAGGAAGCCGGAGTGCCCGGAGAGAACCCACGCATGCACGGGAAGAACATGCTAACTTCACACAGAAAGGCCTTGCCCGACCCGGGGATCGAACCGGCGACCTTCTTGCTGTGAGGCACGCACACCATGCCGCTATAGCTGGGAACCAATGATATTATATTAATTATATTAATCACTGTAACACAGGATGGTATGACTGTCTCAAATATGGGAATCTTTTTCAAGGAATGTCAGGCTTCTGTCTGTAGTTTATTGAACCCCATGAGTTATTAGTTATCCTGTAGTCCTCAAAGATATTAACGATACCCCATACACAGCAGACAAACAAAGAATTGCACACTATTGTGGATCAAAAGAATAACTGCACTTGTATCACTTGTATTATGAGTGTGACTGTTCCCCACCAACACCTACCAGGCAGCGTTGCTATGGACGTTGTCGTCTAGGTGACAGAGCAACTCCAGGGTTTGGGGGTTGTGAGCGGAGTCATCAGGTGACTCATTGGTTCCTGTCTCCCAGTCAGACGGCATCCGCCATACTGCTGCACAGGACACCACCCTGCTGTCACTGGCTGGAGGGGGACAACACACACACACACACACACACACACACACACACACACACACACACACACACACACACACACACACACACATACACACACACACACAGAGTCATTTACAGTTTGTTAGAGTGCTGTGTATATGTGTTTATGTTTGTGTGGTGGACAGGCACTGTATACACTGATGTGGATAAACTTTTCTTCAAATCCATTTCACAAATGAGTTATTTTGGCACATCCACACCAGAGCCAGAGCTGCTAATTGGAAAAAATGGAGTAAATGCAAAATTGATACAGTAATTGGACTACGAGTTTGAAGTTAGAGGGCATAACCAATCACACAGAGACACAGAGAGAGAGAGAGAGAGAGAGAGAGAGAGAGAGAGAGAGAGAGAGAGAGAGAGAGAGAGACTTTCTTTTTAGTACAGATATTGACTGTATGTAGGCAGCTGTTGGGCTATGAAACACTGGCGTTAAGCCCATTTGTCAAATTAAAAAGCAACGTGGAGTGAGTGCACAGGCTCTTGAGTGGTTTTAGACAACCTTGCACTTGGAGTAAGTGGGCAAGCAATCATCTTGAACAAAAGCCTTTTCTTGCTCACATATTGGAGTGCTGGTGGAATGCAGTATGGAAACGTTATGTGAATGCACTTGTTTATGTGTGCGTGTGTTTGTATGTATATATTTTGGTGTGCGAGTGTGTGGTGTGCGCAGTAGTGTGGAGTGTGCCGTCTAAGTTTCAGCCCAGTCCAGAGTGGCTTAAATCCTGTGAGCTCAGGCATGTAGAACTCATCTGACAGAGAGCAAGACACATAGGGAAAAGAGAGAGGGAGTGAGCCAAGAGGTTGTTGGAAGGTTGTGTCTACCCCTAAAGGCCTTCAGTGCACTCTGCATCAACCTCTCCATGCGTCATCTAACAGGGTTGTCTTCTCCTTTGTAACACAACCTCAGACACGTTCACACACCTTTTATACTTGAGAGAACCATCATTAACATGAATGAGTTCCTTAGACCCTAACCTTAACATAATTTTAATCCGAGTTATGAATAGAAGTCTCAGCATTCAACCAGCCTCTGAAGAATGTAAGCCTGGTAAAACTGTCCTCATTTTATGTCTTCAATGTCAAGATCTGAAATACAAGTCCAACAAGATCTCTTACATGTCACACACAGACACAAATTCTCTGCATTAGCATTTTTGTCAGTTTTTCTCACTATTTTGAAGTAGTTGGCGTTCATTAAGAAAAAGCTGATGTCACAAACTTCTGTGAGTCAATGAGCATTTCGCAATATTGAATCTGATGACATATGTAGGATTGTATGATGATGTTGTCAGACCACCGTCACACCGTCTGAACTCTTGCTTATACACTGAAAAAAGTGATTTTGACCCGTAGTAAATGTTACATATATTAATTAAGCATATTTTAATAGAAATAGTTGTGTTATTTAACTCCAAGTAATTTCAACATATATTGTCAAAAATATGACAATCGTATTTTATTTAATTAAATGTAGCCCGAAAAAATTAAGTTCATCCAAATTGCGTATACCATCCGGTTTGGATTTTGAAGTTTGCGCATACGCAAGAACATACCGTCATTTTAGGATCTTGGGGCGCAGGTCAGTTACACACTCTGGAGTCTGGACACCCTGCAGACACCCTCTCATTACTGGCTGAATTCCGAATTGTTTGGGTAAGTCTTTGATAATCATTGGTATGTTGTAGTTTAAATTTCACCACGGTGTAAGCCCTATTTCCTTTTTTCAAATGTTTTGATATATACTCAAGTAGTTACAGCTATGGGCCTATTTAATTCAGGTGGTTAAGCTAGCCACGTGTTGATGTGTTAGCTTGTTAACGCTCCTGATATTAGATTGTCCATGTGGTTAAAACGCGCAACAACTCGGCTCCGGGCGGGCTATCAGAGATGGTGAGTTAAGTTTAATTTGACTCGGTCGAACTTTGACTTGGTTAAGGGACTTGAGTAGTGTGCAGGGCTCTCAAGTTTTGATCAGAGTTCAGAGTGAGATTTTGGCGGCGGCGGTGGAGGTGGGGGTTGGGGTGGGGACGGGGGTCTGATCTGATAAATGACACATAAATTCGTCCAAATAAAAATATTTATTAAATAAATAAAAAGGGAGCGGGATAGGAAGGGGGTCCCCTCACTGCCTGCTCCGCCTGTCTCCCGCTGGGTCCCCGGTCGCGCTGCTCTGGGCCTGGTGGGGGGCCGCTTGCTCGCCTCCCTCGTGCCCGGGTCAGACCTCATTCCCCATTGCCATGGCCATTGCCATGTCCATCCCTATACAAAATTGTTATAAACTATTAATTATTATTATGGGGGTCATTATCATGATTATCATGATTATTACGACATAGTTGTATTGTGCTGTCATGCATTGTATGATGTATATGTGGTTTTGTATTGTATTATTGTATTGTACTGTACTGTACCTTTTCCTTATATTACATTTTATTATATTATATTGTATTGTATTGTATTATATATTATATTATATATTATTATGTTATGTTATGTTATGTTATGTTATATTATATTATACTATAATATATTATATTATNGGCGTGTGAAATGCGTGTGTGTCACGCCCAATGCGTGAGACTTTAGAGCTCAATGAAAGATGACGGCGCCACGGACGGCTGCCTCGGTGTGTTGGTGCACATTGTTTTGTTTTGTGTGTTAAATCTGGTTTTTGCGACGGTACCGGGAGTTCTTTCACCAGAGATGCGCCCATGAACATCCGGGGAGCAACACCAGAGGATTTATTTCCTAATTTTCTGCTCCCAACAGTGGAAATTTTGGACATCCTGGTCAAAGGTGCGCTCACCTTTGCTCACGCAGTGAAACACAGGAGGAGAGGAAAGCGGGCCGATGTGCTGGTGCGCCTTCGCCAGCACGGACTACGCACAGCGTTACCGGGAATATTTCTTTGTAACGTACGTTCATTGCTACTGGAGGAACTGCAACTGCTGTTGGGTAGAAACAGGGACTTTTCTTCATCTGCGGTTCTGTGCTTCATCGAGACGTGGCTCTGTGGATTAATACCGGACTCTGCGCTGCATCTGGCTGGCTTCCAAGTCCACCGCGCGGACAGAGACACGGAACTTTCTGGCAAAACTAAAGGTGTTTCTACATCAACAGTGGTTAGTGCAACAATGTGACAGTGATCCAGCAGCACTGTTCTCCTGACCTCTGACCCTGACCTCTCCGGACATTTACATCCTGCTGCAGGCCAACGTGCAGGACGCACAGCGTATGCTCGCAGACCAGATACTGCGTGTGGAGCTCCCTAAATACAGATAGTTTATTAAATGCCCGACCAGAGAGGAGAATACTCGGGATCACTGTTACACCACAGTCAGGGATGCTTATCACGCCGTCCCCCGTGCTGCACTCGGCCACTCAGACCACGTCATGGTCCACCTGATTCCTGCGTACAAGCAGAAACTAAAGCTCTGCAAACCTGTAGTGAGAACATCAAGGAATTGGACTGGCGAGGCTGTGGGGGATCTCCAGACGTGTTTGGACTCTACTGACTGGGATGTGTTCAGGACTGCTATCAACAGTCTGGATGAGTACACGGAGGCTGTGACGTTCTACATCAGCTTCTGTGAGGACTGCTGTGTTCCATCACACACCAAGGTGAGTTACAACAATGACAAACCCTGGTTTACAGCCAAACTCAGACAGCTAAGTATGGCAAAGGAAGAGGCCTTCAGGAGTGGGGACAAAGACAGATTCAAAGAGTCGAAGTACAAGTTTAGCAAGGCGGTGAAAGAGGCTAAACGACTGTACTCTGAGAAGCTTCAACACCAGTTCTCAGCTAACGACTCTGCGTCTGTCTGGAAAGGGCTCAGGCAGACCACCAAATACAAGCATAAAGCCCCCCACTCCATCAACGATCGACGCCTAGCCAACGACCTGAATGAGTTCTACTGCCATTTTGAAAGACAAAGGGACAGTCCAGCAACCATCCACCACAACACCTCCCAACATCTCCAGCTCCAATCACCTCCACCAATGCCCACTTTAAAGGACTCCCCCCAAGGACATCACCAACCCTCTCCTGGACCCCCTGCAGTCTGCCTACAGAGCCAACAGGTCTGTAGACGATGCAGTCAACTTGGCCCTCCACGTCATCCTCCAGCACCTGGACTCCGCAGGAACCTACGCTAGGATCCTGTTTGTGGATTTCAGCTCTGCCTTTAACACCATCATCCCAACTCTGCTTCTGGAGAAGCTCTCACAGCTGAGCGTGCCTGACTCCACCTGCAGGTGTATTACAGACTTCCTGTCTGACAGGAAACAGTGCGTGAAGCTGGGGAAACACGTCTCCAACGCAAAGACCATCAGCACCAGATCCCCCCAGGGCTGCGTTCTTTCTCCTCTGCTCTTCTCCCTGTACACGAACAGCTGCACCTCCAGTCACCAGTCTGTCAAGCTCCTGAAGTTTGCGGACGACACCACCCTCATTGGACTCATCTCTGGTGGCGACGAGTCCACTTACAGGTGGGAGGTTGACCATCTGGTGACCTGGTGCAACCAGAACAACCTTGAGCTCAACACTCTAAAGACAGTGGAGATGGTTGTGGACTACAGGAAGAACTCAGCCTCACCTGCCCCCATCACCCTCTGTGACTCCACTATTGACACTGTGGAGTCTTTCCGCTTCCTGGGAACTATCATCTCCCAGGACCTCAAGTGGGAGCTGAACATCAGCTGCCTCATCAAGAAAGCACAGCAGAGGATGTACTTCCTGCGGCAGCTGAAGAAATTCAGTCTGCCAAAGACAATGATGGTGCACTTCTACACAGCCATCATTGAGTCCATCAGGCATACAGGTAAGATTGTGGCTGATCCCTCCCACCCCGGACACAAACTCTTCGAGACACTCCCCTCTGGCAGGAGGCTGCGGTCCATCAGGACCAAAACCTCATGCCACAAGAACAGTTTTTTCCCGTCTGCTGTCAGCCTTATTAACAAGGCCCGAAACCCCCCCTAAAACTCTTTACACTCCACCTCTGCCTCATCTGTCACATTGACACTACCATAACTCTATGCGTTACATTAACGCTCTGCTTGGACTCCTTCTGAAAAAACTGACTGTGCTTCTGGGAAAAAAACAAAAAAACAAAAAAAACAAAGGACTTGTGTATATATATATTTATATTGTTACATCTTTTACTTATTGTTATATTTTCTACTATTGTTATATTTTTTACTTATTGTTATATTTTTCACTTACTGTTGTATTTTTACTTTTTTTTAATAACTTCTTTTAATAGATGTGTAATGCACCAACCTCACCAAAGCAAATTCCTCGTATGTGTAAAATCGTACCTGGCAATAAAAGCTTTCTGATTCTGATTGGAGTCTCTTGCATTTCCTCCCATTTTTAGTTGGACAGTTAGTGCCCTCAAATGAGCCAGCCTGGCAGGTCATTTTGGACCTGAGGGATATTGTGGATTTAGTTGTTGCGCATACTGTGCAATCACTTGCTTTCTTTGAGAAAAGAATCCTTGATCACTTGACATGTAGTGATGTTTCTAGTGCTGCTTTACCTGTCAAAGTCAGTATAGTAAAATGTTTTGTTCCTGTTGCTTATATGATAGAGCCAGGCATAGAGTCGAAGCACAAAAGCACACCTTGGAACACACAGTGCCCATAAAACACTTGATGCACAAATGGACAGTGCCCTGATTGAAAATGATTGAAAATATCTGTTGTGCAGATGTACATGTCTGCCATCCTGACTGACATGCAGAAGTGGGCCATGGGCATTTACGTCATTGGCAAGGAGAATGGACATTATAATGACATCGGTCGATCATCCTGGACAACATTGGATCTGCAGCCCAGGCTTGCACAGTGATGCTTGGAGTGATCTACGCACTGAACCTGGCCTACCCCAAGGAACTGAGACACTATTACAAATTCATTCAAAAAGTACTCATGGGAATGGATGGGGAAAAGCTTTCCCCCAAAGTCCTTGGACTAAAGAACAAAATCAGTGTTGGACTGTAGAAATTCTTCAGCCACAGTTATGTAGTGTATGTGATGCTTTGTTGTTTTTGTGAATTGTGCAATGAATGGTTAATGTGATCTCAAATGCAGCATCACTAAGTGTTCCACACAGATGAGAAATGCTTTTGTACAGGATAGAAGTATTCACACAGCCAGCGGTGAGGACATTACAACAAACAAACTAACTTATTGGTAGTTATGTGTGTTCTTGTGTTTGATCTCTTTCGTAGAGGCTTTTAAAAGGTAAGGGTTAATAGCTAAAACAAGCATTGTTGTTTATGCACTTTGCATTTCACAGGTTCTTGTCTTATTAGAAGTATTGTACATTTTGAGAGCAAAGGTTGCCTTCTGTCTTGTCGCATATCAGGAGACTTCACTAAACGTGTCAGTTTATTCTTTTTTTTTATATATATACTTTATTTAATCACACGCACAACATCATGCACAACGCACACACCATGCTTCATGAAATTCTTATTTCTCCGCATTTGACCCATCCATCGTCTGCCTTCCTCCACGGCAGACTAGGAGCGGTGGGCTGCCAGCCGACAGCGGCACCCAGGGACCCAGTTCTCCTTTGTCACCATTGGTCAGGTGGTGATCTTCTTGCATGTTTTTAATGGGGGTATATTTTTATAGAGGACACCCCGGGTGAACACGGGGAGAACAGGCAAACTCTACAAACTCAATGGCTATTGAGCAGAGCAACATATTTTTTTCTTAATGTATTAATGTATCTTCTTCTTCTATACCCCTGATTATCCCTTTCGGGGTTGGGGGGGGGCTGGAGCCTATCCCAGTTGTCAACGGGCGAGAGGCGGGGTACACCCTGAGCCGGTCGCCAGCCGACTGCAGGTATTAATGTATCTGTTAAAGTTAACAGTGTTGCTATCTATGCACTGAGTATTTTATAGTTGTTCATCTTAGAAAAATATTTTTGGGTCATTAGACTGCTCTGATATGAGATGTTAGGTATTTGTACCATATTAAAGTTGGTTGTTGTAGGAATTAGATGACTTACTAATCCTGGGAATCAGTCTATGAATTGTAAAACTCTTTGTGGCCCTTTGTCATTGAGGATCAAATGACATTCAATGAGGGAAACAGGATAGAGGGGGAAGGTTAAGGTACAATTCATTGTACCTGAGGAGTTCATGGTATAGTATACCCTAAGAAACAGGATGAGTGAACTCCCCCAAATGGTCATTGTTTTTGAAGGAAAGATTTATGATTACCAGGTGTGTGTGTGTGTGTGTGTGTGATAACATTTGTCCTTTTTTGTTTAAAAGTATAAAAACCAAGACATTGTGGAGATCTAGAGAGAACACTCTGCATGAGTCTTCCCTTCATGCTGCATGTATTAAAGAGACGTGATTCATCACACCGAGTCTGTACTTCTTCAGAGAATTAGCAACTCTCAACGAGCAACAAGGAGAATTTCCCTTACATTGTCTAAACACATTTTGTGGTTCTGTGTGATGTATGATAGCTAAAAATATTTCCTTGGAATCAACTTAATAAAAATAGGTAGTATTTAAACAATTTAATTGATTTGAAAGAGCACAAAAAATTAAAAAAGCATACTTAATTTATTTAAGTGCATTTAAAATGGATTTAATTGAGAGTCAAGTGGGGAGCACCTGGGAAACGGCAGCATCTTAGACACGCTCCCAGTTCACAACTTTTGCATCTAAACTGTTTTAGCTCTCCATTAATATCTCGTCGTTACTGCAAGAAGTTGGCTTTTCTATCTAGCTCCAAGTTAAGCAGCATAAATCAAGCCTTAGTTGCACGATGAACCAGCCAAAGTGGAGTGTGCAGACACACCTGAAAACTACTGCCATTATGGAAGCTAACCCTGCTAGCCCGGAAGCAAGCCAGACAAACAATATGGAGGATCTTTTTGCAGAAATTACGAAGATTGGCACTACTTAGAACTTAGTGGCGAATGATGTGTGGACACGACTGAGCGAAAGAACACAGTTAGTGTTTTACAGATACGACTGGATGAGGCTGAAAGCTGCATTGCTAATGTGGAGGATAGCTCCGCCAGCATGGCTAATGAAAACAGTGGAGCAGCTGTGGAACTGAGTTGAAGACCAGGAAAATAGAAGCAGATGGAAAAACATCAGGCTGATTGGACTGAAAGAAGGCAAGGAAGCAGGGCCAGGCATAAAGAGTGATTACATTAAGAAGATACTGTGTGATGGTTTAGGACTAGATGGGGACGAGTATGAGATCGAGAGAAGCCACAGAAGCGGGGGGCCACGACGTGATGACAACCAGCCACCACGTTTGATACTGGTGAAATTTCTACATTACACAGCAAGGCAGAAAGTTCTTGCAGCAGCAAAGAAGGAGAGGGGATTGCGGTGGGAGGACTGCACTCGTTCTATCTATGAAGACATGACGAACGAGCAGTCCGACCAGAGGAGACGGTTCTCCCCTATCATGAAAACACTGTGGCAGCATCAGGTGAAGCACACATTAGCACACCCAGCTAACCTGAGGTTCACATGGAAGGGGAAGAGATGGAGCTTTACCAACCTGAAAAGAGCCGAGGATTTTGTTCGAGAGAATATCCAAACTTCTGACTGACTGTTTGACATGCAGATTATGGAGAGTGGAACTTTATTTTGAAAATACGGCGGGAATGGGGATCTACGGATGCTGCCACAACCGGACAGTTGGAGAAATGAGTGGCGGTAACCGTTCATAGGACTCACACAAAACGAAGTCAGACCAAGCCAGAAAGGCTTATTACACTGTCATGTTTGTTTAACGACGGTGTTTTTTGAGTTATTGTTAATTTTGATTGTTGATCTAAAATGTTCTGTTTTAAGATGTAGGTTTAGCTTTTATTTTTATTGTTATTATGGCAGGAATATGCCATTGGTGTGTTATATCGAGCTGGTAAAGGGTACAAGTTAAGTTACACAATAATAATAATGAGTAGTAAACATGCTAATATAGCATTGTGGTTGCAGTACTCCAGCTAAAAGGAAAACAATTCTCACATATCTGAAATCTAAAAGTATAGATGTGGCATTTATTCAGGAAATACATTTCAGAAATGAAGATGAAGCTCTAAAAATGAAATGTGACTGGGTTGGGAAGGTCTTTCATAATTCAGTATCCAGCAAGAGCTGTGGAGTTATCATCCTTGTCAACAAGAAACTTAATTTTGTTCTGTTGAAGCAATTTAAAGATACTGAGGGATGTATTAAAAGTGTAGAGGCCCTTATTAACAGAGTCAAAGTTGTATTGTGTAATATGTATGCCCCAAACAGAGAATCCAACCTTTTTCCATGAGGTCACTGAAATGCTGGGAAACACGGATGGTCAAATTATTTTAGGGGGAGATTTCAACCAGATACTGGATAATTGCTTAGATCATAGTAAAACCGGGATGGGTCTAACCCCTAGGGCTAGAAATGCAATACATCATTTACTGGCACAGTTGGGTATAATAGATATTTGGAGACTAACTAATCCAAAGGAAAGGGAATATACATTCTACTCCCATTCCCATAAAACTTACACGCGAATAGATTTTTTTTCTGATTTCTCCCTCAGTTGTTGATCTGGTTACAGATTGTAACATAGGAGTTATTGCAATAACATATCATGCACTGAATGAATTACATCTAGATCTGCAAGTTGATAAAAACAAGGCTGGGAGATGGAGAATGAACACTAGTTTATTACAAGATGAACATTTTGCTGGAAAACGTGGGGAGGAAATCAGATCATTTTTGGATTTAAATATAGGAACTACAGAAAGATTAGCTACAGTCTGGGACACACTTAAAGCATTTGTTAGAGGAAAGTAGTGGAACTTTTTCACACTACCTCAGCCTACAAACTCGACGGCTACTTGCAATACCTGTGCAGTAAATATTCCAAGGGGCGGTGGTAAAACGTCAAGTTATAACACAACCACAAAGCTCTCAAGCCTCATGCATTGGGCGTGAGATAAACACATTTCAACCCATTCACACGCTCACACGCCACACCCTGTATTTCTCACACAGAGAAATTGCCAGGATAACGCCCACCAAGTTGCGCCGCTATTTTTATAACAGTGGAACACAAAGAATGATCCCAGTCTTTTCCACACAGTGAGAAATACCGTTTGTTAGGTAATTCAGCGCTCTTTTTCTGGAAACTGAAAAGTCACCTGATGTAGATGGCTTCCCAGCCAATACTATAAAAAATATGTAGATATTCTCTGTACGGTATTTACAGAAGTTCTTTGTGAAGCATTTCAGTATGGCTCACTCCCAGAAAGCTTTAATGAAGCCATTATATCACTAATACCAAAAGACAAAGATTTAACTGACCCAGCTAATTATAGACTCAGATCACGATAACGTGAGAAGACTATTACATTTAATGTGGATGAATAGAACAAAATTCACATCCTGTGACAGCCATACCTGTAGATGCTCAAAAGGCTTTTGACAGAGTTGAATGGGCTTTTTTATTTGCAACTCTATCAAGATTTGGGTTTGGGGATGGTTTTTGTAGGTGGATAAAAGTTTTGTATTCAAGTCCCAAGGCTGCAGTTTTTACTAATGGGATGATATCTCACGTCTTTAACATATCCAGATCAACGCGTCAGGGATGTAGTCTCAGTCCATTTTTATTTACAATATTTCTTGAACCCTTAACTACTGTGATAAGAGAGGAGGCAAAAATTCAGGGAGTTACTGGAGGAGGAAGGGATCATAAGTTATTTCTTTATGCTGACAATATTTTGGTATTGAGTCAAGACCCAGCTAATTCTGTACCAGTGCTGCTGGAGGTTATTGAAACATATTCTAAAGTATCATTAACTGGCACAAATCTGAAGCTATGCCAGTGTCTCAAACTTGTTCAAGAACTTATTGTTCTTAAAATTAACTTGGATAATTGGAGTAAACTGCATTTGACCTTTTGGGGAAAGGTGAACACAATAAAAATGGTTGTTGTTCCACAAATTAATTATTTAGTTGGAATGACACCTCTATGCATTCCACAAGAGCTATTACTAAGATATAGCAAGATGATAAATTATTTTCTTTGGGATGGAAGAAGACCTAGAATTCATACAGACAAACTATATCAGGCAAAGAAGGAAGGGGGCCTATCCTTGCAAACATACAGCATTATAGCACTTTTTTTTTTACATGGCAAAGCTGGTAAAACACTGGGGTGGAAAAAATACAAATACTGATCTGGATTGGATCTTGATGGAACAAGAGCTTAACTCTCCTTTTAAACCTATTGAAACCCTTGCTCAAACAATAAAACAGGAGAAAAATAATATGAGTCTTATTCTAATACATTCAAAAATAGTGTGGCAAGAAATACATAAAAAACACAAGATTTCCCATAGTACTCAAAAATATGCATCCATATGGCACAATCCAAAAATAAAAATAGGTAAACAGATGATTTATTGGGCTGAATGGTTAAGAAAGGGTATTAGAATGTTAGATGGACTTTTTGAAGAAGGCAATTTCCTTTCTTACAATAGATTAAGGGAAAAATATAATCTAGATGGACGAGGCCACTTTTGGAAATATTTACAGATTAGAGACTGCAGTAAAAAGAAAGTTTCCTATGATCAAGATAAAACGTAACGTACAACTACCACCAATGTTTCATAGCACTAAGTGGTATGAGATATGTCCCTGGAGGATTAACAGTGGCTGTAGAACTCTTAGGAAGATATGGGAAAAAGACTTGTGTTGTACATTGGATGAAAAAGCATGGGCAGGGAATACATTAGAGAAGGTAAAGGCAAATTTATTCAGTATAAAATAATTCACATATATTATTACACACCAACCAGACTTAATAAAATGGGTCTAATTAAAGATGACCTATGCTGGAAATGTAGAAAAGAATGCCGCACATATATGCATGCACTATGGGAATGTCCCAGGGTCTTTGCTCTGTGCAGAAATGTTCTGGATTATATTGGTAAATGGTTAGGATGTGCCGCTTTGAAATAAATCACAATTTGGAATATTAAAAACGGGCCTAATAACTTGTGCTCCAGTGATTCTAAGATGTTGGGAAGAACCTCAAACTCCTACACTGAATACATGGAAGCTCCAAATGATGGAAACAGCTTCATGTGAAAAGATGCTGGCGAGACTGAATCAATCAATCAAACTTTATTTGTATAGCACCTTTCATACATAAAATGCAACACAAGGTGCTTGACAAAAGATAAAAACATGGAACATCAGTACAACACCCATTCCCCCCAAACACACCCACAGACCCCCACACACACCCATCCCAACGAAACTGTCAGTGTAATAACATGGCAGGGCACTGAGGAATCATGAGAGAAAAATGACATGATCAATGAGCAGTGGAATGATTTTAGCCAATATGTGTCTGGAGGAAAAAATCTGACCAGGCAAAAAGACTGATGATGCATTATATTACAGTAGTAGTACTTCAAAATAATACTCTGGACTATGACTCAATAAATACCCTCTTTAAAGTTAATATGTGCCAATGTCTGTTATAACCTGCCTGTTTATTGGTTTTATTTTGTTATTAGTGTTTTCTGTTGTTCATCTTATCTCATCTCATCTCATCTCATCTCATCTCCAAGCGCTTATCCGGGGTCGGGTCGCGGGGGCAACAGCTTCAGCAGGGGACCCCAAATTTCCCTTTCCCGGGCCACATTACCCAGCTCTGACCGGGGGATCCCGAGGTGTTCCCAGGCCAGTGTGGAGATATAATCTCTCCACCTAGTCCTGGGTCTTCCCCTTGGTCTCCTCCCAGCTGGACGTGCCTGGAACACCTACCTAGGGAGGCGCCCAGGGGGCATCCTTACCAGATTCATTCCCTACCCGAAGTACGCAATCCATTAGTTTCCTGCTGAGAACCATGGTCTCAGATTTAGAGGTGCTGTTCCTCATCCCAGCCGCTTCACACTCGGCTGCGAACCGATCCAGTGAGTGCCGGAGGTCAAAGACCGATGATGCCAACAGGACCACATCATCTGCAAAAAGCAGCGATGAGACCCTCAGCACACCGAACTGCAGACCCTCCTCCTCCCGACTACGCCTTGATATCCTGTCCATGAATATCACGAAAAAGATTGGTGACAAAGCACAGCCCTGACGGAGGCCAACCCCCACCAGAAACAAATCCGACTAACTGCCGAGTACCCGAACACAGCTCTTGCTTTGGGCATATAAAGATTGGATGGCCCTGAGAAGTGATCCCCTCACCCCATACGCCTGCAGCACCTCCCACAATATCTCCCGGGGGACCCGGTCATATGCCTTCTCCAAGTCCACAAAACACATGTAGACCGGATGGGCATACTCCCAGGCCCCCTCCAGGATCCTTGCGAGAGTAAAGAGCTGGGGCCTCATGTACAAAGACTTGCGTGGATTTCCTACTGAGACGCTCAAATCCAGAAAACGTCGTATGCACAAAAATATCCAGATGTATGAATCTGTGCACACGCATGAATCCAAGCACACTTTGTACATCCCAATCAACATGGAATTGAGTGCACATGTTGGAGTACCCGACCCCTCCCTCTCCACACCCCTATTTAAATATGCAAATCATATTTAAATGAGCCCTGCACCTAGGATTTCCCAACGGATCAGAAAATCAAAAAAGAATGAGTAAGAAGGGAAAGAAAAAGAATTTCACCGAAAGCGAATTGGAGGCGCTACTTGCTGAAGTGGAGGTGCGCAAAAATGTGCTCTTTGGCACGCTGTCCTCCGGCATAAGCAACAAACGGAAGAGGAGTGAGTGGGAGAGTGTGTGTGAGGCTGTCAATACTGTGGGGTCAGAGAAGCACACACAAGCAGAAGTAAAAAAGAAGTGGTCAGACATCAAGGTGGATGTGAAGTGGAGGATGGCTGCCCACCACCAAAGTCAGAATCAGAATCAGAATCAGAAAAGCTTTATTGCCAGGTACGATTTTACACATGCGAGGAATTTGCTTTGGTGCATGACACCTCTATTAAAAGAAGCTATTAAAAAAATAAAAATATAACATTCATTCATCTTCTATACCCCTTGTACCCCTTTCGGGGTTGGGGGGGGGCTGGAGCCTATCCCAGCTGTCAACGGGCGAGAGGCGGGGTACACCCTGAGCCGGTCGCCAGCCGACTGCAGGGCAACACACACACAAGCATTCACTCTCACATTCACACCTAGGGGCAATGTAGAGTCACCAATTAACCTAATGAGCATGTTTTTGGTCTGTGGGAGGAAGCCGGAGTGCCCGGAGAGAACCCACGCATGCACGGGAAGAACATGCAAACTTCACACAGAAAGGCCCCCGCCTGACCCAGGGATCGAACCGGGAACCTTCTTGCTGTGAGGCACGCGCACTACCTGCTGCGCCACCGTGCCGCCAAAAAATATAACAGTAAGTGAAAAATATAACAATAAGTAAAAAATATAGCAATAGTAGGAAATATAACAATAAGTAAAAGATATAACAATATAAATATATATACCCTTTTTTTTTTTTTTTGTGTTTAACAGAAGCACAGTCTGTTTTTTCAGGAGGGAGTCCAAGCAGCATAGAGTTATGGTAGAGTCAATGTGACAGATGAGGCAGAGGTGGAGTGTGAAGAGTGTCGGGGGGGTTCCGGGCCTTGTTAATAAGGCTGACAGCAGACGGGAAAAAACTGTTCTTGTGGCGTGAGGTTTTGGTCCTGATGGACCACAGCCTCCTGCCAGAGGGGAGTGTCTCTAAGAGTTTGTGTCCGGGGTGGGAGGGATCAGCCACAATCTTACCTGTATGCCTCAGGGTCCTGGAGGCGTACAGGTCCTGGAGAGACGGGAGATTGCAGCCCATCACCTTCTCTGCAGACCTAATGACACGCTGCAGTCTGCCCTTGTCCTTGGCAGTGGCAGCAGCGTACCAGATGGTGATGGAGGAGCTGAGGATGGACTCAATGATGGCTGTGTAGATGTGCACCATCATTGTCTTTGGCAGATTGAATTTCTTCAGCTGCCGTAGGAAGTACATCCTCTGCTGTGCTTTCTTGATGAGGGAGCTGATGTTCGGCTCCCACTTGAGGTCCTGGGAGATGATAGTTCCCAGGAAGCAGAAAGACCCCACAGTGTCAATAGTGGAGTCACAGAGGGTGATGGGGGCAGGTGAGGCTGAGTTCTTCCTGAAGTCCACAACCATCTCCACTGTCTTTAGAGCGTTGAGCTCAAGGTTGTTCTGGTTGCACCAGGTCACCAGATGGTCAACCTCCCACCTGTAAGTGGACTCGTAGCCACCAGAGATGAGTCTGATGAGGGTGGTGTCGTCCGCAAACTTCAGGAGCTTGACAGACTGGTGACTGGAGGTGCAGCTGTTCGTGTACAGGGAGAAGAGCAGAGGAAAAAGAACGCAGCCCTGGGGGGATCCGGTGCTGATGGTCTTTGCGTCGGAGACGTGTTTCCCCAGCTTCACGCACTGTTTCCTGTCAGACAGGAAGTTTGTTATCCACCTGCAGGTGGAGTCAGGCACGCTAAGCTGGGAGAGCTTCTCCTGAAGCAGAGTTGGGATGATGGTGTTAAAGGCAGAGCTGAAGTCCACAAACAGGATCCTGGCGTAGGTTCCAGCGGAGTCCAGGTGCTGGAGGATGAAGTGGAGGGCCAAGTTGACTGCATCATCTACATACCTGTTAGCTCTGTAGGCAAACTGCAGGGGGTCCAGGAGAGGGTCGGTGATGTCCTTGAGGTGTGAGAGAACAAGGTGCTCAAAGGACTTCATAACCACAGATGTCAGGGCGACGGGTCTGAAGTCGTTAAGTCCTGTGGTCCTTGGCTTCTTGGGAACTGGGATGATGGTTGAAGACTTGAAGCAGGCTGGCACGTGACATGTCTCCAGTGAGGTGTTGAAAATGTCTGTGAACACTGGAGACAGCTGATCAGCGCAGTTCTTCAAGGCGGATGGGGAGACAGAATCCGGTCCAGCTGCTTTCCGGGGGTACTGTCTCTTGAAGAGTTTGTTGACGTCCCTCTCCTGGATGGAAAGAGTTGTCACTGAGGTGGGTGGGGAGGGGGAGGGGGGGACCTTTAAGGTGGCCATAGGTGGAGGTGACTGGAGCTGGAGATGTTGGGAGGTGTCGTGGTGGATGGTTGCTGGACTGTCCCTTTGTCTTTCAAAGCGGCAGTAGAAATCGTTCAGGTCGTTGGTTAGGCGTCGATCGTTGATGGAGAGGGGGGCTTTAGGCTTGTAGTTTGTGATCTGCCTGAGCCCTTTCCAGATAGACGCTGAGAACTGATGTTGGAGCTTCTCAGATTACAGTCGTTTAGCCTCTTTTACCACCTTGCTAAACTTGTACTTTGACTCTCTGAATCTGTCTTTGTATAACTAAAGAGTCTGGGTTGGTCCGCTCCACATGCAGTATCTGGTCTGCGAGCATACGCTGTGCGTCCTGCAAGTTGGCCTGCGGCGGGATGTAAATGCCGACCAAAATGAATGAAGCGAACTCACGGGGTGAATAAAAAGGCTTACAGTTTATGATGAAAGATTCCAGGTTAGGAGAACAGTGTTGGTGGATCACTGTCACATCGTTGCACCAACCATTGCTGATGTAGAAACAGATTCCTTCACCTTTAGTTTTGCCGGAAAGTTCCGTGTCTCTGTCCGCGCGGTGGAGTTGGAAGCCAGCCAGCTGCAGCGCAGAGTCCGGTATTAATCCACAGAGCCACGTCTCAATGAAGCACAAAACCGCAGATGAAGAAAAGTCCCTGTTTCTACCCAACAGCAGTTGCAGTTCCTCCAGTTTGTTGGGCAGTGGACGTACGCTGGAGAGAAATATTCCCGGTAACGCTGTGCGTAGTCCGCGCTGGCAGAGACGCACCAGCGTCACAGACTCGGGGGATTCCTCCAGTATCCCCAGCGTCTCCGGCACCAGTACGGGGGGGGGCGGGGGGGGTATGCTGCTGTGGCAGTGGTATGGCACGCCATCACAATGTGGCACACCTTCTCGGGACTGTACAGTAGCATACCCCCAGTCCTGTCCAGGCAGCTCTTAAGTGGGTAGCCACAGTCGCCTGGGGTCAATTGAAAGCAGACAAAGTAAACTGGATTTACAGTTTCCATTTGTTAATTTTATGCACTACTTACATGGATCACACACTATTGTTGCAAATTAGTGCAGGAGTGCGCCGGGGAGAAGGTGAGCCTGATTAAGACATTTCACACTTTACGCACAGGGTTATTAACATGAGCACACAGAGACAATCAGGGGCTTGTTAGAAAGATCTTAAGCTGTAGTTTAACCAGCAAGAAGCAGCAAGTCACTAACTGTAACCACTGACTAGTAATGATGCTGTGAAGATGGGATAGAATTTGGGGGTGCACATGCTCAATGCGCATCACGGGGATTAATATTAGGACAATTACACCAATAAATTTACTCACCAAGAAGCCACCCTTCGCGCACAGTGCCTCTGTTCCCAACCATGCTGTTACTCAGAATGTATGAATCGTGCGTTGAACCAGGCCACCTCGCCACAATGGTGGTTAATTGCATTTGCGCATCACATATGATCTGTACATTGATCGAATGAAAATGTTTCCTGTTGACATATACAAATTCATCATGTGATGGTGCTTTTATAACAATGTGTGTGGAGTTGATAGCTCCAATTACATTAGGAAAACTGGCTCTCGCTGCAAATTGTACTTTAATGTTGACCTGTTGAGCTGCATTGTATGGGAATTTGATATACCTGGCCAACAAGCGGATAATTCCGTCCCACATTGCTGGCATGGCTTGGCTCAGGGTCAACTGGCCCAGTCCCGATTGGTCGGCCAGCTCCCTCTGGAATGCCCTGGTTGCTAGGAACCCCAGTGTGGTCAGCACCTGTATGGGCACAGGCAGCACATGGCTCCTCGCTTTGTTGTGCTCCAAGGCCAGCCACAGCTCTGCGCACAGTTCCAGGAGGATTGCCTTCGCGAACCTAAAGTGGCTGATGAGCCAGTTGTCATCATGTGCCCATAAATCCTCTCCGTCTCTGAACACACGCTCTCTTCTTGCACCATTTGCAATGTCTTCTAATACTGCTATAGCAGCCACTGTTTTTAACGGTATTTTTTGCACCACTTTGCGCATGCTTTTATATCCACTCATGTAATTGCAGACACGTAAGTGTGTTAAATGTTCATCAGTGTTAATTGCTCTTGTGTCTCTGATGTGCACATCCCAGTATCACCTCTAAGTGTCGCCAAAAGATCAACAGCTGTAGAGATGTGCATACGCCAGCCATGAAGTTGGAGTGAGGCACCGCATATTTCCATGGTCATTTCACTTTTGATACATCTGAACTTTGCCGTGAAAAAGAGCGTACGCCATGTTTTTGTGCATACGCACCCTTTGTACATGAGGCCCCTGGTCCGTTGTTCCACAGCCAGGACAGAATCCGCATTGTTCCTCTTCAATCTGAGGTTCGACTATCGGCCGAACCCTCCTTTCCTTTCCTTTTTGGAGTAGACTTTACCAGGGAGGCTGAGTTGTGTGATATTCCTGTAATTGGCACACACTCTCTGGTCCCCTTTTTTAAACAAGGGAACCACCACCCCAATTTGCCACTCCTTAGGAACTTTCCCAGACCTCCACACAATGTTGAAGAGACATGTCATCCAAGACAGCCCCTCAACACCCAGAGCCTTCAGCATTTCTGGACAGATCTCATCAGTCCCTGGGGCTTTGCCACTGCGGAGTTCTTTAACTACCTCAGTGACTTCCACCAGGGTAATTGATGATGATCCCCCATCAGCTTCCAGCTCTGCCTCTACAATAGACGGCGTATCGGTCTGATGCAGGAGTTCCTCAAAGTGCTCCTTCCACCGCCCGACTACCTCTTCCGTTGAGGTCAACAGTGTCCCATCCTTACTGTACACAGCTTGGATGGTTCCCCGCTTCCCCCTCCTGAGGTTCTGGACGGTTTCCAGAAATACCTTGGTGCCGACCGAAAGTCCTTCTCCATGGCTGCTCCGAACTCCTCCCACACCCGCTGCTTTGCCTCTACGGTGGAAGCTGCTGCCCGTCGGGCCTGTCGATACCTTGCAACTGCCTCTGGAGTCCTCCCGGAAGGATTCCTTCTTCAGTCGGACAGCTTCCCTGACCCCCCGTGTCCACCATGGTGTTCGAGGGTTACCGCCCCTTGAGGCACCCAAGACCTTTAGACCACAGCTCTCCGCTGCAGCTTCAGCAATGGTAGCTTTGAACATCGCCCACTCAGGTTCGATGCCCCCAACCTCCACAGGGATGCCAGAAAAGCTCCGCCGGGGGTATGAGTTGAAGATCTCTTGGACAGGGGCCTCCTCCAGACGTTTCCAGTTCACCCACACCACATGCTTGGGTTTACCAGGTCTGTCTAAAGTCTTCCCCCACCCTCGGACCCAACTCACCACCAGATGGTGATCAGTTGACAGCTTCGCCCCTCTCTTCACCCAAGTGTCCAAAACATGCAGCCTCAGGTTAGATGACACGATAACAAAATCGATCATCGACCTTCGACCTAGGGCGGTCTGGTACTGCACACTTATGAACGTCCTTATGTCCGAACATGGTATTCATTATGGACAGTCCATGACTAGCACAGAAGTCCAACAACAAACAACCACTCGGGTTCAGATCAGGGGGGCCATTCCTCCCAATCACGCCTCTCCAGGTGTCTCCATTGTTGGCCACGTGTGTGCGTTGAAGTCCCCCAGAAGGACTATGGAGTCCCCTATTGGAGCCCCATGCAGGACTCTACTCAGGGTCTCCAAGAAGGCCGAATACTCTGAACTGCTGTTCGGTGCATATGCACAAACAATAGTCAGAGTTTTCCCCCCCGTAACCCGAAGGCGTAGGGAGGCGACCATCTCGTCCACTGGGTAAACTCCAACATAGCGGCACTCAGCCAGGGATTTGTGAGTATCCCCACACCCACCCAGCGCTTCACACCTTGGGCAACTCCGGAGAAGAATAGAGTCCAACCCCTATCCAGGAGAACGGTTCCAGAGCCGAAGCTGTGCGTAAAGGTGAGCCCCACCAGATCCAACTGGTAGCGCTCCGTCTCATGCACAAGCTCTGGCTCCTTCCCCCACAGAGAGGTGACATTCCACATCCCCAGAGCCAGCTTCTGCCGCTCAGGTCTGGTCCGTCTAGATCCCAGGTCTTCACTGCCACGCTTATGGCAGCGCACCCGACCCCAGCAGTTTCTCCTGCAGGTGGTGGGCCCACAGGATGAAGATGAGGGTGCCACATAGCCTTTTCAGGCTGTGCCCGGCCGGGCTCCGGGGCAAGCCCGACCACCAGGCGCTCGCTGACGGACCCTCCATCCAGGTTTTTGTGTTATTTGTTTGTCTTATTTCTGGATAATATGTTAAAATCCAATAAAATTTCAATTATGAAAAAAAGGGTTTAATTGGATTTACTAAGGAAATTTGTGTAAAATTTATTTAAATTTACATAAAAATTATTAGTTCAGTCAACATAATAAAACTATCTAGCTTCAGATAAAATTATTTCGTGCAACCACTTGACATAATAAAATTATGTTCATTCAACAAAACATTTTTTCAGTGTAGATAAACATACCACCGCATACTTCTAGCTGGTCATATATGATGACTGAGAGGGATTATTTATCAGACAATACATTGTTAAATGACATACATTGTCTTTAGGAAAATCCTACTCATTCTGCCTTCAAGATAATAGAGTACTACTTCACATTTGAAACCATGCTTTCAAGGGCTTTAACAAAAATGTATGTCAATGTTACGCTATGTGAATAAATTGGGCAATATGTATATATCTTATTATCAGATTGTTTAAATGATTACATAATGACACCAGTATCAGCCTCCAAAGGTATTGCTTAGGCTCTTGTTTTAGTCATCCAAGTTACACAAATACTGCAGTGTTGATGTTAAGGACAGCTATTTCTACATCACACATTTGCTTGTTAAAGTAAAGGTAGTATTTGTCAAAGTTACAGGGGCAATAAACTTGATTGTTAAGCTAGCCAGCCATTAATGCCTGAAGTTGGTTCTTGCTCTAAGCTCTGGGTCACTCCAGAAGTTTTAAATGTCAGAGTGAATTTCATGTATCAAAATCTAAACATAAGGACAACCAACATTAAAATATGATCTGAATGCCTAAATAAGTGTAATTAGTGAAAATACAGACATGTAATTCATTAAGAGTCAGTAAAAAATGGTCTGAACATAATTTAATGGGCACTATTAAAAGCATGCCCACAAGATTTGTAATTGTACTTGGCCTTTGCCATTGGCAAATCTGTCAACGCTCCCATTTTTCCCAGGATTCTCCTATATTTTACCCTTCTCACTTGCCATCCTCTGGTTTAAATATTTTGCTGTAAATCTCCCATATTTTAAAAACTTGAAAGGGGACATAACTGTTGATATGTTTAGTATCAGGTGGCAGTATGTAGAACACACAGCATCTCCAAGGTGTTTAACAAGGTGTCATCCCCTCCAAGCTGGTCAACAAACTCAGGGACCTCGCCATCAGCACCTCCCTCTGCAACGGACCCTGGACTTCCTGACCAACAGACCCCAGTCTGTTAGGTAAGACAACCACACCTCCACCACCCTGGCCCTGAACACTGGCATCCCACAGGGCTGTGTGCTGAGCACTCATCTCTACTCCCTCTTCACTCACGACTGTGTGCCTGTGCATGGCTCCAACTCCATCATCAAGTTCGCAGACAACACCACGGTGATAGGCCTGATTAACAACAACGACGAGTGGTGCACCGACAACAACCTGACCCTCAAACACCAAGAAGACCAAGGAGCTCATCGTGGACTACAGGAAAACTAAAGGCTGCAGTCACACCCCCCGTTCACATCAATGGAGCTGAGGTTGAACGTGTCTCCAGCTTCAAGTTCCTGGGCGTCCACATCTCCAAGGACCTCTTCTGGACCCTCAACTCCTCCACCCTGATAAAGAAGGCTCAACAGCGCCTCTACTTCCTGAGGAGACTGAAGAATGTTAACCTGGCTTCTCAAATCCTTGTTAACTTCTACCGCTGCACCATCAAGAGCATCCTGACCAACTGCATCTCAGTGTGGCACAGCGGCTGCACATCCTCTGAGCGGAAGGCCCTGCAACGGGTGGTGAAAATCGCCCAGTACATCACTCAAGGACCTCCAGCGCAAGTGGTGTCTAAGAAGGGCATGCAGCATCAGCAGAGACAGCTCCCACCCCAACCATGGACTGTTTGCCCCCCTCCCATCTGGTAGGGAGTTCAGGAGCCTCCGTTTCCACACCAGCAGGCACAAGATCAGCTTCTTCCCCAGAGCTGTTACGCTGCTGAACACTGTCCCCCAGCAGGTCCCCCTCCAACCCCCATCACCCTCCCATTGACACTGACACCCCTTCTTACCACCTCATGGCCCTCATTCAGGACCCAGGGGACTACAAACAGAGATGAACATTACAACTCAGCCCATGTCATACTGCACATAACACTTAATATGTTAAATACACTCTATATTCGTATACTTGGTACTATAGTTTTTACTGCTCTGCCACTTGCTACCTGTTGCACCTGTCACTTGTTTTATAATTTCATAGAAATTACTTGCACTACCTGCACATACCTCATACTGTTTACCTCATGCCAATTGCACTACTTGTACGTATTTATATTTTAGATATTATGACTATTTGCACTTCTGGTTAGATGCTAAACTGCATGACTGTGCTGAACTCTGATGATGACAATAAAGTTGAATTGAATTGAATCTAATCTAAATCTAATTAACTGTTCCATTCACAAAAACAGCACCCATAAATAAAGTAAGAAGAAGAAGAAGAGGAAGAAGAAGAGGGATGGAGTATCTGCAAAGAAGGCAAAAAGTTTGTGACAGTATCTCACCAAATCGGAGGAGGCTTAAACCTACGTCGGTCAAAGTTATGCTTTTTGTAAAATGTGCCACACAGATTTTATTGTATCGAATTGAGGCAAAGGCGATGTCAATCAGCATTACAAATCTAGCAATCATAAGCCTGCCCAAGGGGTGCAGAAACATGGTCCACCAATGACTGCATTTCTACAATCTTTGAAACCCATTTTCTTAATCATCCTCTCCAACCAATTGTCTCACTTGCCAGTAGCCTCTTAAATCACAACTGAACCATAATGTGGTTATTGTGGTGGTGATGTGTGCATATACTTCAAGTAATACATAAATAAACTAAGTGCTTATATGGCTGTCTGTGTTTTCATTTATGTAATGCGGGGATGGTCGGAGCATTTTGCTTTCAACCCAGTATATGATTCTGACCACCTAATCATAGGCACTTAATGTCAGAACTAGTTAACCCAATTCTTGTCTTATATTTTAAAACAAGTGGTTGTCTCGTGGTGATTTTAGTATTCACTGTGTGTACACTCTAAATGTAAGGACTACGTGGACAGTAGTAAGGCAGTGGAACAGCCAGGGCTTGGTGCCGGAAAAATTCACTTATTTTCCAATCCCATTGTTGACAGGTACACGACTCACAAAAAGTAAGGGATATTTGGCTTTCAGGTGAAATTTACTCTATCATGAAAGTAGGGCATTTAAGTAGAAGCATGCAATGGTGATTTCCTCATCTCAAACAATTTATTGAAGGCCAACAACAGTAGTGGGTATACCGCAACAAAAAATGTCAATGTTTCAGTAATTTGTCATGTGCCCTTGAGCATCAATTACAGCTTGACAACGACAACTCATGGTCCCTCATCCAGTGTAAATGCAGACCATGCTGATGTAAATGGTTTCGAATAATCAGGCATGACACTTGGGTGCCTCTCACCTCCCTTAAATGTGCTTGGAGTTGAGTGGCATTCATCATCATCCAGTTCCGCAGGACATTGTTCACAATGAAGCAGTCATCAGTGTGGGATGTGGCCAAAGGATGTCCACTTTTATGCCTTTCTGTAGCTCTTCCAGTCTCTCTGTATCTCTGTTGCAACCTGCTGATGACACTCTGCGACACTCTAAGCTCAGTGGCCACTTTCCTCTGAGAACATCCTGTTTGAAGCCTCACAATGGTGAGGTACTGTTGATCAATTGTTACGCGTCGTCTTGGTCTCACAATGTCAAAGTGTGAACAGCATGATGAAGAGGACTGTTTAAATACTAATTCTAATTGAACCATGAAATTTATTGGTCGATTCTCTGATCAAACACCTGTTGTAAATTTTGCCGTTCAGCTCCTTGTTAGAGAACAGCAGGTTGTGCAAAAAGTATTGAAACAATGAACAGTTGGACATGCGCATTCAACAATTTAGAGAAGGTCAAATTAAGGACATCTGTAAAAGTTATACTGCATTTTAGGTTCATCCTGAAATTTCACTTGAAAGCCGAATATCCCTAACTTTTTGTGAATAGTGTATGCTTTGATGATGTAGTGGAAGCTCAGAGCGGAAAGAGCAGCTGAGAGCTGAGAAGACAAGCAGAGAAGTGAAGCAGAGAAATTAACGGACAAAATACTTTTATGAAGAGTTTGTTTACGACCTGAAAAAAAAAATGCCTACCTGGTTAGCAATTAATGAAGACCATATCTAAATAAACCACCATAACGGTTTTAGTGAAGTAAACTGCAAGTAAAGTGCTTAGCAGCTATGTTTTTCAGTTTATTAAGGAAACCAAAGTGAATGTGCATTGTCTTAGTGGAGTTCTATTACATGTAAAAGAAGGCAGTGTGTGTGGGTCTAGTTGAACATCATTATGATGCACAGTAATTGTAAAACTGTATTGATTTCAATTCATATCATAGAATCTTTTATTTTCTTTATGACCTGTTGTACAGATCAGGTTTTTGTTCCTGCTTGAAGTTTGACCTTAGAGCGTTGGGAGATGACACACAAACAAACATGGGACACAAGATGGCAACCAAACCCATGGACTACGTTCCTAAAGAGAAGAACTCATCTTCATCATGCCACAGAGAGGAGCTGCTGAGTACAGTTGGACTATTGATAAATTCACTGCCAGAGTGGTGGGACTTGAATTTAGTTGAATTTGGAAGACTTAACTGGAACTGAACTGTTTTTTTACGGCTTTCGTCTATACTGTAGCACCTAAGTGTTTTGTAAATAGAGAGCAGCAAACCAAAAACCATTTGTGATATTGTACAAATAGAAGAAGACCTTACATAAAAACACAGATAATGTGCATGTGACCTTCAAAGATTTTCTCCTGCTTGACAGTGACTTTGTATTTGCTGCTACCACTCCTCATGAGGGCGATCATGTTCACACATTAGCACTGGTTCTGTGAGTTGCTACAGTCAGATCTCTGAAGACGACTGGTTATTACTGATCACCTGGTAAAGGCCGATGACATGTTGTGAATCTTAACTAAACTGGATGAGGTTATCAGAGTGAACAGAATTAGCAAAAATAGAAAAATAAAGTATATGCAAAAGAAGGACAAAGACTTAAAAACAGAAAGGAAAAAAACAAAAAAATAAAAAATAAATATGAAGCCTACAGAGGCAGAGAATGAAGCCAGAGACAGAAGGAAACAGTAGGACTCACTTTTGTTATAGCAGGTGGTGAGCACAGCCTTATCTGCAGGACTGGCACCAATGTGCCATATCTCCCCAGCTTGGTGCAGAAGGACATTCTTATTAATGATGTTATTCTCATCATCAAAGTCAATGATGTGGATCTGGAAGAAAAGCAGAGACAGAGAGAAGGAAGATGGGTTGAAGATGAGGCTAGAGTTAAAACACGGCATATACCTTCCTCCACACACACCAGCCACAGTTCAAAGCTCCACTCCACTCTGATACCCCTGAAAAAGGAGAAGGTTCATCTTTTTAATAGGACAGTAAACATAATTTCAAGGAAGGCATCTCTTTTTTTCTTTTTTCCCCTGTCAACTACATACAACTGAAGACTTTTTATCTTGATTTGCCCTTTAAAGTGATGATTAAGACACTGTTAGAACTCACAGTGGATTCATGGCAGTTTTGGATATGACAAGTTGGGGGAGTAGGAGGTAAAGGCACAACAAAGAGGAAATTGATAAAAGCTCATTCCTTTTTTTGAGAGAGAGAAAATGGCCATGCTAAAAAGAACTCTGCATTACCGTAGGTGCTTTATCCAAGAGAGCTTTTCTGCGAAAGGGCTTTAATTCTATACTTTTTTGAAAAGACATTTTTGTATGCAAACCTTTGGCAGCAGAGGATAATTTAGCAATAGTTAAACTAACTGATGTGGGGCAGTAACAACATACTGAAGAAAACAGTTCCTTCCCACATGTATTAGAGGAATAGATGTTTTCCTTAATGGACCATTAAATAGCAAAAAAAATCCAAATGCTGTCTTCAGCACTGTGTCAACGTGCTGTAGGTGGAAAAACCTGCAATGATAGGCACCTGCAATTTTAAACTTTTTTTTTTTTTTAAAGGAACACTTTTGGGAAACACTCCTGCTTACTTTTTTTTTCAAGAGTGAGATAAGAAGATCTATACTACTCTCATGTCAAGTTCCTGAGCTGAGGCTGGGAGGCAATTAGCCTTGCACCTCTAAAGCTACCTAATTAACATGTATCTCAACTCTTTTATGTGTACATAAACACAGAAATGTAAAAATGACTGTGGTAGTTTCAGGGGAAATTACATGCTGAGCTGGGAGAGCTTCTGGTGGAGGAGTTCAGGGATGATGGTGTTGAACTTCAGCTCAGCGTTCAACACCATCATCCCTGAACTCCTCCACCAGAAGCTCTCCCAGCTCACAGTGCCCGCCTCCACCTGTCAGTGGATCACCAGCTTCCTGACTGAGAGGCAGCAGCAGGTGAGGCTCGGGAGCATCACATCCAAAACCCGGACCATCAGCACGGGCGCCCCCCAGGGGTGTGTCCTCTCCCCACTGCTCTTCTCCCTCTACACCAACGACTGCACCTCTAGTGATTCTTCTGTGAAACTCCTGAAGTTCGCGGATGACACCACTGTCATTGGTCTGATCCAGGACGGCGACGAGTCTGCTTACAGACGGGAGGTGGAACAGCTGGTCCTGTGGTGTGGTCAGAACCACCTGGAGCTGAACCCGCTCAAAACAGTGGAGATGACGGTGGACTTCAGGAGAAACCCCCCCACACACACACCCCTTACCATCATGAACAATACGGTGTCTGCTGTGGATTCCTTCAGGTTCCTGGGTTCTACCATCTCCAGAGACCTCAAGTGGACCTACCACATAGACTCGGTAAAGAAGAAGGCCCAGCAGAGGTTATACTTCCTCCGACAACTCAGGAAGTTTAACCTGCCTAAGGAGCTGCTGATCATCTTCTACAATGCCATCATCCAGTCTGTCCTCTGCACTTCCATCACAGTCTGGTTTGGATCAGCCTCCAAACGGGACAGGACTGGTCTACAACGGACAATCCGGGCTGCGGAGAGGATCATCGGCGCGGAGCTGCCCTCTATCCAGGACCTGTACCGGTCCAGGGTCAAGAATCGAGCAGCAAACATCTCTGCAGACCCCTCACATCCGGGACACAAACTCTTTAAACTCCTCCCCTCTGGCAGGCGTTACAGATCACTGTACGCCAAAACCAGCCGGTACAAGGACAGTTTCTTTCCCCAGGCTGTCACTCTGTTGAATGGTTGACTTGTACTACCTCATATCACTTACTACCTCATATCATGCAACTTTGCACATTATCAGACCACTACTGCACTACTGCACTGTTAGTACCCCTCACCAGTTATATCTTCTCCACTTAATTCTAGCTTTTTTTAGTTTATTTATTTATCTATTTTATTCTATTTTATTCTATTTTGTAAATTTGTTAATTTGTGTCTTACTGCACATGAGAGTGAGAAAACCGGAGTCAAATTCCTTGTTTTGTTTGCAAACTTGGCCAATAAAGCTGATTCTGATTCTGATTCTGATTCTGATTCTGATGCTATAACATTCTTGGCAAAGAAAAGCTAGGTGGTGATTTTCTGGAGGGTCACCATCACAATGAGGTTGTCAAGTGTGGCATCATTGTGCATACAGAGACATATTAGCTTTGTAGGTGATGGCAGGGATATTTCTTCATCTTTGAGAATAGCTATGCTACCTGTTTCCCTCTGCCTCAAGTATTTATGCTAAGCTATACCAAACATGTTCTGACTCTTGCTCCATATTTACTCACAGACATGTTGTAACTCTTCAAAAATAAAGCATGGGTATTTCCTAAAATGATACACTATTCCTTTAAGATACATTTTAAAACAGATTTTTCCTTCAACCCAGCAAATCTCAAATCCTGTACATGTGTAGGAATATCTGATGCACTTGAAATATAATTCAGTGAAGCTGTGGGTAAATTGTAACAAAGGTAAAGCATATTTGTTTCCCATTTTCTTGCATTCCCTTTGAATAAAATAGCTCAACAAATGAGTGCTCACTTTGAATAATTGATGTTACAACCTCAAAGTACAATGTATCAATTTTATTCTGGATACACAAGAATTCCTTTTATGAATAAACTGACACTGAAAACTCTTGTTCTGACTGGTGAGAAAGCTGACCATACATTACATATGTTTTCTATTTCTCAAAGTATTGAGTAAAGTATTGTTTTGATATTGGTATACCGGGCATCAAACTCACTAGTCATCACTAGTATTTTGACCCAAAAAAAAACCCAATTTAAATCCTCATTAAGATGTTTTGTCAATGTGTTTGCCAGATCAAGACTAAACTCATGTTCATATTTTAGTGTAGTCAATGGTAAATATAGGACTTTTCTAGTCTGAAGACCACTCAAAGCACTTTTACAACACAAGTCTACACAAGGCATTCAAGTGGCTAAGCCACCAGCTCATTATGAGCCATTCAAACATACGCACACTGGCGGGGGCAATTTTGGGGTTCAGTATCTTGCCCAAAGATACTTTGGCATTTGGACTGCCAAGGACAGGGATCAAACCACCTTCTGATATGTGGACAACCACTCTACCGCTCTGAGCCACAGCTGCCCCAATGCTGATTTCTGACATTGAACCATCTCGGTTTTCCTGGAATCTAGCTTAATTACATTCATGATGATCTTCTAGGATACAAAAGATGCATAACAAGAACTCAATAGTTACGTCTAATCTACCACAGGCCATAAGACATCAGATACACCTATGGGTTTCCTTGATCCTGTGCATTGCTGAGGCCTTGGCTGCACTTGAAAATACAATCAACAGCTGTCTAAACAGCACACAAGTTCAACAAACAAGCTAAACTTTTATCCATAACAAGTTAATAAAAACTCCTCCTTACTGAGCTCTTAGATGGAAATCTATTCTATGAGGGCCCTCAACTGAATGCAATTCAGGGCCTACAATGCAGTAAAACAGTGAGGGTCTCAAGGTTTGATCAGACAATTAATGGTGGTTTCTCCCATAAGAGAGACACTCACAGCACCTTGGGGGACTGTTAATGGGGTTGCAATGGACAATAACTCCTACTTGGCACTTGCCTGTACTACTTTTACACACTAAACAAGAGGATGAAAGGAGGGAGTGTGAGGAGGGGGAGGAGAAGAGCATCAGTGCAGCAGCATCCTTCAGCCTCCTCAAAGTCAGCTAGGTGGCTATTAACCTTGGGTTGGACTGCATCAAGCAAAAAATTATTACGCAAAGTTAGAATTTTATGGTGGTGGGGGAGCGGGACAAATAAATTCAGGCCAGCAGGACAGGGTAATTGGAGGGCCTAGTAATAGGGTCCCCCTGAATGAACCCAGGTGTCAGGGGAGAGAGAGAGAAGTTCCAGCCCTCCTCCCCAAAGTGATTCATCCCTCATTCTTCCAGTCCTGGGGAGTGACTCATAGCCTTCAGCCACTTGGGCACCCAGCCCAGCACTTCTAATTATGAGCTGATGGTGGGAGGAATTGAGGCAGGGAGGAGGAGAGCAGGGAAATTGGGAAGAGAGGGTAAGGGAGGGATAAAATGAAGCTGGCTCATGGCCCCCACTTCAGGGGCCTCTCCACTAAAGCTCTTCAGCTACATAGATGACAGTAGGCAGGGCAGAGGAGTGGCGAGTGGGTGAGAGGGGCCATGCTCGGGTGCTTTACCTTGTTAGCAGCCTTAAATGCCATGCCAATGCGCCCTCTGATTTGTCATTCCAGCTATTGGTGTCTGAGGGATTTGAGAGGTGCTCTGCAAGTTAAGCAAGACATTTCCACCCTGCATTTTGCTTAATGGGAGGTGGAGAGGCCAGCAGGCTTATGGATACAGCAGAAGCTAACAGCACTGAAATGCCAATCGAAAAAACATTTTTCACATTGCAAGTTCAAACTTAAACGATGAGCTGACCAAAGTTGGCCAGCAAATTTATACTGTGTGGCTAAGACTTCATGAATAAAACAGACTGCACGGACTGAACCCCTGATTCCGATCCCTAGCATATTTTACAGCTTTACAGCTATGCTCTTTGACATTTACATCAGAAATCAAAGGATGAATAAAGCATATTTTTGACAATACTACATGGGTTTGAATTGTTTGTTTTCAAAGTAAATAACTTGAGGAAATCAGCAATGCTTTCACACTAAAGACATCACACTTTGTAATAACACTGATCTTGCAGTTTTTTTGCATTCTACTGCTAGATGGGTCTAATAAAATCTTAATCTCAACCTATGTGAGGCTGTATGATAGTAACTTTGAGTGATGTTAGTATATAGCAAATGCATGGAGAATTGTAGGGCTATGATGTAAATGGATGAAGAAAATAATGCAAACAACTTCCATTCTCACATGTTACAAATCGAGTAGAACAAAAAAACTTCAGCTGTAGTGGTAGCACTGTGTCTCCTCTTCAATCAAAAATGTGGCTTTCATTTTTGCAAAGGCCTGTGCATTCTGCATATTTTCATGCTTTCCAGTTTAAGTAGTTTGTCTGTAGATGTAGTGGAACAATGTGCAATTATTTTTGTGCAGGGGCTGCATGAGAAACTTGAGCTGTGTTGGAAGGCCAAACCAACAATAACTTGAACTTAATTCTGCTCAATATTAATTTTCTCCCATTGTAAAAAGGAGTAAATTATATAGCTGCTACTGGTAATCAGAAGAAAAAAGGATATTATGGAAATATGTCTATAAATATATGAAATTGTGGTGTAGGTCAAATAGGAAAATACTCCTACAGAAGTAATAAACACTAAAAACCAAAACAATCATTACATCAGTGTTTCATTTCATTTTTAACATGTTCATCTTCACAAATACTGAAAAAGTGTTTTGCAGTATGTTAAAGATCAGCAGTTAGTCAACTTTATACAAAAAGCAAAATGTGCTTTTAATGTTTTTCACTTCATTTTACTTGTTCAGTGGAAAAATCCAGTCTGTCTTGGGCTTGAACAAGTGCACTGAAATCTGGCTAAATGTCTAAGAATGTCTGCTTTCTCTTAAAAAAAACGGTTCACCTTTTCTAGCCATTTTGTGGGATATGACAAAACTTGTCTTGACAGCAGCATCTCTGGATGTGCAAAGTTTAGTAAAAAGTCCTTGTTGATTTTGCAGCTTAGCTAACAAAGCATCTGACTCCCTCGCGCGCTCTGGATCAGACAACTTCTTGTATTTCTCCTCGTGTTTGGTCACGTAGTGGCTATTCAAACAGTAATCCTTGAACAGAGCGACCTGTGGACCACAAACTAAGCTCACGGCTTAGTGACTTCTGTAAATAAATATTTAGCAATTGAAAATGCGGCATTCGGTATCAATGCATGTGCGTCCTTTCGTCAATTAAAAAAAAAAGGCACGATTTTCAAAATAAAAGCTACACAGTTGTATTGCATGCACAGTATAAATACTTTTTCATTTATGTTCTAATGTACAACTGACCTCACGGGGGCCGGACAGGGATGCCCGAAGGTCCGGATGTGGCCCATGTGCCGTAAAATGCCCAGGTCTGCTCTAGAAGAATTCTGTGTCTTTTACGAGTCGTTTGAGGACAACAGTACACAATATGGGAGAGTCTATCCTTGAAGGCATTCATGGTACAGCAATCAGTGATGCACATGAAAAGTGATGGAAGACACACACCTAGCCATTTGGTGCAGAAAGGGGGTGAGGCAATTGTCTGTTTTCAATAAGTTACAAAAAATGTAAATTGAAAAGGGGCTTCATACACTGTTGTTCAACACGCACTTGCTGAAGCACCTATTTGAAACATACTGAGTCCTTGATTGAATTTTGATGCAGTGCATCTCCAAGCGCACCTGTTATACTGGTATGTGCAACTGCACAAATTGGCTCTGTGTAGATGAATATGAACAAGACTGGTGATTAATAAATATGCTCTCAGCCAGTCAAATTACTGGTCTCATCATACTGAAACAGCTGTGCCAATCACAGTGACACTTGACTACAATGGAGAATCCGCTTCTCCATGAAATCATGTTGTTTTCTCGATGGTACAGAGCAGCATGTGAACACACTGCATCACAAATCAACAGCCAAAGACAGATGGCATCTTTTTTAACAGTTAATTAGTACAATGATGATATAAACAAATAATAAAAAATTACCTGAGGGCATTTATAGGATTGCTGTCTTTACAGGAAAAAGCTGCTGTAGCTAACAGATACTGGGAGAGTCAATCATATTAATGTATTAATAAATGCAGATTGATTTATCAGGGTTCCTGATTTCACCACATTAAACATTATTTTTTGATGCCAGTTTATGCGCATCCACTGGTTGGAGAGTGTTTAATCAGAATAGTTTATTTACATTTTAAGCATTATTTTAAGCATTAACAAAAATAACCCCAAAGCGGCTCGTTCACTTCAAAGAGCCGGCTCAAAGAGCCATTTCGTTCGCCAGTGGCACCGCCAGCCGCAATCCTGTACACACTGTGCGTACAATTTTTTTTTTTGAAGGTGTGAAAAAAATAAATATTTAGGCTGATCAAAAACAAAATTTTCTGACCTACATGTTGCGGGTTCAAATGCATCAAATTCCCACATCCAGTTCATGCTCTGGCAGCTGTCCAGGGTGCTGAACCGGGTGACAGTTACAGTACTACAGGGAGCGTTCTTGTGGCTTGTTTGCGAATCACGCGAGCTGCTGCTCAGGGACTGGCGGGCTGCACATCTGGTGGTGGTAGTGGTGGTGGTGGGGGGGATCTGTGCGTACTATAAAATTTAATCCTGGCGGCGCCACTGTCGTTCGAAACCGACACATCACTACTGACTAGCATCATCTTCATCAGCTGTCTTTCTCCTCTTAGAGAAATATTTGAACAAGCTCATCTGAAAATGCAGTCAGCAGTTATGTCATGGTGTGTAGATATTAGCTTAATGCTATCAATTAGTTTTCTCACGTTAGCGAGTTGGCACCAGGCCCAATTAACTTAAGCTACCGATATGTTAGGCAACGTTAGCTGGCCATCAATATTTTGCGAATGTCTATTTAACTTGTTAAATCTATTATGAGTTATCTTAAGCTTATAAGTCTACCTATTCTCCAGTAAGTCGCTGCCCTATTTTCCAAGACAACACTCCTCTGACTCTCTGACCTAGTGCCTGGGTGCTTGACGTGATGCCACTTTTAAGGCCACGCTCTCGCGAGTAATTAACGCTGGATTCTGCTGGGAAGGTGGAGACATGCAGCGGTGGTGTATTTGCGACAATAAAAAAAAAAAAAAAAAAAGAAAGAAAAAAAGAAATTTGAAAGAGCGGTGGCTAGGATTTAGGAACGGCGGCCCGCCACTCCTAAATGAATTTAGAGGAAACACTGCCTGCTGCACCAGAGAGCATCCTGACCAACTTCATGTTTGTATGGTACAGCAGCTTCACACCCTCTGAGCGGAAGGCCCTGCAATGGTGGTGAAAACTGGCCAGTATATCACTGGTGCCCAGCTAACTGCCATCGTTGACCTCCAGCGCAAGCGGTGTCTAAGAGGGGCATGCAGCATCAGCAGAGACAGCTCCAACCCCAACCCCGACCATGGACTGTTTGCCCCCCTCCCATCTTGCAGGAGGTTCAGAAGCCTCCGTTCCCACATCAGCAGGCACAGGAACAATTCTTTCCCAGAGTTGTTACCCTGCTGAACTCCGTCCCGCAGCAGCTTGCACAATTGCACTTGTAATTGGAATTATTATTAGGTGAGTGGGTGTGTCATAATCTGCTGACCATGACACCACGTATGTTATTATGTACTGATTAAGTGAACCTTTTGTACAACACATTATGATGTACCTATTGTGCTGACATGATGACTCTCAGAAAGACAACGAACAACTTTGTGCTTTTTAGTTTGCCAAATTGCCAGAACACACTACCTGCACATACCTCATACTGTTTATAGCTCATGCCAATTGCACTAATTGTATATACTTATATTTTGGATATCATGACTATTTGCACTTCTGGTTAGATGCTAAATGCTAGATGCTAATGCTCGTAATGAGCAGGTGGCTAAGCTGGGTGGGTGAATGCTGGTGGTGACTTGAATTGTAAAAGTCTTCACACTAGAAAAACGTTATACAAATACAGTCCATTTACCACTTATTACTGCACATTTGCTTCATGTGTTTAGTTTGCTCTTGTTGGCAAAATCACCAAAATGACAAAATATGTCAATTTCAAGGTCAAGAAAATATAATCAAAGTGCCACTTAAGCCGGTTGTTGCACCATCACAAAAACAGGGTGTACTGACTTCATCTTCAAGTGTATCCACCTTAAATATAGAAATCAGTACCTCAATTAGTATTATTGGTTGTATTAGTGAGAAAAAGTGGGATTGTGCATTCCTACTTTGCACACTACTTACCAGTGGCATTTAATGGCCTTAAAGCAATCAGATCAATCAATAAATGAGCAACCAGCACCTTCAATACTACATGTTTGTGGATTTCAGCTCTGCCTTTAACACCATCATCCCAACCCTGCTTAAGGAGAAGCTCTCACAGCTGAGCGTGCCTGACTCCACCTGCAGGTGGATTACAGACTTCCTGTCTGACAGGAAACAGTGCGTGAAGCTGGGGAAACACATCTCCAACGCAAAGACCATCAGCACCGGATCTCCCCAGGGCTGCGTTCTTTCTCCTCTGCTCTTCTCCCTGTACACGAACAGCTGCACCTCAAGTCATAAGTCTGTCAAGCTCCTGAAGTTTGCGGACGACACCACCCTCATCGGACTCATCTCTGATGGTGACAAGTCCGCCTACAGGTGGGAGGTTGACCATCTGGTGACCTGGTGCAACCAGAACAACCTTGAGCTCAACGCTCTAAAGACAGTGGAGATGGTTGTGGACTAAAGGAAAAACTCAGCCTCACCTGCCCCCATCACCCTCTGTGACTCCACTATTGACACTGTAGAGTCCTTCCGCTTCCTGGGAACTATCATCTCCCAGGACCTCAAGTGGGAGCTGAACATCAGCTCCCTCATCAAAAAAGCACAGCAGAGGATGTACTTCCTATGGCAGCTGAAGAAATTCAGTCTGCCAAAGACAATGATGGTGCACTTCTACACAGCCATCATTGAGTCCATCCTCAGCTCCTCCATCACCATCTGGTACGCTGCTGCCACTGCCAAGGACAAGGGCAGACTGCAGCGTGTCATTAGGTCTGCAGAGAAGGTGATCGCCTGCAATCTCCCGTCTCTCCAGAACCCTGAGGCGTGCAGGAAAGATTGTGGCTGATCCCTCCCACCCCGGACACAAACTCTTCAAAACGCTCCCATCTGGCAGGAGGCTGCGGTCCATCAGGACCAAAACCTCACGCCACAAGAACAGTTTTTTCCCATCTGCTGTCAGCCTTATAAACAATGCCCGGAACCCCCCCGACACTCTTCACACTCCACCTCTGCCTCTACTGTCACATTGACACTACCATAACTCTATGCGTTACATTAACGCTCAGCTTGGACTCCCTTCTGAAAAAACAGACTGTGCTTCTGTTAAAAAAAAAAAAAAAAGAGTTGTGTATATATATTTATATTGTTATATCTTTTACTTATTGTTATATTTTCTACTATTGTTATATTTTTTACTTATTGTTATATTTTTATTTTTTTAATAGCTTCTTTTAATAGATGTGTCATGCACCAATCTCACCAAAGCAAATTCCTCATATGTGTAAAATCGTACCTGGCAATAAAGCTTTCTGATTCTAAATCTAACAATCGTTTAAACTACTATTGAAAAATTGCCTCTGTTTTTTTGTGTTTGTGCTCTTTGGGCATGTCAGAGTCTAGGAAAGTGTGAAGAGGGGTATATTAAGCTACTGACAGTGTGTAATAAGAAATCATACAGATCAACTGGGATGCATTGTCACCATTGTCAACAAGCTCTGTAGACTCACTATACGACTTGGATTGAACTACATCTGTATTCAATGCCAGACCGTTTTCATCCCCCTCTGTCTCTCTCTCTCCCTCTCTCCTAATTATATCTAACCCCTCTTTATACCCAACCCAATAAAACTCATAGCACAAAACCCTCACTAACACTCAACGGATTCATTGGGGGCTAAAATTGAAAACTACTTTTTGATTAATCATTCAGTAGAGTCTCTTTTCGAACTAATAGCTGTCAAAAATGCCCATGACACCTCCTAAATTCTAAGATGACATCTTTTTTCATTCTGATTTTCATCCTGCTTGATAAAGTCCAAGTAAGACATTCAATCAACAATAATAGAAATCAGAGATAAGTAGGAAATCCTCACAATTAATAGGCTAATATTTATATCTGATATAAGTCTATGCACACAATAGTTGAAGAACCAACTTGAAAGGTTGTTTTGAAGTTGTTACAGGCTGTGGATAAGTAATGTGACATTTTGATTGTTTGTTGATGGCTGAGTGGTGCGTCACATTAAATGTTGCCACTGCAAGGAACTGAGGACAGCATTATCTCCTTTGTTTTCATAAAGGATGGCCAAGTGTATCCTATGCTAAAGGAGATACAAAAGGAAGGACTGAAGCACCTTTCCTTAGCATTTGGAGAATTCAGACAGCTCTTATCATGGCTGCTGCTTAGATATTTAGTTAGACAGATAAGAACCTAACTAAGCAAAAAAAAAAAAAAAGTATTCGAACACAACGCTGGTCTTCTAAGCCTCTTGGCCATTTGTGCTGCATTCACTCAGCGTGTTGTGAGCTATTTTTTCAGAACCTAGAAGAAGCTCCTTTGTATGTTGTTGTCAGTCATTAGGTTAATGTCAGAAAGGTAGTGATTTTGCTATTAGATTTCAGTTAATCCATTTATTATTATAAGTTACCTTTACCTTTTCCTTTGTATCTTTAACAAGTACCTTTAATTCCTTGCGAGGAGGCCCTGTGAGTGGCATTTTTGTTACATTCTCTTTTCTACTGTTTTTTGTGTTGATAGGAAATTTCTAATTTTTTTTTTTTTTAGATAGTTTATTTAGAATTCTGATTTTACTTCTACTCCAGGCTGCTATGTTATTTTGGCCAGCACTCTCCCTTATGTTGCATTTAAGCTTCCATATTTGACAATAAAAGTTTGAAATAAAAAAAAGTAAATTCTTATATTCTTTATCTAGTTTTATGTTACTGCCTTACCCTCTAAATCAAATTGGAGTCATAACAGCCTCCAACAGAGAGACAGTTATTCGTGACTTGATTTCATGCAGTCTCAATTACTCTCTTTCCATGTTATGCTATATGTTATACTACTGAGAAAATGAACAGAATCATTTGCAGCTGCTTGAAACTACAGATTTACATTTGAAATGCAGCTTTCAACACATAACCCCTACTTCAGCCAACTTTACTTTACTTGAGACCTTATGGCCTTGGAAACATCAATCAAAAGCAAACTGAAAGCAAACTCCACCCACTGAGGAAGACCATTGGTTGCGGTTGAAAACTCTGCAGAAGGCTAGTAAATGGATCTTGAGCTCATTTCTGTTTGTTTAGTTTAACTATATTTCTGAAATATTAGTATCTTACATACACATTCTTCTATATCTTTTGAATGGAATCTTAAAATGATAAAATGCTAATTTCATTTTAATTAAAAGAAATATTTATATTTCATTTCTGTTTGCGTTTTCTGTTTAGCTGTGTTTGACCCACATGCGTAAATAAAATGTTCTGGTATGGTCTTCTATAATGTAATTGTTGAGCCTAGCAGATGCAGCATCACATATCTCTCAAGAAGAGAGACCATGCAGTAGCAGGATATTTGCACAATCCTTGTTATTAACAAAAGTTTTTTGCTTTTGTTTTTTAATGTATGGAGACACAATCTACTATTATGTACTAAATGAGCAGACCAGGGGATGCTGTCGTCTACACTTATGGACGACTTCCTTTCCATTTGGCTTTAAATGATATGAGACGTCTGAACTGCTTTTCTTACCTGGTTGTCGAATTTGAGTGACTGTGTGCCCACAAGGAAACGAACGGCATCAGTTTCAGCTGTTTGGGCAGTAAGTGCTCGTGCCTGAAAAACAGATCCAAATCTTCGACTACATTTAACTTTACACATTAACAAGAACACGTTTTCGGGTATAGAATAAAATCGAATATAGAAACAAATAATTAGTATTGTGATACATTCCGGACAGAATTACATAGACCAGAATCGCAAAGTGCTGCTAATAAGACATTTTAAAAATAACACTTAGCTTTCACTCACACACAGGTAATTAGTTATGAATGATGTGACAGTGCTACAGCAAAGTGTACCTGAAATTCGAGACCATAAATAACAGGAGCGTCGTCCTCCATTTTGCAGTTGTTTGAAAAAGTAAGCGCAAACGGTCCTCTTGCTTGAAAACAGTTCAAAATATTCCTTCTGTGCTATGCACAGGCCAAAACAGAACATAATTACACTTCCGCGATATAGTAACTAAAGAAAAATACGCGTACGAGTAAAATACGTAACAACCGTCGTGCAACGTTGAATAGGCTTCTAAAAGTACGCGGATGAATTCAAGAATACCAAAATAATGGCGGCATGAAATTTGTCAGCTCTAGAACACCGTACATGTTGTTTGAGCTGCGCATGCGCACTAGGGTTGTATCAGTCAGTCTACAGTAAGGTAAGAAAGCAATCGCATTTGTGTTTCAATTTTGTTGTCTATCATTGCGTAGTGATATGGCTAACCGGGTAGTATGTTCTGTGCTTTTTAAAGTGTGGACAGCTATTAGTGAAGAATGTGTTTGACATTTGCAAGCAACTGTTCATGTAAGTTAACTTGTGATAGCCAACCGGCTAATGTAGCATTAGCAACACATCAGCGAGTATCTCATTAAACAGACAACAATCTTCCGATATCCCGGGTAGCCGTTCTTTCGTGACCAGACTTAGTGCACGAATAAAAGGCGAGAAACTGACTCGTTCTCTTTTGCTGTACTTCAAAGCTGATGATAAGAGCTAGCAAAAATGGCGTTTGCTTACAAGGACAGGAAGTGTCAAAGAAAGATTACATAACGTTACAGTGTTGTGAAACATAGAATACTGGTCATTCACTGATACGTTACGTTAAAGGGTTATTGTCATTTTTTGCTGTGTTAAATTGTCAAGGGCAGTAAGATGGATTGTGGGGAGGCTCCTGCTCAGCGGCCAGTAACCCTGGACATCACAGTGGAAGATGTAACCAAGGAAGCCCCAGACCCTCCAAAGCCTACCCCCACTCAGACCCCTTCCAGAGACAATGGTGTTCCCCAGGAAGACAGCATTGACCTTGGTGGGGAGTTTGCCACTCCTCACGAAGACAGCAGCGCTACACCTTCAGAGAGCCTGATGGACAAGCTCAATGACCAAATGATGGAGAGCGTCATGATTTCTGACTCGCCTAATAACAGTGAGGAGGAAGATGTAGCTCCCATTGACTCCTTTCTTGATGGAGTAGAGGAGGGGGAGAAATCACTAGAAAGACCAGGTGAAAAAGAGGGCCAAAGTGAAATTGGACAGGACACAACTGAGGTTAAAGTTTCAGTGGAGGAAAAGGAGAAAGGTGGTCCTGAGGAAAAAATTGAAGACAACGTGAAGGAGCAGACAGCCGCACAAGAGCAAGTCACAGCCTGTGTTTCACTTCAAGGTGAGAGCCCATCTGGTCTTAAAAGACTGGAACCAGCACTACAAGAAGCTAAAGGGACAAGCCCAAAAGACGAGCCTGTGCCAGTGTGCACCATATTCAGCCAGGGCACACAGCCGAAGTCTCTAGTGCCCGACGGGTTCCAGCCCACCCTCATCAAATCTCCCAGTTTTAGCATGGGGAGTGGTGGGGGAAGCACTGAGGCAGTAACCCCTAGCAAGTTGATGGCCCCTCTTGTGTGCCAGCCCAGCCCAAGCCTTAGTAAGTTCTTCACTGACAATGGACAGGCCAACCCAGCCTCCGACTTCTTTGATTCCTTTACGGCTCCCTTCTCCTTTATCTCTGTTTCAAACCCAAATGCTGAGATCCCTCCTGGCCCCAACCCAGTGCCCATAGCCCCCACCCCTGATCACCAGCTCTCTTCCACCTCCTCTTCCATCTCCACCCCTGGAGGAACTTTGGACTCTGGTGCTCCCACCCCTAGCTCAGTCTTTGGCCATGCCCCAGCCGAATCCACCACCAAGCCCCAACCAAATCCACTCCAAGTAGTCTCAGCTCCATCTCAAGCCATTGCCTCAGCTACTCAGCCGCAGCCCTTCAACCAGCTCCAGGCTGTGTTCTCGGGCAATGATGACCCATTTGCGACAGCACTGAGCCTGAGTGAGGTTGACAGGCGCCATGATGCCTGGCTGCCATCTGAGGAGACCAGAAAGGTTTTGATCTCTGTGGCCACCCAGCACTACAACTCTGCCTATGTAGAGACCAACAGACTCACCATGCCTGGACTCAAGTTTGACAACCTGCAGGTAGAGCAAGTGCTTAGATAGTCAAATGCTTATTACATAACATGTCTTTAGAAAGAACTGGGAGCAAATTTCTCATTTTACAGTATGTCATTCAAAACAGTGAAAGATGTCCTCTGAACTTCACTTTACTACTCAGTCTGCAAAAAACATTAAAACAATGAATGTATCTGTCTCTGGAAGTCTTCAAAAACAGCCCTCAGACATAAGAAATCTGATGATTATGTCATCTGATGATGTTATTTTGACTATTCCTTTTGAAAATCTGTCTTTTGCAAGTCTCCCAACTTTGTGGAAGTCCAATATTAAATCACTGGAGTAGTCAGTAGGAACATAACAAGAACACATACTACTAAAACAATTACTGTTTCTTATGAATATATGTAATGAAAGTATGATTTTTTAGTAAATTTTTTATGCACAGTTGTGTTGTTTAAATCAAGCAAATCAGCAAAAACAGCAAATGTAACTAGAATGTCATTATGTGCAGTGTGGCTGTATGTACAACATTGCCAAATTTGGTTGCAGTCCAGTTTAGCATTAAATATTTATGACCTGTTAAGTTCATTAGGCCATACCTTCAAAAGTTTAGTAACCAATTACAGACAAAAACAGACTCAAGTTTTTTTTGTTTTTTTTTTTGCTTCCATCATTCCCACCAAGCATTATTGATGTGAATGCCCTTAGCCAAAATTACCATCGCAGATGTAGAGAGTCCATGGCGACACTTTCAGATGCTTTGTTTGCTCCTACCAACCATAGAAAGCCCACAACTATATGATTTATATAAAACACAGAAAAGCATCAAATCTGCACTTCTACGAAGCTCAAACCTGTTTTGCCATTTTTCTTTTATTAATCAGCCATATCAATGATTGAAATTGTAGCCAACTAAGTTTCTGAGTTAATTATTTAATTAATTAACTAAGAGCCAGTTTTCAGGAAATATTAGGTCCACACGAAAGCTCGATTAAAGATAGCATTTTCTGCACTCTGTTTTTATTCTGTTCATATCGGGGCTGTATTGATTCTAATTCTGTTCAAGTCTTTGGGATGTCTATGTCATTTTTTGACCCCAAATCTACTTCATTCAATTTTGAGTAATTATCAATAACAAATCCAGATCTGGTATTGTTAGACCCTGAGTGTAAATACCAGCATGATAATTCTTAGTTCTCTTGCTTGTACAGTGTTATGTTCCTTTGCTAATGTTAATTTTCTATGTGTGTTTCACTGCAGGGCGATGCTGTAAAAGATGTAATGCTTCGTTTCCTAGGAGAACAGGCAGCAATGAAGCGTCAGGTCCTCACTGCCAACTCTGTGGAACAGTCCTTCGCAGGCCTCAAACAACTGATCGTAAGTCACTCACTACTTATTGTGTATGACTAATTTGTTCATGTTCATTTCTTAACATCAGAGCATCATTCACCGTGCAATGGCAGTCTGCAGTATATAGTCACATATAAAAAGAAATCAACACCTTTACAAAAATCTCAACGAGTAAGTGGACCTTGAGAGGACATTGTTTTGTCAGTAGTTTCTTAGTGGGTTTCAGTCAAATTCTGTGAGATTTCATCCATGCAACTTGGTTTAATTTCCATAGCATACATACATATACATATATTATGAAAAAATACAAACCTGCAATAAGATACAGGTCAAAATTAGACAGACATGGGCACAGCAGTATGATGCAAGCCCTGATTCTGTTTCTGCTCACTCCCATGTTCTCATATCCAGTGCTGAATAATAGTGAAATCAGTTAAACTGCTTGAGAACGTCAGGCTGGCAGCACTTTCTCTACTGCCATACAATAAAACCACCTTGAGTACTTTAACAGCTCTGTCAGGTAGGGATGCAGCAGTCAAGCTTTTTCAGTCCTGATACTGATACCCGGGCTTTAGGTACGACCCATACAGAGTACGAACTTGATACCAGGGTTTATTTAATAAGATGTATTGAAGAGACTGGGATAATTCTTTTGTAGATGCGACCATACGCTTGACTTTAACTTTGCTCTCCTATCTTTGTAAAATAAAATGTAACAAAAAAAGACATAGATATAAATTTACTGAATTGTTATCTATTAGCATGATGGTATCCATACTAGGGATGTCGGTTATGGTTAATTTTGCTTTTGATAGCCCAGATTTTGAGCTCAGATGCACATGCATCTCCTAGTCAGAGTTTCCGTTAGAAAAAAATGGTTCAAGTCAATGTGGAAGATTTCAGGTTACCAGACAAATAGGAGAAATTCCAGTCAAATATTAGCTGTTATTATAATAACTGTTGTTATTATTATTATTATGGACTCTATTTTCCCATGTTTTTGTGTATTACTAATTGAGACAACAATTTTTTAAATTGGTTCAGTATTGAGTGAGAGTGCTGCAATATAAGGCTGTCGTCAAATATTCTAAATAAAAATTTAAAGTGGAATTGTAAAATACATACATACATTCGATTGTGAAAATGAATATAGGTGACAGGAGACATGAAACTCGAAATCTGTTTTAGTCCAACATATTTAAATCTCTCCTGTGATAATGTCTGCTGAAAATAAATCTTGAGTTAGATGTGAAATATTTCAGTTCCACATACTGTTTGCATCACTCCTCTCCTGATTCATTGAATTATGGTTTATTTAAACTAATTCAGAGTTAGTGATGATTGTTGGAACAGTTGAAAGACGAACCAAGAAAGTTTTGGAAAGTTTCATGTAGCTTTTGTCTCATTTGAATAAAGTGTGTTTTTTGATGATGAAATTACTGTTTCTGTGAATAGAGTCTGGTGGCTGTGGCGAGAGCGATATAACAGCTGTTTCTGGTTAAACAAAATAGATCTTACTCATTAACAAAAAGGAATCTCTGTAGGGATCCTTGCCATAATGTTGTCAGACTTATTATAACAATCTGAGCCCGGACAGATTATATTGCAGCACTTTTCGTTGCTGCCGGCTGCTGCGATCTCCTTCAATAGTGGATATACTTCAAAAATTGTTGTCTCCATTAGTCACTCGGACTCAAAAATGTGGGAAAATGGGGTCCATAATCAGGTAATAAGTGGAATTACTCCCATTTGGCCAGGACATTAAAACCTTCCAGGGTGCGTGGACCGGCACCAACCAGAAACTGCTCACACGTCACTTTCAGTGATTGAAAATGCAATGTAGATCAAGATGAAAGGAGCGCATAATTCAACAACACGGTATATGGCATTATTTTATTTGTTTATTTTGTAATGTGTAGGTATGTAGATCTTTTGAAAAACATGTTTATCTTGAAATGATAAGTAGTATGTCTCTTGTATTGGTTTTCCCTCCTATGGACATAATGCCCAATGATAGATATTCAAATGGTTCGAATCTGTGTTTTTTTGGGGGGGAGCGAGGAATATGCAGATGTCATTTTTGGCCAGTTTTGACAGCTCTACTGCAATGTTATCCCTCTGAGCGTTTGCACTCCGTCAATGTATGGCAACCTAAAGCACTTGTTTTTGTCATTGACCAGCTCAGATTGTTAATCTAAGTGTCTATTAATGTTGTCATACAGTGACAACATTATGAAAAGGAGATACTGACTCTTTCATCAAAGAGTAAGATCCTTTTTGTTTAGACACAAACCACTGCTATATCACTCTTGCCGAAACCACCAGACTCAATTTACAGAATCAATAATTTTATCAATGTCAAACACATTTCATTCAGACTTGACAGAAACAAAATGAAACTCACCAAAACCATCTTGGTTTGTTTGGATTGGTTGAAATAAGAGAGGAGTGAGAAACCAGCGTTTACAGCCAGATTATTTTCACGATTTTTTGACAATATAATACAATTTACAGCTACTCAGATGGTTCCATAACACAACAATAATGAAAATATCACACAATTGTTTTACCCAGACATTATGACTGGAGAGACTTAGGTATGTGGCCTTCCAGAGATTTCCCAGTTTAAAAGAAAAAAAAAAAAAAAAGTTAATTACTCGATAATGGAAACCCTGCTCCCAGTCAGCACTGAAGACTATGAAGTGACAGGTTTGTGAGAGCATTCAGCAGTATGTGGTCAGAGCTAGCTTGTCTGCCCTGGCTTTTAGCTCATCCTTATTCTCATTGGCAGCATATGGGTCTCAATCATTCAGCATGTCAGCAGGGTGGTGGCGGCCTTTGAGGCATGCATCGCATCGTGTGTGTATACAAATTCACCATAAACCGACATGCATAACTGGTTGAAAATATTCTCTGTGATTAAGTGATTAAAGGTTAACTGTTGACATTTCTAATCTATACCATCCATATCCATGTGATACCAGATTGGCCTGTTGTCACCAGTACCCAATCCAGCTATGTGACCAAGTGTTGGGCAGATATCTGATGTCAGTATCACTGCATCTCTACTGTCAGCAGCTATCAAGACTATGTGCTCCACAGTTGTTTGCAGTTATTACTGAACTAGGACCCAGATGCACACATCTTTAACTGTATGAATATCACAAATATCACAGATTTTGACCTCACCTTTCGCGTGAGGTGGCTCCTCTGCAGATTCACATGACTGCAGTGCATAACTGCAAAAGTATTCCATGTATTCCAAGCATTCCAAGCATTCCAAAGCCCCCCCCACTCCGTGAAGGTCAATTTAATTTTATTCAATTATATTTTCTATATAGCGCCAGATCTCAACAGAAGCCACAGAAGCTTTCCTATAGAACAGGTCTATGCCTTGTCCTTTTATTAAACAAACTAAATAGCCTTATGCTATTTATCATATTTACACGATGGCATGTCATTTCTGTCTCTACATGGTCGCGCATTTACAGTTCTTCTCTGCTCTCTGTATGGCGCACGGCAGAGTTCTGCCCCGATGTGCACGCACACACACACACAGACACACACAGGTGAGCACATACCCACCAGCGAACAGAGAGCGCATGTTGGAAAATATGCTGGAAACCTAGGGAAGTTTAACTGACTTGGTCAGAAAGGAAGAAGCCACTGCTCCTAAACTGCCATAGTAAAGCCAGCCGAGGAACAACATCCCAACTGTGAAGTAAGGTGGCAGCAACATGTTGTGAAAGTGCTTGGCTGTAGCAGGGACTGGTGCACTTCACAAAATACAGTAGGTGGCATTATGAGGAAAGAAAATTACGTAGATATATTGAAGCATCGTCAAGGCATTTGCTTGTTTGCAAATGTGCCCTCCAAATGAACAGTAACCAGACACTTGTTTCCAAAGTTGTGGCAAAAGTATGAGGACAACTGAAAAAGTATGTGCGAGCAAGGAGGCCTACAAACCTCACTCAGTTACAGCAGTTCTGTCGGGCTAGAATTCCAGCAACTTATTGTTCAAAGTTTACAGAAGGCTACCGATAACATCTTACACAAGTTAAACTATTTAAAGGCAATGCTACCAAATACTAAGTGAATGTAAACTTCTGGGAATGTGATGAAAGAAATTAAAGCTGAAATAAATTATTCTCACTCTCTTGTGATTGATTGGAGGCGCCGCCCCCTTCCTGGCGACTCAGCCACGTGTGTGTGACTGGCTGTGTTTTTTACGTTGTTTTTATGTTTTTATGTGTTTTGATTGACCATTTGCCACTGCTCCCGGCGTGATTGATCACCAACGACATGTTTATGGCTGTACTCAACAATCATGTGTCTGCTTGCCTCCTGTGGCTGTGGATCTTTATTGTTTGTAAAGTTGCACAAACAAATCAAGCCAGCAGGGAGCCGACACTGGGCTGGCTTGCCACCTACACCCGGGAGGAGCTCCTTCACCTGTGGCCCTTTGCTCCAGTGGATCCCGGTTTGGAGTTCCTGGAAATCAAACCCAAGGCAGGTGCACAAGTAAGGAAGAGAGGCCAAAGAGGCCGTATCCGGGTCAGGGACAGCCGGCGTGGATATAAACCTGTCTTACCCTCTGTTATTATGGGGCATGTCCACTCACTAATTAATAAGATGGACGAGTTGACAGCCTGTCTCAAGAGTGATCAGATGTACCGGCAGTGCAGTCTGCTCTGTTTTTCAGAGACATGGATCTCGAATAAAATACTGGAGTCTCACCTAAATTTGGACAGATTTTCACTTCTTAGGATGGAGACCAAACTAAAACAGGCAAGACGCAAAGTGGAGGCATTTGTGCCTACGTCAACCAGCGATGGTGTCACCCTGGACATGTCACGGTCAAGGAGAGAGTGTGTGACCCTAACATCAAACTTCTTACGGTGAGCTGCTGTCCTTATTATTTGCCGCGGGAGATCTCCCATGTGATCGTCCTGGTTGTCTGTATTCCTCCATCGGGCAATGGCAGAGTCAATATGGAGGATTACGCATGACTTGCAGTGCGCCTCCCTGGACACATTGGTTATAATAAATGGGGATTTTAACCACTGCTCTCTCTCCTCCGTTCTTCCGTCTTTTAAACAAATTGTATCTTTCCCCACGGGGGGCAACAAAACTCTTGATTTGTTTTATGCGAACATTAAGAAGAGTTTTGTGGCCAAGTTGCTTCTGCCACTGGGCAACTCAGACCACAACCTAATATATTTGATGCCAAAATATTCACTGGTGATACGTAAACTTCCTACTACGTCCAAGACTGTGCGCGTTTGGTCAGGTGACGCTTGTGATGCTTTAAGAAGTTGTTTTGAATGCACTGATTGGAGCATATATTTTGATGGTGACAGTGACGTGAACAGTATATCCGACAAAGTGACTTGTTACATTAATTACTGTGTCGATTTGGTCATTCCCTGTAAGAAAATCTGAATATTCCCTAATAACAAACCCTGGGTGACAAGCAAAGTGAAAGCTGCTATTAATATGAAAAAAGCAGCTTTTAACAGTGGTGCCAAAGACAGAATCAGAGATGCACAAAGAACATTGAAAACAGTAATCAGACAGGGGAAACGTGAATATAAGAATAAAGTTGAAGGGCTCATGTCAGGAAGCAACACAAGAGGGCTCTGGAACAGTATAACAGTATGAAGTCCATCACCGGCTATGGGACCAGCAATCAAAGTTGTTGTGGTTCAGGCATAACAGCAAATGATGCTAATGCATTCTTTGCCAGATTTGATAATCTTGACTTTTCTGAGACCCACAAAAGCATTTTCTCTTCTCTTATGCAGAGTACTTCTACTTCTGAGGACTGTAGTCCATGTATTGTTTTAAAAACTGAGGAGGTGCGCCAGCAATTAAAGTGTATTAGGGCCAACAAGGCTGCAGGCCCTGATGGTATTCATCCCCGCACCCTAAAAGTTTGTGCTGATCAGCTGTGCTCTGTCCTTACCTCACTGTTCTCCTTGTCACTGTCGTCTACTAAGATTCCAGCTATGTGGAAAACTTCTTGCATTGTTCCCATTCCTAAGAAAGCCAATGTGCCATGTGACCTTGCTAACCTGAGACCAATAGCCCTTACATCTCATATTATGAAGTGTTTTGAGAGAGTGGTCCTGCATCATCTCACTAGGCAGGTGTCTGTTTTTTTGGATCCTTTACAGTTTGCCTATAGAAGGGGTGTGGGAATAGATGATGCTTTAATTTTTATGCTGCATAACATTCACAGTCACCTCGATACCACAGCCAGTTCTGTCAGGATCCTGTTTTTTGATTTTTCAAGTTCTTTTAATACAATACAGCCACACATTTTAGCCAATGAATTAAGTAATTTTAAATTGCATAACAAAACCATTGCCTGGCTTTTAGACTATCTTCTAGCTCGTCCCCAGTATGTCAGGCTTGACAAAGCTTCAGACATCATTTTAACCAATACAGGAGCTCCACAGGGGACAGTTTTATCTCCTTTTTTATTTTCGCTTTATACAGCTGATTACAGACATAGTCAGCCATCCTTTCTAATACAGAAGTTTTCTGACGACACTGCACTTGTGGGTCTGCTTAGGCATGGCAATGACCTGGCCTACAAAAAAGAGGCACACTCATTTGCCAAATGGTGCGATACAAATTTTTTACAGCTGAATGCTGGTAAAACAAAAGAGCTTATCATCGAAATTAGGAAGAAAAGAGAGGAGGCTGTCCCACTGACAATTAATCAAAAAATAGAAATTGTGGAGTCCTACAAATATCTTGGTGTCCATTTGGACAATAAGCTCAACTGGAAGGAAAACACTGGGGTCTTATTGAGGAAGGCTCAGTCTCAGCTTTTCCTTTCTGAGGAAACTGAGATCCTTTGACATCAGCCCAAGGCTGCTGGGCATCTTCTACCAGGGCATCCTGGCTAGTGTCTTATTTTACGCTGTTCTGTGCTGGGGAGGCAGCATATCTATTGACAACTAGAACAGGATTAATAAGATGATCAAGAGGGCTGGCTCAGTGATTGGTTTTAACCCAGACAAGCTTGAGGTAATAGTGGAGAAGAGATCAAAGACCAAGTTGAAAACAGTCCTTCTCTACGAAAACCACCCACTCCACAATACATTTAAGGAGCTGAAAAGCTCATTTAGTGAGCGGTTAGTGATGCCTCAGTGTTCTACTGAACGACTCAGACGCTCCTTTGTTCCTGCAGCAGTCAACAATCACTAACTAGTGGTTGTTTGTTGTTTTTTACCTTCTGGAGGTGTATATTTATTTATTTATCTTTGCCTGTATCAATTTAATTCACTTGTTTTGAGTACTCTGTCGTATGAAGTATCCAATCATGTTGATACAGCTGTTTTTGTGCAATGGTATGGAATTGTTTTGTTTGTTAAGTGGATGTATGTATTTTTATCGGGTGGCAAAGTAGTTTCCCCTTGGGGATCAATGAAGTTTTCTATCTATCTATCTATCTATCTATCTATCTATCTATCTATCTATCTATCTATCTATCTATCTTGTGACAGCTTTCTGATTTAGTAACTTCTGGTTTAATGCATGTGCAGTGCAGCAGATACAGTGGCTTGCAAAAGTATTCATACCCCTTGAAGTTTTCCACATCTTGTCACGTTACGACCACAAACATAAATATATTTTATTGGAATTTCATGTGAAAGACCAACACAAAGTGGCACACAATTGTGATATTGTGTGGCACTTTGAAAAAGAAGAAAAAAAAGAAAATTATACAGTGAACAAAAATAAAAATGCAACACTTTTGTTTTTGCTCCCATTTTTCATGAGCTGAACTCAAAGATCTAAAACATTTTCTATATACACAAAAGATCCATTTCTCTCAAATATTGTTCACAAATCTGTCTAAATCTGTGTTAGTGATTACTTCTCCTTTGCTGAGATAATCCATCCCACCTCACAGGTGTGGCACATCAAGATGCCGATTAGACAGCATGATTATTGCACAGGTGTGCCTTGGGCTGGCCACAATTAAAATTAAAGGACACTCTGAAAAGTGCAGTTTTGCTTTATTGGGGGGGTCTGGTGGGTATCAATTTGCCTCACGCAGTGCAACACATCTCCTTCGCATAGAGTTGATCAGGTTGTTGATTGTGGTCTGTGGAATGTTGGTCCACTCCTCCTCAATGGCTGTGCGAAGTTGCTGGATATTGGCAGGAACTGGAACATGCTGTCGTATACGCCGATCCAGAGCATCCCAAACATGCTCAATGGGTGACATGTCCGGTGAGTATGCTGGCCATGCAAGAACTGTGATGTTTTCAACTTCCAGGAATTGTGTACAGATCCTTGCAACATGGGGCCGTGCATTATCATGCTGCAACATGAGGTGATGGTTGTGGATGAATGGCACAACAATGGGCCTCAGGATCTTGTCATGGTATCTCTGTGCATTCAAAATGCCATTAATAAAATGCACCTGTGTTCGTTGTACATAACATATGCCTGTCCATACCATAACCCCAAGGCCGCCATGGGCCACTCAACCCACAACGTTGACATCAGCAAACAGCTCACCCACACAACTCCAGACACGCTGTCTGCCATCTGCCCTGAACAGTGAAAACTGGGATTCATCCGTGAAGAGAACACCTCTCCAACATGCCAGACGCCATCGAATGTGAGCATTTGCCCACTCAAGACGGTTGCGACCATGAACTGCAGTCAGTTCAAGACCCCGATGAGGACAACAAGCATGCAGATGAGCTTCCCTGAGACGCTTTCTGACAGTTTGTGCAGAAATTCTTTGGTTATGCAAACCGATTGTTGCAGCGGCTGTCCGGGTGGCTGGTCTCAAACGATCTTGGAGGTGAACATACTGGATGTGGAGGTCCTGGGCTGGTGTGGTTACATGTCGTCTGCGGTTGTGAGGCCGGTTGGATGTGCTGCCAAATTGTCTGAAACGCCTTTGGAGACGGCTTATGGTAGAGAAATGAACATTCACTTCACGGGCAACAGCTCTGGTGGACATTTCTGCAGTCAGCATGCTAATTGTACGTTCCCTCAAAACTTGCGACATCTGTGTCTTTGTGCTGTGTGATAAAACTGAACATTTTAGAGTGGCCTTTTATAGTGGCCAGCCTAAGGCACACCTGTGCAATAATCATGCTGTTTAATCAGCATCTTGATGTGCCACACCTGTGAGGTGGGATGGATTATCTCGGCAAAGGAGAAGTGCTCACTAACAAAGATAGAAGCTGTGTTCCAATTCAGCGGCTGCATCCTTCGGAGGGTGAATTTGAAGGCCGATTACGTCACAACGCTGCGCGAAGGCTGTCCCAAATCGTCCAAATTCGAAGGCTCCTCCAAATGCAGCCAACAAATGCGTCCTTCCTTTCCCTGTATTTGGAGGATGCATCGCTACTATCCTTCACGGCCTCCCATATCCCAAGATGCTTTACGCACCGATTTTTTTTTTTTTTTTTAACAATAGCGACCAGCAGCACCGGCACCAGCAGCGGTGCAGAATACACATTTAAATTTAAATAACAGGTTTTTGCTTAACGCCAGGAGCTCAAATGACCTTAAAACCTCTAAATGGATTTTAAAATACGTAACGTTAATAACGCTAACACATAGCCACCGGAATGTAGAGCCAGCTATGTGTTGTAGTTTAAGGCTAACCTGTTGATATGAGGAGCTTAGTTAACTGTTAGCCTTATTAAAACCCTTCACTTCACTTGTTATGTTTCCATCGTCTGTCGTCTGTCTGTTTCTGTTGTGTCGTCTGCCGTCTGTTAAATTTTTGTCGCCATACGTGTGTTTTTCCCGGGTTAGGAGGGAAGAAGTTATGACATCGTGACGCAATCAGGAAATGCTCCGAAGGCTAGACCGTCCCATTTACCGATAGTTGATGCGCCCAACTGAGGAGCCTCTGAAGCCGTTGCCTCCATAGACCGCGTAGACTGGGTCCTCCGAAGGATGCAGCCGCTGAATTGGGACACAGCTTTAGACAGATTTGTGAACAACATTCAAGAGAAATGGATCTTTTGTGTATATAGAAAGTGTTTTAGATCTTTGTGTTCAGCTCATGAAAAATGGGAGCAAAAACAAAAGTGTTGCGTTTTTGTTTTTTTGTTCAGTGTGCATGATTTTAATTTTTTTTTTTTTTTTTTTTTAACAAATAAATAACTGAAAAGTGTAGTGTGCAAAAGTATACAGCCCCCCTGAGTCAATACTTGAACCACCTTTTGCTGCAATTACAGGTGCAGGTCTTTTGGGGTATGTCTTTACCAGCTTTGCACATCTAGAGGCTGAAATTTTTGCCCATTCTTCTATGCAAAACAGTTCAAGCTCAGTCAGATTAGATGGAGAGCGTTTGTGAACGGCAGTTTTCACATCTTGCTACAGATTCTCGATTGGATTTAGGTCGACTTTAACTGGGCAATTCTAACACGTGAATATTTTTTGTTTTCAACCATTCCATTGTAGCCCTGGCTTTATGTTTGGGGTCGTTGTCCTGCTGGAAGGTGAACCTCCGCCCCAGCCTCAAGTCTTTTGCAGACTCCAACAGGTTTTCTTCCAAGATTGCCCTGTATTTGGCTCCATCCATCTTCCCATCAACACTGACCATCTTTCTATACAACTTTATCCCTGACCTGTCTGGTGTGTTCCTTCGACTTCATGATGCTGTTTGCTCCCAGATATTCTCTTCACAAACCTCTGAGGCTGTCACAGAACAGCTGTATTTGTACTGAAATTAGATTACACACAGGTGGACTCAATTTTGATCATTCAGTAATCACCAGGCAACTTCAGAAAGCAATTGGTTGCATTTAGAGAAAAGGGGGCTGAATACTTTTGCACACCAGACTTTTCAGTGTTTTATTTGTAAAAAAAAAAAAAAGAAGTGAAATCATGTATAATTTTCTTTGTACTTCACAACTGTGTGCCACTTTGTGTTGGTCGTTCATATGAAATTCCAATGAAATATATTTATGTTTGTGGCCGTAACGTGACAAAATGTGGAAAAGTTCAAGGGGTATGAATACTTTTGTAAGCCACTGTATTTTCTTGGAACATTAACTCACTTTCCTTCAGGTGAATGGCAGAACCACTACTAGGTGACCACAGCATTTCCTTTCCTGCTGCCACCTATCTATCTATCTATCTATCTATCTATCTATCTATCTATCTATCTATCTATCTATCTATCCATCCATCCATCCATCCATCCATCCATCCATCCATCCATCCATCCATCCATCCATCCATCCATCCATCCATCCAGCCAGCCAGCCAGCCAGCCAGCCAGCCAGCCAGCCAGCCAGCCAGCCAGCCAGCCAGCCAGCCAGCCCTCATGTGTTTCCTCAGTCATAATGTCTGACCCACAGATGACCCTGAGAGACATTTGTTATTTAAAGCATATGCACAGCAGCAGCAGACAGTGTGATGGAGATAGGGGAAAGAGGAGAGGAAGGGTGGAGTGGAGAGGTGGAGAGGTGGCAATCCACTCGGCTCACAAGTTCTTTTCTCGTGCTGCGCCCATGTTTTATGCATGGCACTGCTGTGCATATTTCAAGGGCCTTCTGGACTTCTGGACATGTGTGTGTATATATACATACACACGCTCACACGCAAGATACTTTCAGGTTGCAGTCAACTGCACTATATAGTGTAGGTGAGTGTGCTTGTGTAAAAAATCATACATACTACCTTGAGCAAGAGGCAAAATAAAGGAGACAGTGATCCAGAAAGCTAATGTAGGCCTTCAGGAGAAATGTCATGGAATGACAAGCAAAAAGAAAAAAGAAAGAAAAGAGAAAGTGATGTTGTGTGTAAGAGACATGGAGGCAGAAGAGGGCTTCGTCTGGCCCTAAGCACTCATGCACACACGCACACATACACTCACAATGTACCTCAGAATGTGAAGAGCTACTGTGTGTTTGAAGGTCTAGCCACTTCTGAACTGATTTCTTGATTAACATCTTGAATATTTGCTATGAATTAACATTCTTTATTCACAAATCTGAAAAGCTTGAAATTGAAAAGGTTGTTTGCATGTGATGTCACGTCACATGCAAACAACCTCTTTTGAAATCTCTTTTGGCGCAAACTGCGGATGGAGGGCAAGAGGTAAGAATTGTCTCGTAATTTAATCTAAACTAGCACAGTAAAAACTTTCCTCCATCCATCCATTGCGGTTTTCACTTCCTGCTCTCCATCTGGATTTCACGTCACATGACTGCAAATAACTATTTAGTGAAAATGATTTGGTAAGATTCATTTGTAATAATTTTTATCAGTTTAGTAAGGATTATTTTATAACCACAACTAATTGTTTGTTCAGACATTTAGAAAGGGATAATTAAAAATATAAAACAATATTAATGCCTATCTAAGGGCTCTGTGTCAGTGGACATTCAATAAGTTTGGAGTCCTGATTGTGTTGATGCAGATCTCAGAGCTTTGAGTGAATTTATGATGGGATTTTCTTTACCTTTTCTATGTTGGGTGAAGACTTTTGGCATTTGTTTATTGGTTCTCTGGCTGGCAACAACAGCAAGCTGCTGTTTCTCCACCAGCTCTATTTGGAAATATGCAGTACACTGAAAAAAATAATCCTTTGGATTTACTTGATTTTAACGTGTACATCGGTCCCACATGATAAGAATGTGAATGACTGACAAAATTTCATTCTCTTCTTAATGAATTATTACTTCTTAAACCAAAATATTTCAATTATGTTTGTGTATTTAAAAGAATCAAGATGATTTAACACCAATTAATTGAGTAATATGAAAGTGATTTTATCATGTTCAGGATACCTGTTTTTCAAATGCAACTCTAACTTAATTTGTTAATGCTAATATAATTTAAATGTACTATGTAACTTGAAAGCAATTTTATTATGTCCTTACAACCCAAGTTAGGTCTCTAAATTTAACTTGATTTGTTAAAGCCAGGCAAATGCATTGTAGACAATTATATGTGCAAACACAAAAATCAAAACTGACTGCATTGACAAAATTGACTGTATTGATACTTTAAACTTTGCAGATCACACACTTTACCTGAACAAAGGAACTCAGTGCAGTTGCCATACAGTAACTTCAGCATAAAACCACAAGTTTCAAAACACAAATAATGAAAATACAAATCACATTAAAACACAAAAACTGTTTTCACAGTAAATTCACAACAAAATTAAATTCAAAGTAAATTCTGCATAAAGTGCAATGGATTCATGTTATACAAAATCGAACTTCTGCACTCTTTTCAGAGTACCAGTAGAAGCACGTAAAAACTTCACTCACAGCAGATAACAATGTGAACCACATCACGGTACATTCAAAAACATAATGTGAACTGTTAGTACAGCACAAGTGCATCCTCAAGAGCAAATAGAAAGCAACAATAACAGTAATAAAAGTAATTTTACTGTAAACCAGAAAAATCAAACATGCCACACACTGAATAAGGCAAATAAGCTAGGGCTTATAAAAAAATAACCATGAGGGTTAACCCTGTAAACATCATTTTGCATAGCTGACAACTTTGACAAATCAAAAGTAGATTTGCAAACAAAAAGTAATAAACCCTACATAAACTCGTCACTGAGAAATAAAACATTTAAAAAAAAATCCGTCTGACCTGTTCACTGAGAGAGCCTGTTTTGTTGGAAAGTTTCCCTCCATCTAGTTCCATCCAGATCTTTCCAGATCTTGGATTACCTCAAAAGTGTAGCGGAGGTCAGCGGGATAGCTGAGGTTCAGCGCATACATCAATCCAAACAGCATAGCAACAGCTAATGTTACATTATCAAGGTTTTGTAACACCTTGATGCCTTCAAGAACAATGCCAATGTCCTCTACTTTATCAATTGAAGCATGTTCTCTTGAAAACATATATCCCAACGGTAGTGTCTTCAGTGGCCTTGTTCATGGTGTTCTGATCCAGGCTCTGTGCAAAACAGACAAAAGGTAAGTAAAGAAAAGTTAGGTAAGTCAAACCTAATCACCAAGCCCCATCGAGAAAAGGATAAACAAAATAGTGACACGAGATCTAGTAAGGTCAAAGTTAGTAACAAGTAACTACAGCAGAACATTATATAAACATGTAATAAAAAAGAGGCAGTATCTGTGAGAAACCACTTTGACTGCCCCTGCTGATTGGCTCAAAGAATGTTGTGAGGCTTAGTCTGAGTCACTTTGTTGCACATTTACAGAATCACGGTTGTATATGAACACAGGACTCTTTTTCAGCACACACACACAGATCAGACTGCTGGCAGGCAATCAGATATTTAATGAATTTCACAACAAGTCTTGAGAACCTTCTATTCTACCTGTAAGTCCATTTACCAGCAACAAGAAACATTGTAATGATTTTTGGTTATGAAACAGTAAAAAATTGACTTAAAAAAATAGAATATATATTCTTTTAATCGATAAACAATTTCAGCACAGTGGTCAAGAATCAGAACAAGAGAAGAGCGGAAGAAGAGCATAAGCACCGATTCATAAACATACCACATATTCCTGTAGGAGGTTATCTGGATCTTCACCCATGTAGACACAGACTCCTTTTATGATGCACTCTCGTCCAGCATCTACATCATCACACTGAAAGGACATCTCTAGATTAGCATCTTAATTCAGCACATGTGCCTTAAAGCGATACTCCACTTTGTAAGATTAATCCACTAAATATGTACTCACCTCTATGCTGATGTGATGATGGGTGAAGATCTTCAGTTCACAAAACAATCCTGGAGTTTTAGGAGAAAGAGGGTAGCAGCCTCATCCAGTACAATGGCACTCAGTGGTGACCACGGATAAAATGTTAAAAAAAGAACACAAAACAAACACTAAATGTCTCCATCCTGCTCTCTGTGGAGTAATCCAAGTAACCGCAAAAGATGCCATTTACACCATGTTTTTAGCCTAAATGTCAACTGTAGCCTGTAGCCGGTCGGATGTCAAGATGGCGTCGATCTCGCGAGACCTCATATATCTCTCAATGGATGCACATGCGGAAGTGGACAATGGAGGTGGACAATTAAGGCATTCCACGTCTTAGATATGCATGGACAATGCTGGCATGTACATGGATAGCGAGAACTACGCCCAAAATGTGGATGCTTCAACTTGTAGTGATGCAAGAGCTTGGACCTACTTGATACAGTTTCTGTGCACCCCTTACAACTCCAATCAATCAATCAATCAATCAATCAAATTTTATTTGTATAGCCCTTTACAATAACCAAAAAGGTACCCAAAGTGCTTTACAATAGAGCCATAAAAGAACATAACATGAACATAAAACAATACATTAAGAAACAGTACGTAAAAACAATATGTAAAAGTGCAGGGTTTCGATTGCGGAAGGTGCTGCAGGTAGATTGAATGCCTTTCAGGGATAAGAAAATTAGAGCAATAAACACGCTGCCCTAGGCAGAATTAAAAGCCAGTCTAAAAAAGTGGGTTTTCAGCTTCGATTTAAAAGATGCACCCTTTTTTTCAGTGTATGTGGTTTTGCTTATACATGGTTGTATTTCTGATATGCTTGTTTAGCACAGTTGCCATACCATACTGTAAAACTGTCCTGAGTTGGACACTTTTTGATAACTTAAAAATTTCACTCTTACTACTAATATACAGTAAATTATCTTGTAATGTTTTCAGTTAATTTAGTGATGTGAAAGTAAAGTCTAACTTCTTACCTTTCGAACTGAATTTTGTTTTGACCATTGGCTTTTTCTTTCCCAAAGTCAGCAAAAGGACATTATCATTGGTGGTTTAACCACATGCAAGGCGTATTCTCAGTTAGTCACAAAGTGTTGCTGGTTTGGGGTGGGTATTAGGCTGTTCCTGAGTTGGCCAAACCAACATCAGTGCTGCACATCTGGGACTGTGCTTCTGTCCTGCACAATAAGATCATTTGCTTCAACAATTTGAGGTTATGCAGTAAAGGCTTAAGCAGTGCAGTGACAATGCGTACACACTTTTAGCAGGGAAAGAGTGTTTTTTATTTTGAACAGTTTAAGATAAGATAAAGTATATCCTTACTGATCCCACGACAGGGAAATTAAAATTACAGACAGCAGTAATAGCAAGAATGAAAATGAGATATAGAAAAAGAACAAATAGACAATAAAAAGGGATACAAAATAAAATCAACTATATGTACATTATATACAAAAGGAGGATAAAAATACTATTGCCAGTGGAAAGCTTTTGAATTGCACATGGTAAGATATGGATAATAAAATACAGTTTTGTGCTATTGCACAATAGAAAATATATAACACAGTGGAAAAAATATTTAGGCACAGTAAAAAAAATCACTAATATAGATATGTAGATATTTGCATGGATGTAGTGGATATTAGCAAATGTCACATAAATAGCACAGCAGTGCAAAACAGGAGGTTTGTGATGTTGTAATGTGTAACAGTGTCAACACAGTGCTACATTGAATGATGCTGGAGTTGAACAGTCTGACAGCCATTTTCTGTCATTCTCAGAGCTCCCACAGCCCCAACAGACTACTGCATAGACAACTGCAAATGCCACCACAGTGAATATTTTGTGATTGAGGTGAACATCCAAGTAATTGTGCTTGTCCAAAGTCTCAATGTCCAAACCCTAAATGTTCACCAGTGTAGTCTGTAGCACCTTCCTGCGGAAGTCTGTCACCATCTCTTTTGCCGTGCTGGCATTTACGTGCAGGTGGTACAGTTCACATCTCCCTGTATTCCACTCCATTCCCCTGCAATACGTATCCAATGATGGCTGTATCATTGGAGAACCTCTGGAGATGACAGCTGTCTATGTTGTTTCTGAAGTCTTATGTGTGGAGGGTGAAGAGGAAAGGACAGAGCCTGTGGAGCCCTAGTGCTGCAACCCACCACATCAGACACTCAGTTGCGAAGCCTCACATACTGTGGTCTGTTGGTGAGGGTGGTTGATGGTTAAGCAGCAAGTTGACAGTCTGCGCCAGCTCCTTCCAACTCCCCCCTGAGCAGTGATGGCTGGGTTGTGTTGAAAGCACTGGAGAAGTCAAAAACATGACCCTCATTGTGCTTCCAGTGTTCTCCAGATGTGAAACAGTTTTGTACAGCAGGTAGATCACTGTGTCTTCCACACCAATGGTTGATCAATATGCAGACTGTAGGGGGTCCACCTCGCTGCTGACCAGGTGACAGCATATCACTAGTCTCACCAGCTGTACACCCATAGTTGAACACATTCGGCTGAGTTTAGTGAGGAAACACAAAAGAAGCGCAAAAGCACACTAAAAAGAAAAATTGTCAGAGCTGCTGTAACTACTTGCCACTCTTGCCATGCCATCTGCAACTGCAAGTAATTGCAGTGGCTTGAAGTAAAACTAAAACTTGTTTCTGCTCTGACACAGATTCATTCAAAGGAGGCATCTGAGAATTAACATTTTTCCCAACTTCCAGAAGCCACTAAAAAAAGGCAGTTTGTCATACAACCCCAATTACAAAATAGTTGGGATGCTATGTAAAACATAAATAAAACAGAGTGTGATAATTTGCCAATCATTTTGACATATACTCAATTGAAAACAGTACAAAGACAGTATATTTAATGTTCTACCTCATTAGCTCCCACTGATGTATGGATCAGACATCACCTGCCTTCTCCATCTACTACCAACTACTTGTATTTAACATGCATTTACAAATGAATTAGGACATTTCCAAACAAACTAAGATCAATCAAGTTCATAGATCAGAACTGTCAAAGGTGATGTAGCTCACTAAGCTGGGAGAGGTGGTTGAAATTGAGAAAATGAGGAGCACACACAGAGAAGTGGAAATGTCAATAAGCATGCGGCAATTAAAAGTATATCCTGATGCAGCTTGTTTGTCAAGACATCTGATCAGTCACATAGAACCTGAGACAGCTGATTCTTTACTATGCTTTAAACACGTTTTATGCTATTCTGTATGTGTTGTCAGCATTGATCGTCCTTTGTGGCCTTTTACTTGCATGTAGGTAGTAGTTAGCTCATAGATTCTACTTTATGGCATCAGTGTGTATATGTATGTGTGTGTGTGTGTGTGTGTGTGTGTGTGTGTGTGTGTGTGTGTATATGTATATTTGTGTGTGGGTGTGGGTGTGGGTGTGCCTGTGTTTTGTAGAGCTCTGCTATGAGGTGGCAGAATGAGTCATGCTGCAGAGCCAGATTGTGACTGCACCCATAGCCACTGCACAAACCCTCTGTACACACACATGAACTGAGTACGCAAATGCATATTGAACTAGGGTTGCAAATTTCGTGCACTTTCCTTAACCGATATTTGAACACATTAACAATCAATAATCAATTTGTCATTAATAAGATACAAAACGCATGTCTTTTTCTCAGTTTAAGTTTTATTTAAACAATTCCAGCGCCACATTAGTTATGTGAACCATTAAATCATGTCGCACAAAAAATTTGTTTGGACAGAATAATGAAACAATATGAAGTCAGAAATCAGAAAAGCCTGTATTGCCAAGTATGGTTTTACACGTACGAGGAATTTGCTTTGGTGAAGTTGGTGCATGACACATCTAGGAAAAAATACGCTGTTAAAGTAGTGAAAAATATATACACAAATATATACACAAGTCTTTTTTTTCGGAAACACAGTCTGTTTTTTCAGAAAGTCCAAGCTGAGCGTTAATGTAACGCATAGAGTTATGGCAATGTCAATGTGACAGATGAGGCAGAGATGAACTGTGAAGAGTGTCGGGGGGGTTCCGGGCCTTGTTAATAAAGCTGAGAGCAGATGGTAAAAAAACTGATCTTGTGGCGTGAGGTTTTGGTCCTGATGGACCGCAGCCTCCTGCCAGAGGGGAGTGTCTCAAAGAGTTTGTGTCTGGGGTGGGAGGGATCAGCCACAATCTTTCCTGCACGCCTCAGGGTCCTGGAGGCGTACAGGTCCTGGAGAGACAGGAGATTGCAGCTGATCACCTTCTTTGCAGACCTAATGACATGCTGCAGTCTGCCCTTGTCCTTGGCAGTGGCAGCAGCGTACCAGATGGTGATGGAGGAGGTGAGGATGGACTCAATGATGGCTGTGTAGAAGTGCACCATCATTGTCTTTGGCAGATTGAATTTCTTCAGCTGCCATAGGAAGTACATCCTCTGCTGTGCTTTTTTGATGAGGGAGCTGATGTTCGGCTCCCACTTGTGGTCCTGGGAGATGATAGTTCCCAGGAAGCGGAAAGACTCCACAGTGTCAATAGTGGAGTCACAGAGGGTGATGGGGGCAGGTGAGGCTGAGTTTTTCCTGTAGTCCACAACCATCTCCACTGTCTTTAGAGCGTTGAGCTCAAGGTTGTTCTGTTTACACCAGGTCACCAGATGGTCAACCTCCCACCTGTAGGCGGACATGTCGCTATCAGAGATGAGTCAGATGAGGCTTGTGTCGTCTGCAAACTTCGGTAGCTTGACGGACTGGTGACTGGAGGTGCAGCTGTTCGTGTACAGAGAGAAGAGCAGAGGAGAAAGAAAGCAGCCCTGGGGGGATGTGGCTATGATAAGGATATGGCTCTTGTTTGAAACGGCTGCTCTTGTCCGCCTGTCCTTATTCAACAAATGACACAGCCAAACAAAATAACATCAAATCGGACACAATTCCTGCCATTTCTAGACTAACGAGGCAGACCAAACAAAACCATTTTTTTTTAAATAAACATAAAGTGCTGTATAAAAGGAAAATAAAAAATACTCTCCACAATAAACTTAAGTCCTACTGGTTTGTATTTAAGAAAAATACTATTTCTATGTGGTCAGGAGTGAGTTGTGAGTGCAGAAAAAAACTCAAGCTCACCACAACATATTTAAGACCTACTGGTTTTTGTTTAGGAAAGTGAGCATATCTATGTGGTCAGGGGTGAGTCGTGTGCACAGTCTGTTCACTGTAAGTCCAGCTGCAGAAAACACCCTCTCTGATGGCACTGATGTACCTGTGAGGCACAATTGCCTGGCCAACTTGGCCAGTCTCAGGAATCAATCTATGTTTGCTCTCCACCAGTTAGCGGGGTTTACATCCAGAGGAGCAGGATTGTCGCCAAGGAAGTTTTTTACCTCTGTTTCAGCACTGTTGAATGAATTTAAAAAGTACTGGTCCCCAAGGAGTAGTAACGTGGCTGTAGCAGCGCTGTCCTCAGGCCGAGTCACAGCTCCCTGTTCATCAGATGTTACTGTTCCTCTGTCTTCATCTCTGCTGGCAGTTCTAGCAGCTTAGCATTGGCAAGTAGTCTCTTTTCTGAAGTAAGAAATCCAAGGTGTTTGTGGCAGGGGTCTAACATTGATGCAATCAGTGCTGGTGACAACACAAAGTCTAGGGACTTAACCTGTGCACACATTAATAGCTACCCTTGAGTTACCTTACATTAGCACTTCCTATTAAGTCAATAGATGGTTTCAAATGAATTGAGAAGACAGGGCGTAACATAATACGTTCATACAAAAATATCCGGGATAAAAAGGCTAAAATCAGCAGTGCATTTAGTGCGGGTAATTACCTTTATTCGTTCATCTAGTGAGGCCCGGACTTTGGACTTGAACTCCAGGAGCCGGCTGCTGTCACCTTCTTTTCTCAGTAGGTGGGAATTGATCAGACTGAAGGTGATTGGGTATGTGTTGGAGATGGAGACCTCTTTTTCGGGAGACATAATGGTAGTGGCACTTGAGTGCTCCCAAGACTGACGCTACATCCTCCATAAGCTGCCAGTATTCACCTTTTCAGTTCCAAAACTCTGGCATCTTGGAGTTTGGGACACTGTGCAGCACAGCCATAACTGCCCAACGCTGCTCCAACAGTCTTTCAAACATGTCGCTTACAGAGTTCCATCTTGTTTTGCAGGACCGTATTAGCTGGTGAGCTGGTAGTTTCATTTGTTGCTGCTTGCTCTCCAGTGCTTTGGTAGCAATGGTGCTATGATAGAAGTGTGTCACCAGTGTCCCACCTGCGGCAATGACCCAGTGCATATAGCTGGCAAATCCATCTTAAATGGCCAACTGTAAAGTGTGCGCGAAGCATGGAACAGAATGCCAGTTAGCATGAGTCAGATTCTTTGCTGCCACGATATTTTTTGCGTGGTCATGGACACATGCTGTCACTTGACCAGCTTGCCCCCACAAGGCACAGCCTTGTTCAACTTTTCAGCTATATTGTCTGCGGTGTGTCTTACTGATATTGCCTGGGTTAGCAGGACAGCTGATTTCAAATGCCAGTCTTTGTTGATGTTGTGGCATGTAACTGTGATGTAACTTTCTGCAGTTAGCAATCCAACAGTCAGTCATTATAGCCACCTCAAGTTTGTCTTTCTTGTCGTTGTACCACCTCTCAACGCGGCTAGTAATGGTACCTCTTGAGGGAATGTGATAGCCTTGTTCAATCCCTCACCGTCCACCACGTTTAAAGGCATAATGTCCTTTTCTACCATAAACCAAAGCCTATGAGTTATTGCTTCTGCACACGCATCACTGCAGCCTCTTCTAGCTAACACATGATAATCTGTTGGGGGGATGGTGTTCCACTTTCAACTTGCATTGCAACCGTCGGATGCTGACTTTTCAAGTGGTACGACATGGATGTTGTACTAGATTTGTATGTTAATACGGTGTCGCAATACTGATATTGAACATTGTCCTCTTTTAAATTGCAGTGGTCCCACACTGGACAACGTTTTGCTCCCCTCATATTGGTTCACCATTTCCCAGCCCTGACTGCTTCTTCCTTTGTTGAGCTAGTAGTTTTTCTGAAGTGCAGAGGTGAAGTACGCCCTCTTGTGGTATAAAAGTTAATATACGTGAGCTCCGGAGAAATGGTACTGTTGGTTAATACATTTTTAATCGGTGAAATTATTAACTCCAATTAATCGATTAATGATAAATCATTAGCATCCCTACATTGAACACACTCATAACACACAAGACTGAAGAAGACTTCCTCTCTACCTTTGTTTCATGGTATTCATCTCTCTCCCCTCCTGGTGAATATTGAGATCATTCAGTCTCTGTAGGTGAGCTGCTATTACATGCATAGAAACACACTCAGTATTTCTGTCTGATGAATGTACATGTAGAGTAAGACTTCACATGCTTTTGTCAGACATTCTGTTCCAGCAAAATATACTGTTGAGAAGGATCTGTAGAGATGTCCTCAATAGTTTTTGGGCCACAGCACAGTGACATCTGCTTTCACATCATTTAAAGACTGTACCCAGGTAGTATCTTCAAATTGCTTGTTTTGTTCAACCAACCATCAATAAATCCACAGATATTCAATTTATGATGATACAGAATAGAAAAGAGCAGAAAAATCCTCACATCAGAGACCCTGGATTGACATGTTTGGTATTTTTACTTGATAAATGATGACAGACATAAAAATATCAGTGAATACACAGATGAAGGGAAGCTGTCAAAAAAATAATTGAGAAAATGTCATATGCTAAATACGTGTAGAAATACAGGCAAATAATGCAAGTAATGGCATGAAGAACACAAAAAAGGCTTGGATCTGCAGCTACTCTGGATTTCAGCATTTGTCAGGTTTGGTGCTCTTCCTCAGGCAGCATCAAGAGGTTTACATGTCTATAAACATTAAAATTTAAATAGTTTTCATGTGGACAATTTACAGTTTTCAGCTGTTTGCGAAATTCCTGTGGGCAGTGACTCCTGATTCAGTGTCTAATTCAGTCGGTCTTCTGTGAGAAGATAGTTCAAGTTTTTTAGAACTTATTTTGTGGATTTGGCCAGGTAACATCGCACTCACCAACATAATTCCTAACAGCTGCAAACATGGACGCATTGATATTACAAAGTCTGAAAAAAAAAAAACACACAGATGTTTACAACCAGTTTGAGTGTCTGACTGCTTGTTTCTTGGCCTATTGGACTTGGATGTAGCTTGTTACCTCATCCCAGATGTCATTACTCTTACAAGTACAATGTTATTAGAGACAACCAAGTCTTGGCCAAACCTACAAAAAATAATGGTAATAAACCATAACCTGTTTCCTTTGCAATGTTAGGGAACTGTTAATTTTAGAATTTAATGGTTACTTAGGTTGGACTGAACTGAATTTGGTTGGCTGTCCTGGCCTCCCCTCTACTGCTGCTTTTGTCTTCCCAGTGATCTCTATGGTATGGTCAGCAGTGGTCTAGTCTCTGGCTCAGCACCACCCTGGGCCGGCCTCATCTGTCTCCCTCATTAGCCCCCCCCCTTCATCTCCCCCCTTTCCCTCCTTCTCCTTCATGTCTCTTTCTCCCTTTCCTCTGTACTATCCACTAGAGACTCTAACCTCTCTTTTCTCTCCACAGTGTGATGCCCATCTAGACGTGTGTGTGTGTGTGTGTGTGTGTGTGTGTGTGTGTCTGTCTGTCTGTCTGTCTGTCTGTCTGTCTGTCTGTCTGTCTGTCTGTCTATGCATATGCGTATGCGTATGTGTATGTGTGTGAGAGAGAGAGAGACCCACCTTGGCTGGGTCAAACAGACACACCCCTATAATCACTGCAATGACCCAGCTGCTGCAACACACTTTGATACCATTGCTGTAACCTTAATTTGTCATTGTAACTTTTTTACATAGCTGTCATTTCTTCCACCAGTTAAACTTGCAAGCCAGGGTCTGGATAATGCCACATCAGCTTTTGTAGCACTGAAGAGCATGTTAAAACCAGATATTTGTTCTCACCTTCCTCTGTTTATGTAGGCTGCAGCCATACACTCAGACCTATTGCAAAAGTACAAATGGAATTTAACCCGTTGGTCTGCCAACACACAGGATCATTCCAGTTTATTGCAACTTGGGTCTTGCTTTTGTAATTTTTGCCACCATTCTTACTCGTGATGATAACAATGCACTTACCAAGTTATTCTTAGTTAGTTATTCTAAGTTATTCTTATTCTAAGTTATTCAAAGATCTGGAGTGACACTGAGATCTAAACGTGGCAGATGGTATGCCACTCTTGTTTTAGGGAATATGTTGATTCTTAGATATGCCACTGTTGACTGCTGGTATGCTGCTGCAGTTGCACTGGCTTATCACATTTATCAACAGTTCATCACTTGTGTACCACAGGCACATGGCATATTGCAGTTCCTACTGAGCATGCCACTTCTGACTGCTGATATGCCACTGCTGTGTGCCAGATAAAAACAGCATGCCACTTGTGTTCTGTAGGTGCCACTTCTCACCAGCAGGTACTGTGTCAAACTGGCAGGTCATACTGCACATCTAAAAAGCCTGTGCTGTTGGTCTGTCCACCACTTTCTCCAGAGTGAAATATCTCAGTATCAGTACTATTGGATGCAGTGTTTCCGCTCCTGAAGAAATGGTTAAAAGGAGTCATGTTCAAGTCATTTAAGTCTTCTTCTACTTTATTTCCCAGTGACTTTTTTTTATTGTTATTATTTTTTTTTACGAAGGCATTTGCGTTCATTATTTCAAAGCCATCTTTTTCCTCTGTGGCTTAGGACACAGTGTTTTGAATAGTTTTTCAGTTCTGTTTGAATTAAAGTGAATTTCAGATATTTGGGATCAACTTCAGTCCATATATGTGGATGTCTTGTTTTTCCCATCTGTATTCCATGAAGACTCACACCTACTCAGCCTCTGGTTGGCTCTGATCATCTCACTTCTCAAGCCTAAACCTGCCTATATTGTTGATTGTTGATTTTTTTATTTTAGATTTTAGATTTTTTTTATTCCCTTCTATGTCTTCATTTATATTCCTAATACTATTGCTGCTGCCTGCAACACCGTAATTTCCCCTATGGGCAATTAATAAAGGGTTATCTTTTGCTGCTTTTCTTATGTCTGCCCTCTCACTCCTCTCCCGATTCAGTGAATGAAGAGTTTATTTCAACCAGACCAGAATTGGTAGTGATTGTTGGAACAGCCAAAGGTTTTGGTGATTTATTTATGATTATAATTTTATTTATTTATGTTGTTCCTGACAAGTTTGAATGAATGGGGGGGGGGGGGGGGGTAATGTGTTGGAATGTAGGTCTTTTTAAATGTTTATGTTGAAGTAACATACAAGTAGTGTGTCTCTCGAATTGGTTTGCCCTCTTATGGACATGATGTGCAAAAACAGGCATTAGAATGGTTCGAACCATAATTTTTTTTTTTTTTTTTTTTTGTTTAGCAGGAATAATCAAATATGATTTTTGGCCAATTTTGACAGCCCTAGTGGTCGGTAAGACTACAGAGTGTCATATAAACACAGACGCAGTGACATTTGTGATCTCAACTATCTCATCTCAACTATTGGCTGGAATGCCATTCCATGTGTTACAGAAATTCATGTCCCCTTCAAGATGAATTGTAATAACTTTGGTGATTCCTTAACTTTTCATCTAGCGTCATCATCTGGTCAAATTTTCATTTTGTTCAGTACTTTTGTTTATGACTAAATACCTGCAGAACTAGTAACATTACCATCATCCTCAGCTGTACTATATGTATATATATATATATATTCTTCTATTCTTTTAAGGAGCACTGTAACAAAAACAATTTCCCACGGGATCAATAAAGTATATCTGATTCTGATTAGTGCAAATTAGCAAATGTTAATTTGCTAACATGCCAAACAAAGATGCCAATAATTATACCTGCTAAACATCAGCATTGTTTGCAACATTTTTATTTAAATTAAACAACATTATGTGCATGATTTCAATCTCTTTCTCAAGTTTTTCATTCTTTTATTCTTTTAATTTTTCATACTTTTTGTCATGTGCACAAAAAAATGACTGAAAGTGTGCATCATTATCCTCATTTGGACAATTATCACCCCTTGCCCCTTTCTGTGTTCAGATTTTCAACACCTCCGTTGGTAGAGGCTGTTCTTAACAAGTATAAACATTTTTACTTTCAGATGTGTTTGGACAACACATCTTATTTGTCTGACGGCTTAGGTTTCTTCTCCATCAGACTTTGTTGTATAATGTAGTAACTTTGTTTCCAGATCTCAGCAATTGTTTTTGTAAATTAATAGAAATGTTCGCTAATCCTTACAAAATTGGTCAGCACCAACTTCAGGACTTGCAGTATTGGGAAAACAAGCTTGGGTGTCGTGGGACACAAATCAGGCCAGAGACAGAACTTTTCTTGAACGCAGTCTTCTGCAGCAAGTGGGACATACTGTTTTCATTGACAACCAAACGATCAAAAGCTATCCAGTAGCCCACTAGTCAGTCAGTAGTTAATATTACCCAAAGGGGTGTCACTTAGAACTTGGAAACTGTGTTGAACCATCTTAGGGAGTGTCATGTAGAGTTTCTTATAAGCCATGAGCTAGTACGGTGTCTTCACATTATATATTATGCCAGCTTATGTCTCAACGCCTTTCACTGACATTGTTTGAAGAGTTCATCATCTGCATGTGGGAGACAAAATGGCTGCTGTGTGAAGTTCATATCAGTATAGTAGCCAAACATGTCATCGTTCATATTTAGGGCAATATTCTGTCCCCTGGTTCAAGTGTCTGTAGACCAACTACAGAGGCATCAAAGTTAGTTGCTGTTGCGATAACTGGCATGCACTTTTAGCATATTATCAATCTGTTTTTCCTCACAAACACTGTGTAATCCAAAATGTAGGGGCTCAATTGGAGTCACATGGGACGTCCTTGTGTTAACCAAAGCTGCTGTAAGGAAGCCTTTTGAGTTCAATTCGCCTGGAGGCTTCAAGTCTTGCAAGCGGGCGTTCATGTGTTCATCAGGCTTTGTTATGCAGGTCTTTTTTAAACTCCTCAAAAAAAGCTGCACTGAACTTATGATCTTCAGCACATTTTAGAAGTCTCACCCCTTTTAAACTCGCAATGAGATTAATTATGTATCTGTGTTATTGTGTGTGTGAGAAAGATAAAGGAAATGATGTGTGCACATTTATATCGCACACATTTGTCTGGAGAAAATGGCCCTTCCCTAATGTCATGCTTGAGACATGTCGACATAATCCACACACTTCTTTTGCCAAGCCTCTGAAGTCAATTCCTCATATAATATCACTGGCAATAAATCACCATGGTCATGCCTCCTCATTTGATTTCGGGGTCATCTGATTATGCCTTATTGCTGAGTCATTTGAGCTGAACTAAATTATTAATCACCATCAGCCTATTGTTTTTCTACTTTTATGTCCTCCCAATGCCCTTTCTGTGTTATTTGAAATAATTCCGACCTGTGGAGTGGCAACATGACTTGTGTGCATGATAGCATTCATGGCGAGCTATCATAAAGCAGTTTGTATATTCTGAAATGAGAGGAAAGTTCACCTGAACTGCTACTGTAGAATGGAAATAAAACCAGCAGTGTCTCCTGAGTCTGCTTTCAAAGAGATGGTGCGGCATGGAGGTACCTGGTAGTCAGAATCACAGTAAGTGCTACTGGAGTAATAGAAGTTTGAACACACTGAAGTAGAGGGTTTTTTTTTCCATCTGAATATTTTTGTGAGTCCAATATATTATATTTCTTTACATAAATATCTATATTTGTATTCATGAAATCAAAATTTGGGCCATTCACGTTTAAGGCATGTATACCTGCATTTTGGTTATATATGTTTATATTGAGGCCATGTTCTAGATTTATCACTTCAAACTGTGTATAATATCCGTATTTGTACTGAATTCCTTTGTTTGAGGTGATCAGAGCTGCAAATAACCCACTAAAGTGGCATTTCAGAAGAAGAAGAAATCCCATTATTAGTCACATTTTTCACACAACATGCGAAGTTAGGAGGGGAAACTGCACACGCCATGCATATGTGAAATTTATTCTCCGCCTTTAACCCATCCTTGGACCGTCCTTCCTCCGCAGCGGACCAGGAGTGGTGGGCTGCCAGCCAACCGGCGCCCGGGGACCAGTTCCTGTTGTCACCATTGGTCAGGTGGTGATCTTCTTGCATGTTTTTAGTGGGGGTACATTTTATGGAGGATACCCCAGGTGAGCACGGGGAGAACATGCAAACTCCACACAGAAAGGCCCCCTTTCTTCGAACCGGGAACTTCTAGCTGTGAGGCGACAGTGTTACCACCTGTGACACCATGTCAGCATGTTCAGAATAGGCTATTTGAGGTGTCAGTCATCTGCAAAAATGGTTGAGATTGGCTCGATCTTCACATGTAAAGAAGAGAACAAGGTCCTTCTGCTCATCTCAAACTGTTATTAGCCGCTGTGGTCGGTAGACCTCATGGCAAATCATGATTGGTCAAGTGAGGTGTCACTTGAAACGTGAGACTCCACAGAGTAACTACATGTAAGATAGTGCCCATCTGTATATGTTTCTGGAAGAACAAGGAAAACACAGAAGACAAGCAAATTACCTGCCAATTTGAATGGAGAAAACCTTGGCTAGAATGATGATTGACTGATATTGCGGTTATGTGGCATGCGCAGTGACCATTCAGCTACCAGCTTTTAATGTGAAGTAGCAGCAACAGGAAACGTTTGGTTTGCATTAGCAGCAATTCAAGACAGCTCAAATCTAGCTGGTATCTGTTAGATAAAATACTGAACCCACTGAAACTGAAAAGATATAATAGAAATTTCAGTCACTATAATGTGCGCTGACGGCCGGAGGCAAGACTTCGTACATTCTAAATGGTAGATTAGCATGTTGAACACAGTCCAGTCTGTGATTATTCTTAAAGTTTTTTCATCAGCGAGGTCAGAGCTCAGGTTCAGTCATTTAAGATAACAGTGGAGCAGAGACATAATTATCTCAGTCAAGGGCACTCATAATCAAATAGGATCTTTAATGGAGTCTGACCCTGTGACCTTCTGCTCAGAGACCTTCTCTCAAAACACAAAGCCGTGCCTGCTGTCTATTCAAATCACAGCACCTGTTATAGCTTGGTATGGTTCAAGATCTAAAAGTATAGGCTGGTGTAAAACAACATCATACCATAAAGTTACATGTGTGCAGCAGCAATGCTGCATCATTACATAAGGCCTGAACTGAAGTTCACTTTTCCAGCTTTGTGAGATTTTTTCACTTTGGCTCCTTGTGGTTCCTCTCTGCAGCTCCCTTGGCCCTCAGCTGTCTTTTCCTCACAACTGCTCCTTTTTTTCTTTTTCCCAGCTCTTTTTGCCCAGCATTTCTGTTTTTTTCCTTCCAACTTTGGCCAACTTTGACTTTTGCACTTTTGCTCTACATGTGGTTCAGATTTATTCCATCCATATCCTGCTTCTCCTCTGTTGAAGCCCCTTCTGTGCCCTGTCTCAACCCTATGTGTGCATGCATGTAACTACAGAACATCACTGTTAGCTTTTCTCATGTCCCCTATTCAGGCTATATCCCAGTCTCACATACATATACACATGCATGCACACCTGTCTTCTAATGCTCTGTGGTAAGGCAGCAGTGTACTGTAGCGTACTGTAGGATTTGTGTGTGTTTGAGTGACTGCAGCTGCTTTTGGCCATCCAGGCTGCCTCCTCATTTTCAGCTTCATTTCCCCCCCCTAATGAAGATTCAGAGGCATCACAGCTACTGGCACAGGGCAGGACAGGAGAGGGAAGGATGAGAATGGAGCGATAGAGGAGGGAGAAATTACAGTTGGGAAAGAGAGAAGGCAGAAATGAGAGTCAGGGTGGGGCGGGAGGGAGAGGAAAGACAATAGGAGGCGTTAAGATGGAGGGAGAAGAAGGTAAGGGAGAATCCTGGTGAGGAGAGAGAGACATCAAGGTTGGTTAGACAAAAAAGAACAGGAAGAATTGAAGGTTTGACGATGAATGGGGAAGAAAGGACAGCAACAAGAGAGAAAACAGAGGGAAAGGGGAGATCAGTTTTGTGATAAAGATGACTAGAAATAAAGTAGCCCTCTCTCTTACTCTCTTCCTTTCTCTCCTAATAAGCTCCGTGTCTGTGATGAATGGCACAGCACTTAGGACCCAGTCGACGAGCCGACCTTGTCATGTGTGCTGATGATTGGTTGGTGACTCTACCTCCCCCTTCCACCTCTGTCCTCCTCTTACTTATTGTACTACCTCCTGTGGAAGCAGATGCTGCTAATATCTTGGGTTGTGTGTGTGCATACATACCTGTCCTCATTGTTTGTGGGCACTTTGTCCTCTAGCCTCAATGGCTGGCAGTTCAAAACACTGATGTAAACATTGTCAGCAGTGCACTTACACACACCTTATTTCTTATGAGTTTTTTTTTCTTTTTTCTTTGTACTTTTTTTTCTAGCAGTTTGGAGTTGCCACTCTTATAAGATTCTTTACTTTCACATTCATATTGTATACATATTGTATACAACTTGCTCTCTGCATTTAACCTATCCCTGAGAATCAGAAGGCAGCCACTGCTACAGCTAGTGCCTTGGTCAAGGGCACTGGCAGGGGAATTGCACATGGAGAACATGCAAAAAAAAAACACAGGAAGGTCCTGACCCAGGTGGGAATCAAACCAAGGAACTTCTAGTTGTGAGGTGACCGTGTTAACCACTGAGTCACAGTGCTGCCAAAGAGAGGATAAGATGGTTAGTTAGATGGTAGAGCATCCCTGTGTTTTGCCTCTAAGATGTCCTAGATGGTGTCTCCTGTAAATTCAAAGCCAAAGAGGCCTTTGATCTGAACGAGAAAGATACATTAGTGTGCAGCTGAAACATTTAGGTCATTAATTCATATAATTGTTTAAGACCTTTATCAAGCAAAAATGACAAACCTACTTTTCCACCCTCTCAAATGTGAGGATTTTTCTGCTGTTCTCTAATATCATTGTAAAGTAAAAATCTTTGCCTTTTGGATTGTTGGTTGGACAAAACATGAAGACAATACATTGTCTCTCTCTAACCCTCCCTTATGTTTTTACCTCTCTGTAGCCTTCAAGCATAGCTGGTTGGCTGCACCTTGAGAGGGTGGAGGTGGATAATATAAATAGGGCGGCGATCTTAGAGGCCCTCTCTCTTTTGTTCTGGCAGCCATGGGAAATTCAGTTTGTTTTGAGTTTGTTCCTTTATTTACCACTCACACATACACCTGCTCTACACCACTGATACACAACATTCACACAGTTTAGGTTGTGTTATGTGTAGTTAAATAAGTGTTTTGTTGCACTACATCGGTGTGTGGACTCTTCTCCTTTTTGTTGTGAACCTTTGAGCCAGGTTCGTAACAACATGCTCTGGAAAATTTAGAAGGAAATATTTCTCAGTTTTCTGACTTTTTTATTGCCTAAAATACAGAAGTCTCGAGAAGCAAGTGAGAAAAACAAATCTGGTGATCCATTTTTCTAATTGTTTTCTCTCCTGTGTTTTTATGACTTAAGAACAGGTCAAAAAAGTTTTGCAAAGATAAGAAAAGAAAGAAAAGTTTTGGCCGAAGATTTTTTATCTGTTTTATTTTTGTTAGGATCATTTTTGTTTCTTTTGTAAAGAACTGAAGAAGTGAACAGAAGTTTGCATTTAGGGCTTGAAAGTTTTCTGCCAGAAAGCTCTTCTAACACATAAGGGTCTATTTAAATCCAAGCCATTATCTTTTCCAAAGCTTAACCAAGTACTTTTGGTGCCAAAAACGAACTAAACTGCAACTGGAAACTGAAAATCATATTTAGAAAGAACTTAAAATAATGAGTCATTGCTGACTTTTGGTTACTCACGGGACATGAACCCATCTCTTCAGTGATAGTCCTGTGTTTGACTCATTCGTCCACCACAGCACCCTCCCTACATGTACTTTCTCGCTCTTTATACTGCATCGCTTGACTTCCTGAAAGTAAACTTCCCATGCACTGAACTCCCATGTGTGGTGTTCTTCAGCCCCTTGTGGCCAAAATGAGTATTACAACAACAAACATTTCGAAAAATTATCCTGGCAAAAAAATGGCCTTTTCACCTGCAAAAACGTATGTTTTCACCTTTTTATCACAGATGAAAAAAAAATTAAGGAACTAAGAAAGATCTTACCTTATCCTCTTATCCTGGCAAGAACACAATTTAAATCAGACAGAAAAGTAATGGTAAATGGACTGTATTTATATAGCACTGGGTCACAGGGTCAATGTCTTGTCCAAGCATACTTCAACATGTGGACTGCTGAGATGAGGGATCAAACCACTGACTTTCTGATAAGTGAATGACCACTCTACCTTCCCCAACCAGATTTTTATTTCTCACTTGCCTTTCACGGCATCCGTACTAAATGGTCAGTCAATTTAAAAAAAAATGTGTTCATTATTAAATCATTTTTCCCTGTTGGACCTGTTGTGATATTTGGTGGCTACAAGATTATCATAACTGATAAAAATGGTAGCTAAAACTATAAAAATAAGACGCAAGTTGTTAAAAAAAACATAATTATCTTTTAAATTTGCTGAAACCTTTGTCCCTGTGTGAGAACACTGGAGACAGGCATCTTGAAAAAATGTGGTGATATATTGTTAGTGATTTGTCCTCTTCCATCTGTCAACTCTGTTGTGTGTTTAAGTATGTTGTGTCTTTTTTTCCCCTGCAGAGCAGTAAGAATTGGCGGGCTGCTGTGGATCTGACGGGCCGGCTGCTGACTGCTCATGGTCAGGGATATGGAAAGGCTGGCCAGCCAACCTCCCACACTACTGACTCACTACAGGTAAGACACCAGTGATTTTCATCCATCAGTTCATGTGTCTGTCTCTGTGTGTGTTTCTTTGTGTTTGAGAGTGAAGCCAGGACATGACTTTTTCTGGAGATTAATGTAATCATTTCCTGCACTTGAAAAGTCAGTTCATTACATTTTTTGTACATTTTTTGTTTCAAATCTGATGATATGATTATTTTTGCGTGAAAATAAGTAGTTTCACTTCAGGGAGGTAGATGTGGATTTTTTCTTTTCCTAGAATCAATCTGCGCAGTATGAAGACATGACCACTAACACAGACATCTGAAAGAAAGGACAGTCCAAGATGTTTCGTTGTTTGTTTTGTTTTGCAGTGCTTTGTACGTTTTGTCTGTGTTGCTGCTAGCACATTCATGTGCCTGTGTTTGTTGGGCTCAATCAAGAAGATGGATGGCTGCATAAGCTCAGGGCGACCCCTGTTGTAGGCTCTGTGCAAGAGACCAACCAACTATGTGGTTGCCTCTTGCTACATATTGCTGTTAATTTTATTTTTGTAAACATCCTGGCACAGTTTTGAAATTCAGGTCTTAAATGTGTTTTTAGTTATTTTCTTGATGTAATTAGTCACTCCTTTTCACTTGGCTGGCTAGCTTGGGCTAGCCTATAGCCACAAAGTCAACAACAGTATCACCTCATTCCAAAGCAATATGCATCCAAGCAAGATGGTGACTGTTGGGCAACTCTGTTAAACCTTTTATAGCCCACCATACTGCCCATAGGACATTAGCACTATACTGAACTGTCACAGACTGTTAGCACTGCTGAGTTAGGGATATTTGGCTTTCGGGTGAAATTTATGGAAAATGTAAAAAGTTCACATTACAGTGATATTATATCATGAAAGTATGGCATTTAAGTAGAGGCATGCAGTGGTGATTTCCTCATCTCAAACAATTTATTGAAACAAAAGCCAACAACAGTAGTGGGTATACCACAACAAAAAAATGTCAATGTCTAAATAACTTGTCATGTGCCCTTGAGCATCAATTACAGCTTGACAACGATGTTTCATGCTGTTCACAAGTCAACTTACTGTCTGCTGAGGCATGGCATCCCACTCTTTTTGAAGGGCGGCCCTCAGGTAATTGAGGTTCTGGCATACAGAGTTACGAGCCTCTACACAGCAACTTAGCTGATCCCATAGGTTTTCTATGGCATTCAGGTCTGGAGAAATTGCAGGCCACTCCTTCTGAGGTACCCCAGTCTCCAGCAGCCGTTCCCTAATGATACGACCTTGATTAGCTTGGAGCATTGTCGTCCATGAAGATGAAATTAGGCCTGTGTTGTTCATGCAGGGCCACAGTCACTGGATTAATGATGTTATTCAGGTAGTACGGGCTTGTCACTGTACCATTCACAAAGTGTAGGGCAGTTCTGTATTGACTAGACACACCTGCCCACACTGTAACACGGCCACCACCAACACCACCAAAGGCTCGTCTGGTGACACGAGTGGCTGATGCATAGTGCTCTCCTTGACGTCTCCAATATCGTTGGCGGCCATCATTTCTGCTCAACGTGAATCAACTTTCATCAGAGAACAGCACTGAGGCCCACTGGTACCTCGTCCAGCGTAAATGCTCCCTGACCCATGCAAGAGGATGAGGCCTATGCCTGGTGGTGCGGTCAGGTACCCTTGCAGGTCATCTAGCATGCAGACCACGCTGATGTAAATGGTTTCGAATGATCTGACGTGACACTTTGGTGCCTCTCACCTCCCTTAAATGTGCCTGGAGTTGAGTGGCATTCATCATCCGGTTCCTTGGGCACTGTTCACAATGAAGCGGTCATCAGTGTGGGATATGGCCAAAGGACGTCCACTTTTATGCCTTTCTGTGACTCTTCCAGTCTCTCTGTATCTCTGATGCAACCTGCTGATGACACTCTGTGACACTCTAACCTCAATGGCCACTTCCAACTGAGAACATCCTGTTTGAAGCCTCGCACTGGCGAGGTACTGTTGATCAATTGTTAGGTGTCGTTTTGGTCTCATGATGTCAAAGTGTGAACAGCATGATGAAGAGGACTGTTTAAATACCAATTCTAATTGAACCATTGGTCGAATCATGGATCAAACACCCGTTGTGAATTTTGCCATTCAGCTCCTTGTTAGAGAACAGCAAGTTGTGCAAAAAGTACTGAAACCTTGAACATTCATTCATTCATTCATTCATTCATCTTCTATATCCCGACTATCCCTTTTCAGGGTTGGGCGGGGGGCTGGTGCCTATCCCAGCTGTCAACAGGCGAGAGGCGGGTACACCCTGAGCCGGTCGCCAGCCGACTGCAGGGCAACATACATACAACCATTCATGCTCACACTCACACCTAGGGACAATTTTAAGTCACCAATTAACCTAATGAGCATGGTTTTGGTCTGTGGGAGGAAGCCAGAGTGCCCGGAGAGAACCCACGAATGCACGGGAAGAACATGCAAACTTCACACAGAGAGGCCCCGCCTGACCTCGAACCGGCGACCTTCTTGCTGCCTTCAGCACTACCTGCTGCTCCACTGTGCCGCCACAGTTGGACATGTGCATTCAAAAGTTTAGAGAAGGTCAAATCAAGTTCACCAAGTTAAAGGTTGTAGTGCATTTTAGGTTCATCCTGAAATTCACCGGAAAGCCAAATATCCCTAACTTTTTGTGAGTAGTGTATATACAGATGGATTAGATATTTTTAGTCATCATGGTCATTTTCAAGAGAGTGTACTGGATGGCATGCATGTCACAGCTAAAACCATAGATATATTGTTTCTCCCTACCTTTACAGCTGTCTGGAAGTCCAAGTAATCAGTCCTTGAAAATGTAATGTTTAGATTCATCACAAGGGTCTAACGATGAAAATGGTTTTGATTTAGGTGTACAATTCTCAGAGTACAACTGTGACCAGGGAAGATAAGAGATTTTCTATGATGTATCTTTTTGATGTTTCTTTCATAGTATTTAATGAATGCTTTGTACAATTAACAAACAGAGCGTGTTTCTGTGTGTTCCAGCTCTGGTTTTTGCGACTGGCCCTTTTGACCAAACTGAACCTCTTCCAAAATGCTGAGCTGGAGTTTGAGCCCTTTGACAACCTGGATCATCCAGACCTCTACTATGAGTACTACCCCACTGTTTACCCTGGGAGAAGAGGTGTATACACACACACACACACACACACACACACACACACACACACACACACACACACAGCTGCATACGATACCATCCTCTGTCCCTTAGGGTTACTATTATTGACCTTTTGTGCAGGAGGAGCACAAGCACAAGAAAGCTGACTGAAGGTTCAATGGTAGTATTCAGCATAGTGCTGAAAAACTGCTCTGAAACAGTTATCTGTGTGTTTTGCATTTGTTATTAGCCCACTCGCTGAAGGGATTCTGCATTTTGCCCACGTTTTTAAAGATACACAAGCATACCTCCACTGCATGTTAAATATTCAAAGTAAAGTTTCTGCCAGGAGCTTGATATTAGACTGTGTCATTGAGAAGCTCCAACAACTCTACTTGTCTCCAGCAGTTCTTTGGTTTTGTTTTTCCTCTTTTTACACTGCATGAATTGTTCTCTAATGTATTCCCATTACTTTGGATCTGCTTCGCCCCGCAGGCTACCACAGTGAAGGCAGTAGCAGAGACACAGTTGCACGCACACACACCCAACACAAACTCAGAAAAAAAGCACACTTGAAGATGCACCAAACAGCCTTCTAAAGAGAGAACCGATTGACTCTCCATTGCTCAATTTAAAAGCTTTGTGCCCTGCTAGGTGCTCGCAGACAACCGGGCACAAGTTGTGTAACCTGGCATCACAAGTCGAACATTTCTCCGGCCAAAGTCTTGCATCGACTGTCTGTTAGCCATGATCGTTCTTTGAACACCTTAAGAAATGGCTGCCCATGTATTGCTGTCCCAACAATCAGGATCGCGTGAGCGCTTGAGAAGGAATCAATTTTTGTCAGTTATTAATTTGTTTGTGAATTGAAAAGTTGAGTCCAATTTAGACTCAGAAATATTGAGACCTGAATTCCACATGCCTGACAAGTAGCATTCATTCATGTCCTTTTTAAAGCTGTATCTTCATGCTTTCCTTTCAGTCATAATTCCTTTCATGTTTTAATCAATAAAGTAAGAGGTGAGAATAGGAATGGATGCACGGTCAGACCACACAGTAACATAGCACATTCTCAGCACATCTTTGCAAAATAAGTGGGGCTAGATGCTTGATGACATTGAGCCAGGATTTTAGAATTGTTTATATCTTTAGAGACTTTTTAAGAACAATTAAATTGTATTTATTAAAATGTTCAGTTACATTTTCTATAAATTGCATCTACCCACATTTTTCTGTGTATTATTAGTGTCATTTAGGATTCTTTGATGTCTTCTCTGTTATTGTCTTAAATTGCTATGAGATTTTTAATCTCAATGAGAATTACTCATTATTGTGAAGGTTAAAAAAAACATTGTGGTCTAAATTTAGTTGCAGATTCTTCTCTACACTGTAAGGTATATGATTCTGTTTGAGAATCTCTGTTATTTCAACATATTTGTTTCCTAAATGTCACATTTTAAAATACAAAAGACAATATGTTATAATCAGCTTTAAAAATCCAATATGTGTACAATTTGTAGAATTGTAAAATGACCTCCCCAAAGTCACAGAAATGTTACCCAGACATTCTCTGTGGTAGCTATGACCCCGGTCGTGGCTGTCTGCAGGGAAAGTAAGTGAACTACTGTAGCTTGCAAGCTAACCGGCAACATGCTCTCACTAGCTAGCCACCAGTGGAAGAAGAAGTATTCAGTCTACAATGTAGACATACTTTGTTACAAGTAAAATTCCTGCATTCAGAACTTTACTTCTGTAAAAGTACAAAAGTATTTCCAACAAAACCTAAAAGTACTCATGCAGAATAGCCCATTTTAGAATCATATATATCATATTTAAAGATCATAATTATTGATGCATTAATGTACACAACACAAATGCTTCAGCTGGTAAAGAAATGACGATCTGATGGGAACCTCAAACTGTTTGAAGGAATGTGTGTGCTTTTGTGTATGAACGTGCATCCTCTTGCATGTGCTAGTAGAGATATGCAGTAGAGATATAAACAAAATGGGTGCCCCTCTTCAAACCATTGCTTTATAGGACCACTATTAGTCAAAAACTCCATAGGGTACCTCCATAGGATAAATGTAGATTTCGAAGAATATTGTGCTTTCATGGGTTGTTTACCCTCTCAGTTACAAACCATTTACCTTAACAGACACTGTAAAGGTATTAAAAGTATTAACACTAGAATAAAGAATCAAGCCAAGAGAGAACACTGTCCAGTCAGCTGGAAGATAAATTGATGGGGTAAATTCGGAAAATGAGTGCGTATTCTGTACTGTAGATGGGTTAGATAGAAAGCACAAGCACATAGACAAGAGAAAAAATAGAGATACATAGACTGGCAGAAGCAGGAGCCAAAGATGGACCAGCTAGCTGAGCTTCAGATATGATGACAATATCAAAGAGACCCTGATCAAAGCCTGAAGACTCACCTGAATATAGGCTCTTTCTCTGGGATATGTGTGCCTCTGTGTGTGTGTGTGTGTGTGTGTGTGTGTGTGTGTGTGTGTGTGTGTGAGAGTGAGAGACATGGTGTGATTGATGCAGAGGCAGAGAGAAACAGAGGGATGAGGCAGAAAGATGAGTGATGAAGTACACACAGACACACACACACACAGAGGAAGAGAGAGATGAGAGGGTTTAATAAGCAGCCATACGTAGCTCAATGCCATCTGTAGGTTCCTGCCTTCAGGGCTGTGTGCAGTCTGTGTGTGGGTGGATGGATTTATATTCTCATCTCGCTCTCTGTGTCTTTCTGTCTCTCTCTGCCTTCCCTCTCTTTTTTTTTCTCTCTCTCCTGCTATGTCCTTATCCCACCCTACTTCTTATTTTCCCCTTCCCCTTATTTCCCATTTCTCCCTCTGTCCCCTGTTTTTGACTTATCCTTCCCCCCTCCCTTTCCCCCTCCTGTACAGGTTCCATGGTGCCATTCTCCATGCGGCTGCTCCATGCAGAGCTTCCCCAGTACCTGGCCAAGCCCCAGGAGGCTCTGGACCGCCTGCACAATCTCAAAACCGTTTCCCTTGTTGTTAGTATACACACAGATACACATGAACACAGCCTCTGGATGAACATAAAGATATGCATACTGGTATTCACACAATAAAACTGCACACCCACCGAAAAGCACATTCGCCATGCAAATCCATAAGCCCAACTGTGTAAACAGCCAAATGTGGATAGATACTGGAGTGAATATGTAGATTCTAATATACACACACACACACACACACGCATAAAAAGCCTTCAGCAGTGAAGCAAAATCCCCCTCTGAAGTTTGATTCCCCCCACAAATAGATTCTGGACAACTTGGAGAGAGGCTTGGCTGAGGATGGCAGCATGATCACCCGAACACAGGAGAACAGGCAAGGTAAGCACACACACACACACACACACACACACACACACACACACACACACACNACACACACACACACACACACACACACACACACACACACACACACACACACACACACATATGCTCACACACACACAGATATTTGGCTACAGACCTGGCCCCATTCCCAGACTGCATCACACTGTGGGAGGAGAGTGAGGTCATGGACCTCAGTGGGTAATACACAAATGGATGCACACACGCACGTGCGCACACAGACGCACACAAACACACATTCACTCAGTCACTGAGACAGAGGCACACCTGGTGCAGGACTGCAACATACCTCAGCCACACAAGCACACACTTTCAGCCACACAAGCACACCAATGCAGTGCTCGAGAAGTGTTTAGCACCTCACTGCTTCAGTACTCATGCTGAATATCAAATAGTCTCTCCAGCCCTTCACGCCAGGCAGATCAATACAGATCAATCCTATCCAATCCACTCACATCTGCACAAATGTGCTGGGAAATAGGCAGGCACCTTCATCTGAAATTCACCAGTTTTAGGTACACATACCTCCACACAATTTGATGTAAGTAGACTGCATCTACTCTTCTCTTAGACTTTCTCAACACAGCAATACGTCTTAATGCAGAGCCCTTTGAGTCCCATGTTTGCAAGTCCTGCAACCAATACTTTGGCAACTTTTCCAACGGCTGTTTTTATTTATTTATTTATTGATTGATTAAAAGCAACTAGAAGCCATTTAATCAGGTATTTCAGGGCAATGAACAAGAATAAATCTCTTGGTGAAGTTGAGCTAAATATACCAAGACACTTGCATATGATTGAGAAAATTGGTAGGGTGACGCGTGTATAAATCTGCTGTATGTTTGAGGGTGCGCCGGTTCTGCCAGTTTCTCCCCCTTCTAAAATCAGTGTAAGAGCCGTACCCTCTGTCTCTCCTCTCTCTGCCCACGCAGACAGTCGACAGTCAAGTCAATAACGCAGGGCTTTGCCTTCACACATCAGACCCCTACTGGGTGATTAGCTCTTCTTCCCAACACATACAGACATACATGTGTGCAGCGATGAATACTAATATGCTTGCACACAAGCTCTTCCACAGGGCACACTGTCTGAGGGAAAGAGGAAAACGAAGTGTGCCGCAGTGTGTTACTCACTACCTTATCACCTTAAAAACAACCCTATTGTGTGTATATGTAGGAAAGGGGGTTGACGGGGGCCAGAGAGTGGGGGGAAAGGGTTAAGTTAGAGGGACGCCCAAAAAAGCTGTTGGAGTGAAAATAGGAAATAACTCTTGAAGAAAGAAACCCTCTGTCATTCTTCTTATTCTCTCCCTGTTTTTAGTGTCTCTTAAGCTTTGGAGGTCTCGCCTCAGCCGGATCATGTACTCCATGGCCAACTGTCTGCTGCTGATGAAGGTATGTGTGTGTGTTTGTCAGCTCAAGTTTGTTTTTCATGGCATGCTGGAGTGAATTTATCTGTGTGTGTGTGTGTGTGTGTGTGTGTGTGTGTGTGTGTGTGAGAGAGAGAGAGAGAGACAGAGAGACAGAGAGAGAGAGAGAGAGAGAGAGAGAGAGAGAGAGAGAGAGATCTCTGATGCCAGGCTGGTGGAGGATTCACAGTGAAATCCCCCCAGACTGACCACTAATTGGATTCTTGTTCAGTGATAAAGAAAGAGAGGTGTAGATTTGGATCAGGCTCCAGAGAGAGCCACAGTGCCATCGACTGGTGAGAATTGAGATTACACTATCTTTCAGTTTCATAGGCTCAGTTTCAATGTCAATATGCCAAACTCTCACCTTTAAAGCACCATACCAGTGATTTTTATATGTTGTAGCACATTTATTACAAATCGTAAATATCCTAAATACTTAGTGTTAACTGATTAGCGAACCATGCTTAAGTGTCTTGAATTTTTTTTTTAGATAGAATTTTTCAATATCTTTAAGGAAAACACTAGTATCTATTCATGACTGCATGGTTTGAAAATAAAAGGGCTGATTCTTGAAACTTGTTTGAGTTGTGTAGTCCATCAGAGTGAATGTTAAGTATGTAAGTGACGAAACGCTGAGCACACTTTTCATATCATGATGCATTTGAATAGTGTTAACAAAAACTAGAAAAACAAAAAAACTTTGAAAAAACAACAAGGTAGACATTTTGTCCAGAGTGATGGAACACAACTCAACCAAGTTTCAAGAGTCTGGTCATTTATTATTATGGAAACTAATAGCGACCTTAAAAGGAATAAGGAATAAAAGGGAAAAAAAATTTGAAAAATACTATCTTGTGTGCATACATCTGGTGTTGCCAACTTCAAAGACCCAAATTAATAATAGTCCCTCCCTCAATACTGTCTTACTTTCCTACCCTGTCTGTGGTTCTCAGCCGCAAGTACTGAAATTAAACATTTCAGTACAAGTAGCTCATACTGTATTTTTAGAAAATGCTGCTCAATTAGGAAAATCAATCGTGCTGTGTTGGGGACTATTTTCAGCAGCGTATTAATACACATTTGGTCCTCTAGTGAGTATTTGGGACAGCAAGACAGTATATGTGGAACTGAGTCAAAATAAACCACAGTGTGTGTGTTCATGGTAATGACGGAACATGTCACCCAGCACACCCATAGCAACACCTATTCTAGCCCCATAGTTTAACAGTGTGGCTCACTGATGTGTTCTTAATATTTTTTAATAATAGTGGAGCTCTATAGCACAGAGGAAAAAGATATATCAGGCTGTAATACACAGTGGGAAGATCAACTCATTATTTTGTTTTGCATTCTGTAGAGAGATTTTAAGTTTAAGAGTTTTGGATACTCAGGAAACTCTCAAAACTGAGTCACAGCAATGGTAAGAAGGGAAAAATACTGGACTGTAATACACATGTACAGTGCACACTTTCTGTACCTTGTCCCATCCCAGTACACGCTCTCTACTGACATACACACCCACCTGTCACCCCACTCAGCTGTCTAGTCACCATTTGAGCGATGTGTAGTAGTGCATTACTAATACTCCATGTATTTGATTAATGCGATGTTGTCATGCTTTCTCTCTCTGTCCTTGCCTCAACTCCACTTTTCTTTGCCTTATTCACCCTCCACATGTGTGTGCCCCTTCTATTGTTTACCACTTCTAACTACCATTGTCTTTGCCTCCATTGCCCCCCATTGTTCACTTAAATATTTTCCTTGACCTTTTTTCTCATTAATCTCTCCCTCTCTTTATGCCCCCCATCTCTCTCTCTCTCTCTCTCTCTCTCTCTCTCTTTCTCTTTCTCTATCTATCTATCTATCTATCTATCTATCTATCTATCTATCTATCTATCTATCTATCTATCTATCTATCTATCACTTTCTCTTTCAGGACTATGTTCTGGCTGTAGAAACATATCACTCGATCATCCAGTATGAACCCCAGCAGAGAGTACAGCTACTCAGTGGCATAGGACGCATCTTCTTGCAGGTCCACACATTAACACACACACACATTACTATGAGACACTGATTCCCCAGACACAGACACAACCTTCCCCTAGTAACCAGACAGTTTCTGTTTTGGCTAATCCACCAATCAAACCAAATACCTGACATATGGAGATACTTCAGCAAATTGCTGCAAAATAATGTGTAGTAAATGTAGAAGTTCCCCTATCATCAGAGATCTATTTGTTTTGTCATAATTATTCTCTTTGTATGTATTCTTTGCTGACGCACTGAGTCAGTTTTCCCCGGGGGATCATAAAATCTAATCTGATCTGTTTGTGCATGCCCTTTTTACAATATATTCACACACAGAACAGTGGTTAATGTGCCACTGTTTTGCTTTATTCTTGGCCAGATTGGAGACATTAAAACAGCAGAGAGGTACTTCCAGGATGTGGAGAAAGCCTTCCAGATGAAAGGAAGTCAGCCCAGTCAGACCACATGCATGCTGATGAACAGGTACGTGTGTGTTGTGCATTTAGCACCTCCATACAGTGTGTGTGTGTACCTTATGCTTCTCAGGATCATTTTTGCTCCATGGTAGCAGAGATTGCTTCAGGGCTTTTTGCAGATTTGTGCTTCCTCCTGCTGTGTGATTTAGCACAGGAGGTCACACCTGTGTAGCTCTGCCTAAGGAGATGTAACATAAGGCAAAGCTCAGGTGATAACCTGTCTCACTCACACTACTGGCATTACAAAGATTTGTATTGTTTTTGTAGCATTCTGTTGTTTTTAGTTAGACTCTTTATGTTGTCTTCTTTAATGTAGAAGGATACTACAGGACAAATGTGAACAATAAAAAATCTGAGCTGTGGCTCATGGCTGCTTTCATAGCATCCTAGGATTTTAATCAGCATCCACTGTATTGGCCAAGTATAAAACAATTTACAGGAAGACAGAAATAGGCATACAGCTAAAAACAAGCACAACAAAGTTGAACAAAGATGGGTAAATTTAAGAATAGAACTATCATGTGTACATAAGGGGGTGAAAAAAATAAACAAGCAACAGTAACCAACAACATACAACGTCCATATACAAGTGGAAATGGGCAGAATGCAGGGCAAGTTGGTACTTTGATTTTCTCTGACTTTTCATTGTTGTCCGTTCTTGTCCTGTCTGGGGGCTGATACAAACGAGACACTGATAGATGAACGTGGAACAAAGTGGATGGTTGCATTGTAGAAATGGATCAGCATTTCCTGATGCAGGCTAAACTTCCAAACTCTATGTTGGCCGTCCACATTAGGTCCTGTGAGAAAGTAGATCCCATAAACCTGAAGGTTTGCACAGCAGACGCAGTGTTGTTGGGGGTTTTTTGTTGAAGTCCACTGTCATCTCCACAGTTTTGAGTGTGTTCAGCTCCAGTTCAGCTCCAGGTTGTTCTGGTGTCTTATGTCAAATTTAGTAAAGTTACCAGCTTTGGTAGCCTATAACATAGCATAATGCTATGTTGATGTTAGATTGTGTACAGTCAGGGAGAACTTATGCAACTTGTAAATTGTAACTTATGCCTACATTGGAATTATTTCAGATTGTGGTGCAACCATTAAAACTTTAGTAGTGCTTAAACTAGTTCTTAAACTAAGTTCAAAATAGGATACCTTTGAATGTAACTTTAGCTGGTGCAACCCTCTGCTGGAGTTTAACAAACAGGTCTGCTGAGGTGCACTCACAAGTTTGGAGAGAGAAGAGCAGTGGGCAGCCCACACATCCCTAGGGGCCGCCAGTGCCAATTTTCCGGGTGCTGGATGTTGTTTTCTCCAGCCTCAACTGCTGCCTCCTGTCTGTGGAGCAGCACTACAATGTGTCTGCAGATGACATCTTCAAACTGTTCACCCTAACCCTCTGCTGTTCATCTTAAAGAGGTTACCAAATATAACTTGACCTGTAGAATATTATAAAAATAACTTACCTCTTATTTTGATGTGGATTTTCCATTTAGGGTAATGCTTACTACTATGGCATACGGTAGTATTTTAGACAATAGTGTTCTTCCAACTTTGTGTTAATGATTTGTGTTTGTCCCATTCTTGTTACAACATGATGTTGCCCCCATGCACAAAGCAAGCACCACAGCCTCACTGGGAGGAAATCGCTGCAGCAAAGTTCCAAAATCTGGTGGAAAACCCGGAACCAGGAGAGTGAAATGGCAGTTAAATGCCCGTGGTTTTGAAATGACATGTTGATATATTTGTATGTTCTCTTGTCCACATACTTTAGGCAATGTATTGTATGTTTTTCACACCTTTCAGTATGACCTGAATACAGCACAGGACGAGCATAATTGAAAACTACTAGAATTTTCCTGTTATGTTAGTACTATTATCAGTACAGATTGTAGATGTAATGAGAGTGTGTGTGTGTGTGTGTGTGTGTGTGTGTGTGGGGTATTTCAGGGCCTTTGTCTACCTCAGTCAGAACAACTATGCTGAAGCACATGCATCCTTCATTGAAGTCTTGAAAACTGACCCGAAAAACCCTGTTGTAAGTGCTACCACATGCACTGTAGTAAACACATTTACTCTACAAATGCTTTAGAATACAGGACAGGAGCTAGGATGATCAGACTTCAGATGATTCAAATTTTAGATTAAATGATATTAGATGCAAGCATTATATTAACTACAGTCTTACTTTTGACTACATTAAGTCAAAGTAATGTAGGAAAGACAATCTAAAGTAAGGTTTATGCCATGCATTATGTCATCTCAGTGTTTGATTTATTTGATGATCCACATATAGATCCAATCTAAGATTATATATTTATTCAAACATGTTTCAGTATCATTGCTGCTCCTTAAAGGAATAGTTCAACATTTTTGCAAATGCACTCATTTGCTTTCTCATGGAGTGAGATGATAAAATTGAAATCAAGAGCAGTAGCCTCATACCAAATAAAATGATACATTTCATATTCAAACTCTCCTCACCCATTCCCTCTTGCCATACATTCCCAGGCCAACAACAACGCAGCGGTGTGCCTGCTATATCTAGGCCGTCTGAAGGAGTCCCTGGGCCAGCTGGAGGGCCTGGTGCAGCAGGACCCTGCACTTTACCTCCATGAGAGTGTCCTCTTCAACCTGACCACTATGTACGAGCTGGAATCGTCTCGCAGCACCCAGAAGAAGCAGGCTCTACTGGAGGCTGTGGCTTGCCGGGAGGGGGACAGCTTCAACATACAGTGCCTCAAATTGGTCTAAGGCAAGATGATGAACTGAGAGAGGACACACACTATTGCATTCTTTCTCCTCCAGTGTGACAGGAAGTGAAACCCCAAGAGAGGAATCTGTAGAGGATTAGAAAGCTCTAGCTCCTATGAGAGTGTGGTGACAGAAAAGCATATCTTTAGTGTTTGGTTTGGTTTCCCAAAAGCAAGTTGATACAAGAACTGGTTTTATTGTTACAAAATAGATGTGGGAAGCCAAGGTCAGGTACACATTTCTCTTTGCATCCCTCTGAGGAGTGACAAAGTAAAGAGTCACACATTTACTTAAAGGAACAGAAATGGTGGCCAGCTTACACTCATACTGTTGGATTGACATTCTGGAAAGAAAAGTTGATGTTGATTTTATTTCACACATTAAAGGAATAGTTTAACATTTTTGGAAAGTCACTTATTTGCTTTCTCTTGAGTTAGATTAGAAGAAGAAGAAGAAGAAGAAGAAGAAGATATACTTTATTAATCACCGCACACACATGCTACGGGGGGAGACTGCACACGACATGCTTAGTGAAATTATTTTTCTCCACATTTGACCCATCCAGGAAAGTTCTTCCTCCACAGCAGACCAGGAGCGGTGGGCTGCCAGTGGACAGTAGTGGCTGGAGACCCAGTTCCTTTCGTCACCATTGGTCAGGTGGTGATCTTCTTGCATGTTTTTAGTGGGTTTTTTTTATGGAGGATACCCCAGGTGAACACAGGGAGAACATGCAAACTCCACACAGAAAGGCCCCTTTCCTCGAGCAGGCACCAAAGGCACGGTGGAGGACATGCCCCCGGCGCCCACAGCGGGAATCAAACCTGGGACCTTCTAACTGTGAGACGACAGTGTTACCACCATGCCACCCAAAAGTTTAGAAGATTGATGTTGTATCAATCTCATGTCTGTATAGTAAATACATATATACTAACAGGCGGTATCTTAGTTTCGCATAAAGACTAGAAACAGCTAGTCTGGCTCTGTCTAAAGGTTAAAAAAAAATTCACCTACACTCAATGGACCACTGTGACCTCATGGTGTGGGTCAAATCACCAACAGGGGTACATCACTAGCATTACCAATGGCAAGCAAATCTGTTATTTGAGTATATGAGGGTTTTGTTTGTTTGTTTTAAAATGGATACATAATCGAAGGATAAAAAGCTGTCTGAAAAAATTTTGTCCTTGTCTCTCTCAACTACATCAAGCTGTTTCTTCTTCATTATGTGATACTTCTTTGGCCAGAGGTGAACAGAACTGATGGATGAGACATAATTCATATGAAAGAATGAGTGGAAATTTTGTGATAATACAACTGTAATACAGAAACAATTTTAAAATTTGATCGAGTGGAAGCTATATTTGCATGAAAATTCATGAAGGATATATATTTTGAAATGAGTTTGGCTCGTTACCAGTCTTTAGTTTGCTTCTCTTAAAAGTGTTTTTTCACTTGGAAATTTTGCTATCATCACATTTTTAAATCACAGTGAGAAGGAACTGCTTTGTCAAAAATCAAATAAAAACAGTGTAGCAGGTTGTTTAATAATTTTTTTTGCTTATGCTGTAAGGAGTTTTACAAGTTTTTCACAGCACTATATTACGTGCTTCTTCACTGATTCATTTCTTACAGTACAAGCATACAAGCTGGTTAGGCTATCAAATATCAACCTACCTTCATCTGACGTGACGCTCATCCTTCAGGTCTTGGTCCCAAGTGTCCCACCGCCAGGAAACAGTCCAGTGTATTAAACCCCCTGTCAAGTAGTCACATAATCTAAGCAGTTGGTGGCTCAAGCATCATAATTAGCATGAAGTCATGAGAGAATCTCTTCAAGAAAGTGAGTAGAAGTATTTCCCAAAATGTCAAACTATTCCTCTAAACTGCTTACTTTTTATAAAAGAAGTTCTAGTTGCAGAGGAATTATCAAATTAAGCATTGTGAGATAGGAAGAGAGACATCACAAGATATACGTAGCTGAAATTACTCTATGTACCAGGAGTGGTTTCAAGGGAGTTGCAGGCTCATAGTCTGAAACTTGGCAGGGGCATTATTGTGAGCATCAGTGTTCTTAAAGACAAATAAACAACATCTGATGTCCAAAGCTTCCTCTCAGCAGACCCCTGTAATTATGGATTAATAGTCAAAGACCGCTTGGATTTCAGCTGCCAAGGTTTTTTAACTCATGCTGTGAAATAAATAGGCCTGTCTAACTCCATCGTAGCCTGTCCATGAATCCAAAATGCAAATATTTGGAATCCTAAATTGTTCATATCAAAGGAGCTGATTAATTTTAATTTTAAATGAATCTTTTAGTGATTTGTTATAGTGGATCTTTATCAATGTTTACAAATTGTGTTATCGGTTTTATGTATGTTCAAAAATAGTTTTATCCTTAATAAAGCTATTCTTTTAAATCAACTTGTCTGGTTCAGGACAAAACGTAACAGACTGACGATAGCAGCAGCTTTATTTTACATACAAAAAATGTATATTAACTGTTAGAGATGCTCCACCCCATTAGCTCAGAGAAGTCATCTCTCACGTGTGATTCAGAGAATCTGAACATAAAATTAGAAAAACACTTCTTATTATGTTGATGATCATGTTATGTTTGTAGAATCTAAATGTAACTGGTAACAATAGTTGCCAAATGTAGTCAAGTCAAAAGTACAATAGTCCCCCATGAAATGTTGCAGAGTAGAAGCATAAAAAAAAATAAATGGAAAGACTTGTACTTTCAGTAAATGTAGTTAATGAGATTCCACCTCTGAGATTCTCTACATAAAGGCTACATCATTTCATTCATTTATATGTTCAACCAAATCATATTAGAAGTCCTCAGTCTTGCATGAACAGTGGTCATATGGAGTCCACTGTGTAGTTATTGTTGTGTGCTGGTGCAGCTCTCCTCTCAGAATCCCTGCAGAGAAGCCACGTACTTCTGGCGGATGTCAAAGTCATCAGCGGGCCGGTTGTAAGCTTTCCACACTGGCTCCCCCACAAACAGCCTCATGGCTTTAGTGTAGTTCTACAGAAACAGTGTTCAGGTCAGTCTGAATGTAGCTGGATAAATGGAAGAATCTCAACTCTCAACTGTTCCTCCCCCAATTTAAACAGCAATAAAAACGGCTTGTTAACTTTCCTCACACAAATCAATTCATTTAGCTAGCTGGAAGCTGATGAATTAGCTACTGTTAACTACAATAGAGTTTAGGTCAAAACATCAATGTAAACTTGTTATTTGTTCAAAAACAAACAAACTTCACATGTCAGTGGCAACAGTAATGGCAATGCTAACAGTCGTAACATATCGCACAGCTGCAACACTTACAATAGTAATAGCTTAATGGTAAATAACAGTAATGTTATAACTTTAATGCACATGGTATGCATTTTGTGCACTCTTATAATATTCAATGAGAATTACATTTATTACATTTGGTATTATAAATACTATTGGACAATACACATCTGCACATTTTTCTTTGTATTCTGATATATGGAATCAGTAGTGGGGTTGTGCTCTCAATATTTGCTCTAGTCTCATTTAAATATTATTGTTTTCTGAAGCAACAGTTCAATTTCTCCTCAGGCATCATTTCAATTTCATCTCATCAAATACAGTGCAGTGATGAGCTTTGCTAACACTGTCAGTGTTGAACATGTGCACTTCTTCACTACTTTCATGTTTCAGTTCACTAGGTCTACATCAATGACAGTTACAGTCATGTACGCTACGTACAGTCTCGTCCAGGGTGAAGCGGTGGTAGATGCCAGCCGGCAGGGTAATCAGGTCCCCTTTGCTCATGGCGATGCGGATCCATCGGTCCTCCTTGTCCCTTATATCAAAGTAGGCCTGACCGTCTAGGATGTAGCGGATTTCATCATCCAAGTGCAGGTGCTCCTCAAAGAACATTTTCAGCTGACAGACACAAAAAGACAATGAGCCTGAATAATGGTGGCTTTTTCATTACACACAGTAGTAGTGGTCCTAATGGTGTTCTCTTTACCACTGACTAAGAGTGATGGTAATATAAAGGTCATAAACCACTGTAGAGCAGCAATTGTCCACAGCTCATCTGATTCAGTGACTTCATTTCACTTAACTGTTCTTCAGTTTCAACTGATTCACGAATCTTCGAACAAAGCAAGTTTCTCACAATAAAAAGGTAATTTTTAATGCCTGACTTAAAATGTACACCTTTTACGATGTGAAGCGCTTAGGTTACCTTTTCCTCATAGTTGGACAGTGCATTCTTGTGGATAGTGATAATGTCCATATAGGAGTAGCCTCGGTCTTTACGAATCTGCTCCAGCTCTGGGTCTGTTTCATAGGTGTCAGCATTGAGCTGCAACAACAGCACAACAGGCCTGATCCGTCAATAAAGTCATCTATGGAATGTAATTCCTTCTAAACCACTGTAGTCTTTTCATAATTTGTTGCACACTGGAACAGCAAATGCCATGCTAGCAGTGAGCCCGTTTCTTTTAATGATTATACATACTGTAAGTTTGTAGACAAACTGGGGCTAGCCAGCAGTGTGAAATTCACTGCCAGAAAATTTAATGTTCATTTGTGTTTTCATTTCCCCGCACCCGAATCCTGGCCGCTGGTTATTATCCGATCTAATATCTGACATCTAGTAGGGTTAGCTGTTATGTGGAACGCAGCTAACAACTGTAACGTTAACGTTACCTTCCAGCAGTACACACCAAGCATTTTTAATTCGTCAAGAGAAACGGGCTGATTTGGGTTCAGTCTGTGCGGCATTCTCTGGTCTTCATCAGAGTTGTTCATGTACCAGGCTTCTACACCCATATTGCAGTTAAGCGAGAGACGTTTTAACGGAAAGTAACGACGACGACGACGACGACGACGACTTCTTCTTCTTCTTCTTCTTCTTCTTCTTCTTCTGCTGCTTCTGCTGCTTCTTCTTCTTCGTTCTGTTTTATGGCGGGTGGCAACCAGCATTATGGTGCATTACCGCCACCCACTATGTTGGAGTGTGGACCTGTAACTACCCTGTGTCATAAAGCAGGCAAACGAAAACAGACGAAGAAACAAAACAAAACAAAACAAAACAAAACAAAACAAAACAAAACACTAACTTCTTTGGATCAGCCCTGTTTCAGTGAGATAATTGAATAAACTACTATCTACTCCTGTGGTAAAAATGTCTTTTAAGGTGATCTGTTCAAGTCCCAGTTTCCTGATTTCCCTCTCCAAAGTTTCTTGTTGTCTTGAATATTTCTGACAATGAAAAATGACATGCTCCACTGATTCCTCTACTTGACACTGCTCACACAGTCCTGAGGGGTGTTTATTTATTAGATGAAGAGTTTTGTTCAGCCCTGTGTGTCCTACTCTCAGCCTGGTTAGAATATTCTCCACTTTTGTGCATCTTATGTTTGTCCTCACTGTATTCACATCTTGCTGTAAAGAATAAAGGTGTCGCCCTGTGCTTCCTGTGTCCCAACTCCTGATTAATGGCCTGTTTTGCTAGTGAATCTGCTATTTCATTCCCTTTTACCCCTCTGTGAGCTGGTACCCACATAAAGGTTATAACTATATTTAAACTATTAAATCGGCACAACATTTCATATTTCATTAACAATGTCCTGTCTACTTTGTGATGAATATGAGTTCAATGACATTAAAGCAGAAGATGAGTCTATACAAACAATGGCATTCTTAATTCAGAGTTCTATTCGTTGCAGTGCTGTTAATATTGCCAACATCTCCACAATAAATACCGAAAGGTGATCTGTAGGTGAGACATTTAATGTTGGAATACAAACAGCAAATCCTGTTCTGCCTGTGGCAGGATCTTTGGATCCATCTGTAAAAACTGGGACATAAGTTTGGTATACTGTTTGCAACCTGTCTTCAACTAAAGCAGCAATATCTCCTATTCCCTTATAAACCTTATCCATAAAACAAAAATCAGCCAACACTGGGGAGAACAGTCAGGGTGGTGTTACTGACAATGAAACTGTCGGAGTAAATGTGTTCTGCTTTAATTTCGTGTCTCCAGCCATTTCACCACTGACCCGTGCAAAACATTCTCCTTTGGCTCTTTCTTTCTCCCAATGGGATCAGTACCTTTGTTGTAGGATGGTTCTCAGCATGGCCTTGTAGGTTTACCAAATAATTCAGCATGAGCTGCTTTCGTCTGAGATGCAGTGGCATTTCACCCACCTCAACCTGCAGAGCAGACACAGGAGTTGTTTTAAAAGCACCACAACATAATCTTAAAGCTTGAGCTCCAATCAGTTCTAGCTTCTTAAGTGATGCTTTTGCTGCTGACCCATAAGCAATACAGCCATAATCCAACACTGACCTGATCAGTGCTATGTAAATATGTCTGATTGCTGCTCTGCTCGCTTCCCATTCTGATCCTGTTAGACATCTGATTACATTCAGGACCTTTTTGCGTTTATCATTTATTCTATTAATATGTTCATTCCAAGTAAGTCTTGAATCTAACCACACACCAAGAAACTTAAATCTTGCCAGTTCTATTAATGTCCATACATCTGATATTTCTATTTCATTTAATTTTATCAATAACCCTTCCTTCCAAACCATATCATATGCCATATGGAAAAAAATAGCCATTACAGATTCAGTGTTAACTTGAGCTTTTCTCATCTCTGTTTCAAGGCACATAACAGGGTCCATGGTTCCTCTCGCTCTTCTAAAACCACTCTGATATGGAGATAGAATTCCTCTACTTTCAATGTACAATGTTGATCTTTCTGTAATCATTCTATCCATTATCTTACCTATATTTGAGGTCAAAGCTATTGGTCAATAAATCATTGGACTTGAAGCATCCTTCCCTGGTTTCCTAAGTGGAATAATGACTGCCTCTTTCCAGCCACATGGTAACTTTCCGTCCTCCCAGCAGCTTCAAGGACGCTAAAGTACCGTCCGTCCGTCCGTCCGTCCGTCCGTCCGTCCGTCCGTCCGTCTTCTCCTGCTTCATCCGGGGCCGGGTCGCCGGGGGAGCAGCCTGAGCAGGGACGCCCAAACTTCCCTCTCCCTGGACACTTCCCCCAGCTCTTCCGGGGGGATCCCGAGGCGTTCCCAGGCCAGCCGAGCAACATAGTCACGCCAGCGTGTCCTGGGTCTTCCCCGGGCCCTCCTCCCGGTGGGACATGCCTGGAACACCTCCCTAGGGAGGTGTCCAGGGGGCATCCTATATAGATGCCCGAGCCACCTCAGCTGACTCCTCTCGATGTGGAGGAGCAGCGACTCTACTCCGAGCTCCTCCCGGGTGACACAGCTCCTCACCCTATCTCTAAGGGAGCGCCCTGCCACCCTGCGGAGGAAACTCATTTCAGCCGCTTGTATCCGGGACCTCGTTCTTTCGGTCATGACCCAAAGTTCATGACCATAGGTGAGGGTAGGAACGTAGATTGATCGGTAAATCACCACGACAGACCGGTACAGCGACTGCATTACTGCTGCCGCTGCAACGATCCGCCTGTCAATCTCACGCTCCATCCTTCCGTCAGTCGTGAACAGGATCCCAAGATACTTAAACTCCTCCACTTGAGGCAGGAACTCTCCCCCAACCTGGAGGGAGCAAGCCACCTTTTTCCGGTCGAGAACCATGGCCTCGGACTTGGAGGTGCTGACTCTCATCCCAGCTGCTTCACACTCGGCTGCGAACCGCCCCCGTGCATGCTGAAGGTCCTGGCTTGATGGAGCCAACAAGACAACATCATCCGCAAAAAGCAGAGACGAAATCTGCCGGCTCCCGAACCGAACCCCCTCCGGCCCCTGGCTGCGCCTAGAAGTTCTGTCCATAAAAATAATGAACAGAACCGGTGACAAAGGGCAGCCCTGCCGGAGTCCAACATGCACCAGGAACAGGTCCGACTTACTGCCGGCAATGCGGACCAAGCTCCTGCTCCGGTTGTACAGGGACTGTACAGCCCTCAACAGAGAGCCTCCAACCCCATACTCCCAGAGCACCTCCCACATAATGACTCGAGGGACACGGTCGAAAGCCTTCTCCAAGTCCACAAAACACATGTGGACTGGTTGGGCAAACTCCCATGAACCCTCAAGCACCCTGTGGAGGGTATAGAGCTGGTCCAGTGTTCCACGGCCGGGACGAAAACCGCATTGTTCCTCCTGAATCCGAGGTTCGACTGTCGGCCGGATTCTCCTCTCCAGTACCCTGGAATAGACTTTCCCGGGGAGGCTGAGGAGTGTGATCCCCCGATAGTTGGAACACACCCTCCGGTCCCCCTTTTTAAAAAGAGGGACCACCACCCCAGTCTGCCAGTCCAGAGGCACTGTCCCCGACTGCCATGCGATGTTGCAGAGGCGTGTCAACCAAGACAGTCCTACAACATCCAGAGACTTAAGGTACTCAGGGCGGATCTCATCCACCCCCGGTGCTCTGCCACCGAGGAGCTTGCAAACTGCCTCAGTGACTGGCTGCGTCAACAATGGAGGTGGAGAACATGGTCCATTCAGACTCGATGTCTCCAACCTCCCTCTGAATCTGGTCGAAGCTCTCCCGGAGGCGGGAGTTGAAGGCCTCTCTGACAGCGGGTTCGGCCAGACGTTCCCAGCAGACCCTCACAGTACGTTTGGGTCTGCCAAGCCTGTCCCGCTTCCTCCCCTGCCAGCGGATCCAACTCACCACCAGGTGGTGATCAGTTGACAGCTCAGCCCCTCTCTTTACCCGAGTGTCCAAGACATACCGCCGAAGGTCAGATGATACGACTACAAAGTCGATCATTGACCTCCGGCCTAGGGCGTCCTGGTGCCACGTGCACTGATGGACACCCTTATGCTTGAACATGGTGTTCGTTATGGACAAACTGTGGCTAGCACAGAAGTCCAATAACAGAACACCACTCGGATTCAGATCGGGGAGGCCGTTCCTCCCAATCACACCCCTCCAGGTATCACTGTCGCTACTCACGTGAGCGTTGAAGTCCCCCAGCAGAACAATGGAGTCCCCGGTTGGAGCACTTTCCAGTACCCCTCCCAGGGACTCCAAGAAGGCCGGGTACTCTACACTGCTGTTCGGCCCGTAAGCCGAAACAACGAGAGACCTATCCCCGGCCCGAAGGCACAGGGAAGCGACCCTATCGCTCAGCGGGGAGAACTCCAATACATGGCGGCTGAGCTGGGGGGCTATAAGCAAGCCCACACCAGCTCGCCGCCTCTCACCGCGTGCAACTCCAGAGTAGAAGAGAGTCCAGCCTCTCTCAAGGAGTTGGGTTCCAGAGCCCAGACTGTGCGTAGAGGTGAGCCCGACTATCTCTAGCCGGTACCACTCAACCTCACGCACTAGCTCAGGCTCTTTCCCCCCCAGCGAGGTGACATTCCATGTCCCCATAGCCAGGGTTGTCATCCAGGGTTTGGGTCGTCGGGGCCCCCGCCCACGACTGCCACCCATACCACAAGGCACCGGCCCCTTCTGAACCTTCCTGCGGGTGGTGGGCCTACAGGAAGGCGGGCCCATGTCGCTCGTTCGGGTTGCGCCCGGCTGGGTCCCGTGGGCAAAGACCCGGCCACCAGGTGCTCGCCTGCGAGCCCCGACCCCAGGCCTGGCTCCAGGGTGGGGCCCTGGTAACGCCGATCCGGGCGACGTACGCGTCCTTGGTTTACTGTCTTTCATAGGGGCTTTTGAACCGCTCTTGGTCTGACCCGTCACCTAGAACCTGTTTGCCTTGGGAGACCCTACCAGGGGCATCAAGCCCTGGACAACATAGCCTCTAGGATCATTCGGGTACTCAAACTCCTCCACCACGATAAGGTGGCGGTTCAAGGAGGTAAAGTACCTAAATTCTTTAACATAATATAACAGACTTCATCTCTCCCTGGAGCCGATTGACCAGATCTTAATATTGCCCTCTTCATTTCTTCCAGAGTGAATGGAGCATCCATTGTGGTGTTAAAATTGCATCTTCTCTGAAGAATTCCAGGAAGTTGCGTTTTTGTCAGCTCTCTTCCTCTTTCCTTCCTCACTAAAGTTGTCTGAACTGTGAATTTGAACAAAAACTTCTCCATCAGAAATTGCTGTTTCCTCCCCTCTTTTTAGTACAGGATACTGCCATTCTCTTCTGATCCCTCTCATACTCCTAATCATGTTCCATACATCTCCTATAGGTGTTGTTCTACCAATCTTGTTACAAAAAGTACGCAAGCTTTGCCTTTTGGCTTTACAAATAACTTTTCTTACCTGTGCTTGAGCATGTTTATATTTCAATAAATTAATTAATAAATTAATCATTTTATCAATCTCCTCAATTTCTTCATTTAAATCTACTTCATTCATTTCATACTCACATATATATTTAAACATTTCCCACTTCGCACTATTAAACATTTCTAAGTAGAATACTGTATAACACCGGAAAATGATCACTACCAACTGTAACTCTCTAATAAAAACCACTTGCATATTCCCGCTAAATTTTGTGATACTATGGTTAAATTTAATGCTGAGGTGTTCCCTGTGTGCACATCTAATCTAATCCCTGTTCCATCATTTAAACACACCACATCTTTTCATCAAGTTACTCCTCAATCACCTCACCATTTGCATCTGTTCTCCCTTCTCCCCTTAACGTGCTATGTGCATTAAAGTCCCCACATACCAGCACCCTTGTGCCACCTCAATTTGTGCTAACCTACTCAATCAAGTTTTCTACATGGATTATGATAATTAATAATGACTTCACTTGTCTATATTTTCACTGATACATATTCCTGATCTTTTCCTATACCTACCTCTCTCAATGAAATTCCCTCTCACACAAATGTTACACAACCTCTCCCTCCTCCATCCCTCCTATCACATCTAATGGAATTATATTCAACCCTTCTAAACTCAAGCCTTGGCTTTAGAATCATGAAACACGGGACATGATGGTAAACTGTACGTTGTGCCAATGGGTGGTAGTCACATGAGGTTTGAGAGTGGCGTGGGAGCTGTTTCTCAGACATGGGAAGGATGTAAATTTCGGGACATATCATCAGTAGTGTACCTTTGAATCAGGGGGTGTTTCGGCCTTTCAACACTAGACACCCTCATCAAAGGTGGCCATCTACAGGGTGTTCAAGCCTGAGCTTGTGTCCCATGCCCAATCATGAAAATTTCCTGGCTGTTCAAGTGGCGCAGCCCATGAAACCATCAAGACAGGGGCATCCTCTTCCCTGAGTCAAGCCACATACCTTGTTTGCCCTCCTTCTGGAAGGTTCTGACCTGGGTTCTCAAATGGGGTGTGGGGTGGTTGGATTAGTGTGCGGGTTATGTTGCTGTTCTTTGAGCCCAGCAAGGGTCCTTCCGCTTGATCCATATCCACTGCCTGCTTCTTTCGGCTGCTTCAGAGACTGATCTGATTGTCTGTTGCAGAGCCTGTCCATGGATGCCAAGGTGTTTCAACAGCCTGATGGTGGAAGAAGCCACAAAACCTCTGCATCCCACTTCAACCAGATAGACTTCGCATTCCATCCTCGTTGTTGAGCGTCTGCTGCCAGTTCTGTGTAGCGCAGTTTCTTCCCCTCAAGCCTCTTCGGTTGAACTCTCCCACGGGACTGTGAGCTCTATGATGTAAACAGACTTCAGCGAATGGGACCAGAGTTCCAAGTCTGGTTTAAGGGTGGTGGCTGCAATCTCAGGCAGAAAGATTGGTTGATGGCCAATATCAACTAGCATCGTGACGGAATTGGTTGCTCTCGGGGGCAGGGAGTTGGTGGTATTCCTCTTACTCTCAAGAGCTGCTGCCATACTCTTGAGGACCTAGTTAACCATGTTTCCTGCACAAAAATCACATCAGGTTTACTGGATAAATGATCTACATACTTTTTAAATTCCTGCCCGTTAGCCAGCAAACTTCTTGCATTCCATTGCACCAGGAGGACCATGATCAGAGATAGGAACCAACCCATGCCTGATCCTGGCTTGCTTGAACACTGACGTCATTCCTCACCTCCTCCCACGTCATCTCACTCAGATCCAACTGATGAGTTGCTGCCTTGACAATTATTTGAATTCTTTCAGTTTTGGATTTAACCTCCATTATTGCATTTATTACTCCAGCTATGAAAGTGACTAGTTAATTTAAATACACCATTACTTTTCCTTCATTTGCCTGACAGCCACTATTTGCGATTGGGATTTGATTTCCTGCTCTACTTTTTCCATTTACCCCTCCTTTCACTTACCACCTTTGCAGCCTCTGCATATGACAACATGTTCTGAGTTTTAACCTGCTGTATTTCCACTTGCCTTTTCATCACGACACAACCTCCATATGCCACACTGTGGTTGCCTCCACAATTGGAACATTTTAGTTGTTCATGATTACTGTGGCCATGTTCATGGTCCTCTCCACATCTGGCACATCTTCTCCTACCTTGACATGTTTTGGCATTATGACCAAATCTTTGGCAGCTGTAACATCTCATTGGCCTTGGTATATACTCCCTTACATTGTAACTCAGGAAGCCTAGAGTCACTTTCCTTGGGAGGAATTCTTCCTCAAAATCCAGCACAATACCCTCACTTTCCTCTCCTCACCAAAATGCTAAATGATTTTAACTTCCTTATCTGACTTCTTTCCTCTATTCCTGATTCATTACCTCCACTGCTCCTGCCTTTCTTTGCCCTAGTCTCGATAGAGTTGTTTCCTCTTTTCTCCTTACATCTCCGACTAGCTTGACTAATCTCCATTTCATCGCTATCATCAGAAATGTCTGAATCTCCCCACTCAGGTCCATTCACAACATAGCTGTGCCCACCTGCCATCGCTTTCTTTGTCTTGCTGGGTTTCCCCATTTTCATCAACTCTGTCGACTTCCAAACTCCGACTGACAAATGAGTACTCAGTCCAGGATCATCTGTCAGATTTCTTGGATTGTTTTGCAAGGTTTTAACCATAAATTCTGAAATTCGCGCTTCGGCCACTACACCAGCTTTTGATTCGACCAACCAATCTGGAAAGTGACTGCAGTCACACTTCCTTTTTACTGCGGTGATGCAAGCTGCTGTCACATGGCCAAATTAGTGACGTATGCGACGAGGAGGTCTTGTAAAAAAGAACAATTCTTAAGCTTTTATCTTTGTACAATATATACACTTAACTTTCGGGTAAAAAAAGAAAAAATGGAAACAGACACAACTCAAGTTACCGCTGTCACTTTAAACAATACTGTCAACAATATTCGCGCTGGGTCTAATGTTTGCAGTATCTTTATTCATTGTTTATACATATTTGAAGAATATAAGAATTATTTTGAATAAGCTAGTGTTCATAATAAAAATTTACATGTAATAGAAACGTTTTCCATCTTATTAGCTTAATTATGAAAGTTATTCCACATAAATTCATTGTTTCTTGTTGCTTTTCTATATGACCGGTTGATGACGGTGACAGGAAAAACAGGTACAAAATGGTGAGTACTACAGCCCGTGTCTGTAAACCACAGTGGACTAGCAGAACATCGCCATAACCACTCGTCCGATTCGCCTTCCTTTCCTGTGACTGTAATAGTATACAGAAGATATTAGAACGTCTTGTGATATTTCAAGGTATGGGGATGTTAGTGTGGAACACAGGAAAGGACATTTTTTGAATGTCAGGAAAGTCTAATCCAATACATACAGAACACGCAAAGACATAAAATACTTCATTATCAACATAAGGCTCACGTGTACAGGCAAGGACGGAGGAAAATAACCAAAGACTTCGAGGTTTTCATTCAAAAATATTAAACAATCAACTTCAATCCAGATTAAATCAGTATCAGTTCTGCAAGGTCAGAAAAGTTGCAAATGATAGTGCAGTCCTCACAGTTTTGTGGTTGTTTGAAATTTTCATTTCAATGAAAACACACACACACACACATGAATATATATATAGTGGGGAAAATAATTATTTGATCCTCTGCTGATTTTGTAAGTTTACCTCCTCACAAGGAAATGGATGGTTTATAATTTTTATGGTAGGTTTGTTTTAACAGAAAGAGATGGAATATCAACAAAATTAGATGTGACAAGATGGCGCCGCGGATGGCTGCCTCGGTACTTCGCTCTCTAGCACTTTGCGTGTTTTTGTGTTTTTTTGGTGCTTTCTGCAATCCCTCTCTGGCCACTTTCAGTAGAGAGGAACTTCTGAACATTAGAGATACGTCTCCAGATCTTTTTCCACCAGTTTTCACCAACTCGGAGACTTTTACAGAGATTTTGGTCGGAGGCGCAGCTGCTCTCTACGGGATTTGCCGGAGACGCCGACGGGGGAAACGAGGAGGAGCGCTCGTTAAGCTGAGGCAGCGGGGACTACGCACTCCGCTCCCGGCTACACACCTGGCCAACGTCCGCTCCCTGGCAAACAAGATGGATGAATTGCTGCTTCTCAACCAAAATAACGTGGACTTTCGCAGATCCGCCGTCCTGTGTTTCACTGAATCCTGGCTCTGTGATCGCATCCCGGACAGCGCACTACGGCTGCCGGGCTTCCAACTTTTCCGCGCGGACCGTTGCACTGAGCTCTCAGGGAAAACGAAGGGAGGTGGAATCTGCTTCTACATAAACGAAGGTTGGTGTACAGATGTCACAGTGTTGGATAAGTCATGCAGCCCTAACTTAGAGACACTTTTCATAAACTGTAAACCGTTTTATTCGCCGCGGGAGTTCTCCTCGTTTGTTTTGGCCGGTGTTTACATTCCACCCCAAGCTAATGTAACACATGCGCTACAACAGCTTGCTGATCGGATAACGGACATGGAGAAAAAATTCCCGGACTCCCTTATCATCATTCTAGGGGATTTTAACAGTGCAAAACTCACCCAGGAGTTACCAAAATATAAGCAGCACATCAAATGTCCCACCAGAGACACTAAAACATTGGACCACTGCTACACAGTCATTAAGGATGCCTACCGCGCTGTCCCCCGTGCAGCTTTAGGACTCTCTGATCACTGTCTGCTTCATCTCATCCCAACCTACAAGCAGAAATTAAAATCTTCTAAGCCTGTGGTTAGGACTGTGAAGAAATGGACAAAGGAGTCTAAGCTGGAGTTACAGGCCTGCTTTGACTGCACTGACTGGAGTGTTTTTGAAGCTGCAACCACAGACATCAGCGAACTCACTGACACTGTGACATCCTACATCAGTTTTTGTGAGGACATGTGTGTACAGACCAAGACATTCTGTACATACAGCAACAACAAACCATGGTTCACTACCAAATTAAGGAAGCTGCGTAAAGCCAAGGAGGAGGCCTACAGGAGTGGGGACCGGGCCCTGTTTAGGCAGGCCAGGAACAAACTGACCAAGGAGATCAGGGTAGCAAAGAGGAGCTACAGTGAGAGGCTACAAAACAACCTCTCAACAAACGACTCTGCAGCGGTTTGGAGAGGCCTGCAACACATCACCAACTACAGGAGACCACACCCCCACCCTGTGGAAAACCCCAGACTGGCAGATGAGCTAAACACCTTCTACTGCCGGTTTGAAAAGGACTCATTCACACCTCACAGCCACACAAAGACCCCACCTGAAATACCCTCCCCCCTGCCCCTGCTCCCCTCACCCTCCCTAACGATCTGCGAAGAGGATGTGTGTCGACTCCTTCAGAGACAAAAGACCAGGAAAGCTCCAGGACCTGATGGAGTGTCCCCCTCCTGTCTGAAAGTCTGTGCTGAGCAGCTGACGCCCATCTTCACCCGGATCTTCAACCAATCCCTGGAGCTGTGTGAAGTGCCCTCCTGCTTCAAACGCTCCACCATCATTCCAGTCCCCAAGAAGCCCTCCGTCACTGGACTAAACGACTACAGGCCTGTCGCCCTGACGTCTGTGGTCATGAAAACATTTGAAAGACTGGTGTTGAGCCACCTGAAGGACATAACAGGCCCCCTGCTGGACCCCATGCAGTTTGCCTACCGGGCAAACAGGTCGGCGGATGATGCAGTCAACATGGGGCTGCAATTCATTCTGAACCACCTCGACTCCCCAGGGACGTATGCAAGGATCCTGTATGTGGACTTCAGCTCAGCGTTCAACACCATCATCCCTGAACTCCTCCACCAGAAGCTCTCCCAGCTCACAGTGCCCGCCTCCACCTGTCAGTGGATCACCAGCTTCCTGACTGAGAGGCAGCAGCAGGTGAGGCTCGGGAGCATCACATCCAAAACCCGGACCATCAGCACGGGCGCCCCCCAGGGGTGTGTCCTCTCCCCACTGCTCTTCTCCCTCTACACCAACGACTGCACCTCCAGTGATTCTTCTGTGAAACTCCTGAAGTTCGCGGATGACACCACTGTCATTGGTCTGATCCAGGACGGTGACGAGTCTGCTTACAGACGGGAGGTGGAACAGCTGGTCCTGTGGTGTGGTCAGAACCACCTGGAGCTGAACCCGCTCAAAACAGTGGAGATGACGGTGGACTTCAGGAGAAACCCCCCCCCCCACACACACCCCTTACCATCATGAACAATACGGTGTCTGCTGTGGATTCCTTCAGGTTCCTGGGTTCTACCATCTCCAGAGACCTCAAGTGGACCTACCACATAGACTCTGTAAAGAAGAAGGCCCAGCAGAGGTTATACTTCCTCCGACAACTCAGGAAGTTTAACCTGCCTAAGGAGCTGCTGATCATCTTCTACAATGCCATCATCCAGTCTGTCCTCTGCACTTCCATCATAGTCTGGTTTGGATCAGCCTCCAAACGGGACAGGACTGGTCTACAACGGACAATCCGGGCTGCGGAGAGGATCATCGGTGCGGAGCTGCCCTCTATCCAGGACCTGTACCGGTCCAAGGTCAAGAATCGAGCAGCAAACATCTCTGCAGACCCCTCACATCCGGGACACAAACTCTTTAAACTCCTCCCCTCTGGCAGGCGTTACAGATCACTGTACGCCAAAACCAGCCGGTACAAGGACAGTTTCTTTCCCCAGGCTGTCACTCTGTTGAATGGTTGACTTGTACTACCTCATATCACTTACTACCTCATATCATGCAACTTTGCACATTATCAGACCACTACTGCACTACTGCACTGTTAGTACCTCTCACCAGTTATAGTTTATAGTTCCATAGTCATAGTTATATCTTCTCCACTTAATTCTAGCTTTTTTTAGTTTATTTATTTATCTATTTTATTCTATTTTTATTCTATTTTGTAAATTTGTTAATTTGTGTCTTACTGCACATGAGAGTGAGAAAACCGGAGTCAAATTCCTTGTTTTGTTTGCAAACTTGGCCAATAAAGCTGATTCTGATTCTGATTCTGATTCTGAAAAAGGTCCACAAAAAAACTCATATAAAGGTTATAAATTAATAAATAAATCTGCATTTGATTAAATGAAATAAGTATTTGATCCTCAAGCAAAACATGACTTAGTACGTAGTGGAGAAACCCTTGTTGGCAAGCACAGAGGTCCGACGTTTCTTGTAGTTGGTCACTAGGTTTGCACACATCTCAGGAGGCATTTTGGTCCACTCCTCTTTACAGATTCTCTCCAAATTCTTAAGGTTTCGAGGCTGTCGCCTGGCAAGTCAAAGTTTCAGCTCCCTCACAGATTTTCTATGCGATTAAGGTCTGGAGACTGGCCAAGCCACTCAATGACCTTAATGTTCTTCTTCTCTAGTCACTCCTTTGTTGCCTTGGCCATATGTTTTGGGTCATTGTCATGCTGGAAGACCCATCCACAACCCATCTTCAGTGTTCCTGGTGAGGGAATGAGGTTCTCCTCCAAGATTCTACGGTGCATGGCCCCATTCATTAGCCCCTCAATGTGGTGAAGTCTTCCTGTACCCGAGAAACAACCCCAAAGCATGATGTTGAGCATGATGACCCCCTCCATGCTTGACAGTGGGGATGGTGTTCTTGGGGTCATAGTCAGCATTTCTCTGCCTCCAAACACGGCGAGTCAAGTTGATGCCAAAGAGCCCAATTTTGGACTCATCTGAGCACAGCATATTCTCCCAAGCCTTATCTGAATCATTCAAGTGTTCATTGGCAAACTTCAGACGTGCCTGTACATATGCCTTCTTGAGCAGTGGGACCTTGCAGGCACTGCAGGATCTCAGTCTATTACGGCAAAGTGTGTTACCAATGGTTTTCTAGGTGACTGTGGTCCCAGCTCCCTTGAGATCATTTACAAGCTCCTCCCGTGTAGTTCTGGGGTGATCCCTCGCCTTTCACATAGTCATCCATCCTCCCCCACATGGCGAGATTTTGCATGGAGCTCCAGAGCAAGGGAGATTGATGGTTATTTTGTATTATTTCCATTTTCAAATAATCACACCAACAGTGGCCTCTGAAATTCTCTGAAATTATCCACTCTGCACTGGCTCCCTGTAACAGTTAAAATAGAATTTAGAATCCTCCTCCTTAATAATAATAATAATAATACATTTTATTTGGCAGCGCCTTTCACAACACTCAAGGACACTTTACAGAAGATTAAAAACACAAAAAATAAATAAAAAACAACAGACAAAAATAACGCGACAATTGCAAGAAAACAATGAAATTACAGCGAATATGCAGATTGAAACAGATGAGTTTTGAGTCTTGATTTGAACTGGGGTAAAGAAACAAAGTTACGGATGTCTGGTGGGAGAGAGTTCCAGAGTTGGGGAGCAGAGCGGCTGAAAGCTCTGCTCCCCATGGTGCTGAGGCGGGCAGAGGGCATGGAGAGGTGAAGGGAGGAGGAAGACCTGAGGGAACGAGAGGGGGTGGTAATGTGGAGGAGATCAGACAAATGGGGGGGGCGAGGTTGTGGATGGCTTTGAATGTATAGAGAAGGATTTTGAACATGATACGGAATTTGACCGGGAGCCAATGGAGCTGCTGGAGGACGGGGGTGATGTGGTGAAAGGAGGGGGTTCGGGTGATGATACGGGCTGCAGAGTTTTGGACCAGTTGGAGCTTATGGAGGGATTTGTGGGGGAGACCAAAGAGGAGTGAATTACAGTAGTCAATACGGGAGGTGACGAGGCTGTGTACTAGAATGGCAGTGGTTTGAGGGGTGAGAGAGGGGCGGAGACGATTAATATTGCGTAGATGGAAATATGCAGACCGAGTGATGTTATTAATGTGGGAGTGGAAAGAAAGTGAGCTGTCGAGGATGACACCCAGGCTCTTAACCTGTGGGGAGGGGGACACTGTGGAGCTGTCTATGGTGAGGGAAAAACTGTCAACTTTGGATAGGGAGGATTTGGTGCCGATAATAAGAAGTTCAGTTTTATCACTGTTTAATTTGAGGAAGTTTGCGGTGAACCAGGATTTGATTTCCGAAAGGCAGTGGGTGAGGGAGGAGGGTGGGAGAGTGGAGTTAGGTTTACTGGAAAGATAGAGCTGGGTGTCATCCGCGAAGCAGTGAAAGTGGATACCATGTTTACGGAAGATATTTCCGAGGGGGAGAAGGTATATGATGAAGAGGAGGGGCCCCAGGACAGAGCCCTGGGGCACACCTGAAGTAACAGGGGAGGGCTGTGAGGTGAAGGACTTAAGCTGAATGAACTGAGTGCGGCCAGAGAGGTATGAGTGGAACCAGTGAAGGGGGGTGTGAGTAATGCCAATGGAGGAAAGTCTACTGAGGAGGATGGGGTGAGAAACGGTGTCGAAGGCTGCGCTCAGATCGAGGAGGATGAGGATGGAAATCAAACCGGAGTCGGATGCCATGAGGAGGTCATCTGTGATCCTTATCAGGGCTGTTTCTGTGCTGTGGCGGGGACGGAAACCGGACTGGAATTGTTCATAGAGGCTGTTTTGGGAGAGATGGGAGTGGAGCTGAGAGGCAACAGTTTTCTCTAGAATTTTGGAGAGGAAAGGAAGGTGAGAAATGGGGCGGAGGTTATTGAAGTTATTAGGATCTGAACCAGGCTTCTTCAGGATGGGGCTGATGGCTGCAGATTTGAAGAGAGTGGGAACAATTCCAGAGGATAGTGAGGAGTGGATGATGGCTGAAATGAGGGGGAGCAGAGAGGGGAGGCAGGATCTGACCAGGACTGTGGGGAGGGGATCCAGTTGGCAAGTAGAAGGCTTGGACTTGGTGATGAGCTCGGAGATTACTGAGGGACGAGGGAGTTCAAAGGCGGAAAATGGATGACAGGGCAGAAGAAGTTCAGAGGAGGGGAGGGGTGAGGTTGTGGAGCCAAGATGCTGGTGGATTTTCATGACCTTTTCATTGAAGAACTGGAGGAGAGAATTACAGGTGTCCGGGGAGTAGAGGTGGGGGGGTAGGGAGTCTGGGGGTTGGATGATGCTGTTGAAAACGGAAAAGAGAGTCTTTGTGTTGCCTGCATTAGAGCAGATAAGTCCAGAGTAGTATTGTGCTTTAGCATGAGAGATGGAGTCCTTATAGAGAGATAACTGAGCAGAATACAAGTCTTTGTGGATGGTGAGACCAGATTTCCTGTAGAGTCTTTCGAGCTGTCGATTTTTGGATTTCATGGCGCGGAGATCGGGAGTGAACCAGGGAGCAGAGCGAGTGAAGAAAACAGAACGAGATTTGACAGGAGCGAGTGAGTTGAGAATGTTGGTAAGACCATTATTGTACAGGGTGACAAGATCATCAGGGGAGGAGGAAGAGTCCGGAGTCAGAGTGGCGATACAGGAGGAGAGGGAATCCATGTTAATGTCCTTAATGTTGCGGAATGAAATAACACGGGGGGTCTTGGAAATGGAGAAGCGGAGGGTGACATTAAATGAGAGAAGGAAATGGTCCGTAATATGGAGTTGATCAGCAGTACAGTTGGAGGGTGTGAGACCAGAGCAGCAAATTAAGTCCAGGGTGTGTCCTTTTATGTGTGTGGGGAAGTCTGAGAACTGTTCGAAGCCAAAACTGTCGAGTGATGAAGAAAAGTCTTTGGTGAGGGGAAGAGCAGTATTGTCCATGTGTATGTTGAAATCTCCCAGCAGAATTACATTTGGAGAGAGAGTGGAGAGGTGGGTGAGGAGGGCAGAGAATTCATTTAAAAATTCAGTGTGAGGCTTGGGGGGACGGTAAACTGTGGCAATGATTGTGGGAGTGGGTCCGGATATTTGACAGGCAAGGCATTCAAATGACGAGAGAGGAGGCACAGAAACTGGAACGACCTTCCACTTCTGGACCGATGAGAGCGGAGCCTGAGAAGCTCCGCCGCCGAGTACTGGAGTAGTCCTTCCACAGGTAGATGGAGGAGAGACAGGACAGTCCAGACCAGTAGGGACCACACATAAGCCCTGCTGGCCCACATAGTGGAGCGCTGTAGAAAGGCAGTGACGTGGAGCCGGGCGGAGCGCTGAGCAGGTAGGCAAAAGTTAGCCGGCTATTACAGAAGTATGAAGGGGTGACAGCAGAAATGAAAAGCATCAGGCGAAAGAGGAGGGTAAGATTCCCAAAAAATACGGTAGGAGTGTGGCTGGAGAACCGTACAAACACTTTAAAAGTTTAAAAGTTGCCGGTGAGTAGCGGCAGCCAAACGTGCCAGCGTTCACTCAACCGGAACCGGAAATGTAAATAATTATTTACAAAGCCATAAATGGTCAGGCACCATCTTATCCGAAAGAGCTCATAGCACCGTCTTACACCACTAGAACACTGAACAGGAGCCAGAGCATTTAGCTGTGGTGATGCGAGGGGGGTTGGTCGGTATAGGAAGGGTTTTCTAAATCTGGTTAAACTTGCACTGACTGAATTGTTGCCAACAACGCCACCTGGGGAATTTCACCCCAGGAAGTATGTTCAAACCTAAGCCACCGTTAAGGCACACAGGTAAGGCTTACTCAAGGCAGATGAGACATGATTCCACTTTAAAAGAGGAGCATATGCTTAATTACAAAAAATGCAATTTAAAAACAACAAGTCACCATGCACACAGGGCCAAAGACAGTGGGGAACTAAATTAAGGCCGAGGCTTACCGGGGTGTAGGGGCTACTGACTGGTGTGGAGAAAACCCAACCAAAAATATAAGCACCCAGACACTGGTGACAGTCACACACACACACACACTCTGTGAGGAAACCCAAAACCCAGGGGAGCACAGCACACGAAAGGGGGGAAACCCACCACCAGATCACCAGCACCACCACCGGACCTCAGCAACTAAAGGAGAAAAAAAAGGGATTAAGTGGGGTTATACCAACACAAATACAACGAAACAAAACACCCCAAAACTAACCAAAACTATATCAAAATCAAAATCAAAAAAATTAACAACTTAGGTTAAGAGGCAGAGTAAACTGAATTTAGGGATTTAACCTCACTACTCAGCCAACTATGCTAAAACTAGATGGATAAATACCAGATAAAAATTAGTGTAAAGGCTCCACACCCAGCATGTACACGGGCAGTCTCCAAGCAAAGCAACAGACAGGGAAGACAAGCCGCGCAAAGCAGGAGCAAAGCAAGAACAAAACAACAAAAATTCAGCAAAAACAAGCAACAAAAGCAATCAAAAGCTGGAAAGAGCAAAGCAAATCCGAGGCAAAGCAGAGCGAAAGCAAAGCAACGCCAAAGCAAAGCTGAGAAAAAGCTGAGAAAAAGAAGCAGCGGTCCCCCGTAGCTGGTGGCGATGTGTCGTGTCGAATCCAGCCACGAAACCCAGTCAGCTGACCTGACTCACAGTTGGTAGCGGAATCAGTTAGCGTCGGTCGGCTAGGCATGACACACTGGAGGGAGAGGGAGAGAGTGTACTCCGCAGCTACCAGCTTCTGCCTCCAATAATACTATTGTTAGTCGCGGTCAATGTCAGCTATTATCAGGCAGAAAGGGAGACACTTACCATAGCCACTTAGGTGGCACACGCACACACACACACACACACACGCACTGGAGTCTGAAGGCACCAAGTCAGCTGCTCTGAAGTGCAACATAAAATCATTAGTGGCACGCTACGAGAGCATAAAGCAGCAGTTGAGCAGAGAAGCTGCGTTACCTGTCTGAAGTAGTGATGTGTCGGTCGCGAACGAAACAGCTCTTAGAGCCGACTCTTTGAAGTGAACGATCGGAACCGGCTCCTGCCTGGGAGCCGGAGTGGGAGCCGCTTTGGGCTTTTTTTGTTTTTTTCTCGACTTTTTTTCGTTCAAGCTGCACGTGATTACATGATGTGTGGTGGCTTCTGTGTGTACGCACTGAGCAGGAAGGGGAGGAGCGGGGTTACAGACACAGCGCATGCGGCACGCGCGCACATACACACACACACACACGCACACACACACACACACACACACACACACACACAGAGCCGCGACAAACAAAACGCCGGAAAGGTGAGAAAATGAGCGCAGGAAATGCAGTAAAATTTGATATACAGTATGTTTTATACATTAGTAATTAATTGTACATATAATTTTACATTATTTTGGTAATAAATTAATTTAAGCAACAAAAAATCTGAGGAGCCACTTGGGAGCCGAAAGATCCGGCTATTTTATGAGAGCCAAGCCGTGAGAACCGGCTCTCTTAAAAGAGCCAGAATTCCCATCACTATCTGAAGAAAAGGGTCCCGCCAGAAGCAATGTCACCAGATAGGAAGCAGCGAGAGAGAGAGAGAACTAGCCGGTTGGGTTCGCCCCTTTTATAGGTCAGTGCGCCTCCCGTAGTTGGCTGCGGTGTTGCCAATTAGGCATAGAAACCCACAGACCTCTATGCTGCTACATAGCTATCAAGCTCCTCTCCCGTGGAACCATCTTCCAGACTTTGTCCGGGAAACACACACTGTCTCTACATTTAAGAGTAGGCTTAAAACTTTTTTGATAAATTTTGATAAATTTTATAGTTAGGGCTTGCCCTGGACCAGTCCCTAGTTATGCTGCTATAGCATTATGTAACCTACTTTAGCAGTGTAAAGATTAATTACAGTTTTTTAGGTCAGTAGTAACACTCGGGCTAAGATCAGGAAATGATAAGTTCTTAAGGAGCCAATGTAATGAGCAACAATAAGGAGGCAGACACAGGAATAACACTTGAGTAGCCACTTCTGTATTTTTACATATAATTTGGATTTGCAGAATTCGAAATATTTACCCAATTTGTAAAGAAAATAAAAAAGTAGTGTGCACACCAAAAAAAAAAAAAAATAGTCCGTTGGGGCCCTTTAATAAAAAATAAAGAGTCTGTTGTAGGTGTGTGGTTGTAGAGTTATTGCAGTTCACCTGATTCCCAGGAATCCTTGGAAGCGAAATGTGAATGTATACTGTGTGTGTGTGTCGCGGGTATCTCTCTGGCATTGATCCGTCTTCAGTTGGGTTAGCTCGCCATCTTCTACGACTGGGAATGATGTTCCAAATCCTCGGACCATTTCCGTCCTCTCACCAAACCTGACCGTTGCTCTGTGTATCTAGGCTGAGCTCGCCGGTCTCGAGCCTCGCAGCGGCTCTCCAGAAGGTAAAGGAGTGGTTAGCCGACGTGACTCCTCTCTCTTGGTCAGTCACTCGACTCCGAAACATCCAGGTGATAAGTGCTCCGACTCTCCTTTCCCTCTTTCCACAGGTAAGCTCCGGGTTTTTCTCCTGTTTTTTTTTCCTTCTCCCTTTAGCTCATAGCTGCTCTCCTTCCTCTGGCTGAGACCGGAAAAGACCGAAAGAGAAACGCGCCACTGATTCATTTCCAGGCCGACAGGTTGAGCGTAGCCTGCGTAGCCTCCGATTGGCTGCTGAGGGCGAGGTACCCCACGTGAACTAAGCAGTGCATTCAAGGACAATAGGATTTTTAACACTTTGAAGATGTGAACAATAAAGATTAAGAAAATAAACACAGTCTCTTTTCTTTTATAATACTGATTTAACAGCGTGCTTTTTTACACCTGGTTACAATTAGACTGTCGGGGGACCTCCAAAGATACACCGAGCTCCTCTGTTCTTCTGTCTCTCTCCATCTGCATGCTTTCACTTAATTAGCTGCTTCCCCGGAGTCTCTGTGCTTTGTTGTCTCGCAGGTTCCCATGGATAGTGGTTCCTGCCATAGCCCTGTCTGACATCCACTGCAACTGTTACTGCTATTATTCCATCCACTGTCACTGTTACTGTGATTGCATTGCACTAGTTTGCCACTCTGCTCAATAAATAGCCTGCTGAATCTCAAAGCTCCCTGTTCTGAAACCCTATGGCCCTCAGTTTCAGCAACGTAATTGCCAAATGCATCAGTGGAATCCTTTACCGGTGGCTCAGCAGACAAGTATGCTACTATAAATTTCCATGTTTGTGGCATTGTATGCACTTTATTGTGTTGGTGCTTCAGGGGTTGTCAAGCTAGTGTCAGCGGTATTTGGATTGCTGTTTGCACTGGTGTCCCCATGATCCTGTTTGCCCTCTTCCTCCTATAATATTATATACAGTATAAAAATATATGAAATGCAGTGTTGAATGATGACTATGTCCAATGTAAGTATGTCTAAAATGGGCTTCAAGTCATTCAAATACTGGTGTTAACACCTCTAAAAAGGACCGAAACGAGCTGTTCCCAGTTTGAGGAAAAAGCTACTGCAGTACTTCTTAGGGCTACCGTGTTTACATATCTTAAAACTCTCTCTAGAGGGATGCCTAGAATGTACATCTGCAAAGCTGTAGTTGGGAAAGCCTACTCACGAAGTTTGGGTCCAGAACAGGGTTGTGCTCCATGTTGTCCTGGCTTCGCCCCACTTTAAAGACATTCCTTAGGAAGTGCCAGGATGGCAGGCCAGTCTAGAAGAATGCCCCCACTGCAGTACCTGGGAGTGTACTCCAGCGGGGACGAAGAGAGCGTGGGGAGGACCGCCGCCTGGTTCTGGCTCTGCCTGCAGGGCGCCGTGGACTACGGCCTCCACATCCCAGGACACCGCAGCCACCACACAGTTTGTGGACAGGATGGTCTCAGGTTCCTCCTCTGCGTCGACCTCCGACAGCGTGAACTGCCGGGACAAGGCGTCGGGTTTGTTGGACTAAGGGGAATGTCTGCCTGAAGTGCAAACCCTAAGTCGAGGAAATTATCCTCGGTTCTAGAGTCTATTAATACACATAGTGGCCGAGCGCCACTAGTGGAGGTTAACGTGGCATCCCGTGCCATGGAACTGGTTTGGCTTGACGTTATGCCCACTTTCACTGCCGGGCCAGCTCTTTTGGGCAAATGGGGCACTGGGCTACATGATGCGTCGTGTCCTGGCAATATAGACAAGCCCCAGAGCGGAGCTGATTTAACCTCTCCACCAGAGTGAGCCCAGTGCGACCCAGCTGCAAGGGTTCCTCTCCTGGGCAGGGAGACGGGAACGAAGAGTGCTCCGTGGCCGGGCGCATGGAACTCTCCACAGTAGAGGCTCACCTCTCCCCCTCGCGGCGGCGCTCATGCAACCGTTTGGCTAGACGGATGGCTAGCTTCATTAGAGCCTCAAAATCACAGCGAATATCCAGCGACACTAACTCATCCTCAACCATTTCACTGAGCCCCTTGGTAAATGCCACCTTTAAAGCCTCCTAGTTCCAACCTGCGTCATTTGCCACAGAGCAAGGTCCCTGATGGAGATCCAGCAGTTGGGCCAAGGCGTTGCCACCATGATCTGGGTGATCAAAGACCGAGCTAAACTGCGTGATGAAGGAATCAAAGCTCAGATCCGTATGCAGGCAACTAGGAAAACGAGACTAGGACTACTAGGAAGCAATTAGCAAAGGAAAAAATGACTGGAAAGTCTAGGCACGATGCTTCGACAATCTGGCAGCGTGCTGACTCTGCCACGCTGCTTAAGACAAGAGGAGAATCAGTGGAAATCAGCTTCAGGTGCACCGTCTGCTTGCAGCACCGCCAGGCCACACCTCCACTGCAGACAAAGAGACAGTTAACAACACAAACAACTACAAAGCGAGACATAACAAACTAAATACTCACACAGACTATAACAATTATGTGGTTTGTTGGACTCTGATAGACAATGACAGAGAAATGGCTCATCCAATCACCTGCAAAATGTCAGCTCTCTTCCAAACAGTTTCCATGTATGGCTTCCCAGATGGTTCTTTGTAACAAGTAATCTGATAATCCGTTACATATGGGTTGATAACGCCAGACTAACACACCACATTGACCAACAGGCAAACATAATCTCCACTTTACCTTCTGTTAACCAGTTTAGCACTGTATTTATTTAGCAAATTTGACTGAGTTTTTCTTTGACCCCTAATACACTAAAAAACAAAAACAAAAACAAAACAAAAAAAACAATATTTAGCTATGCTTAAAGGTTTACTCTTGGCCCTGGAAACAATAAGAACAGTTCCAGTTCCAAGAAATAAAGTAAGTAACATTTTTTTAATATCAAATTAATATTGCTCTTTTGCATCCAAAAACTTATATAAATTTGGTGATAAAGCAGATAAATGTGGAGATATTTTTATCTTTTTTCACTGGTGTTACTTTTCATCTAGCACCTTTTTGTTTTGTGGTAGTTTTGGGAAAATCTAATTGATATTAACAGTGTGCATTTGCACCTGAACCCATCTTGAGACATCAGGAAAGAAATGCAGTAGGACTGTACACACCATAAGGAGGGGACAGGTTTTAAAGATGGAAGCAAGAAGAGGAGTCTTTGAGATGAGTGGTTGCCAGAACATCATCCTGATCACCAACAATACTGTTCCAAGAGAGCACATACACACAGTGGACAATGATTCTTTCTTATGGTGAAGCAAAGAGTTTTAGTTACTGTGAATTTATAGATTTAGAGTTTACAGACTGGACTTTAAGGTGGTGTTCGTGTAAATAATCTCAAGAGTCAGAGGCATGAATATGTTGATTGGAGGGGATGAGGATTGTAGGAATGGTTTCTTGGCTCTTGGTATTCCTGGTTCTGAGTGCAGGACAGGTGTGTAGCATTGTTGAGATGAAGAACACTCCCGTCAGGAACCTGAAGAGGAAATGGGTTTAGAGCTTTGAGAGCACTGTATGTGACAGGTGGCGCGCCTTTATTTCCTATTTAAGTTGAGCTGGTCCCACATTATTCCACACAGTATAAATCAAACTATAATATACACTAATTGTGTAATTCCTCTCAAGTTTATGTCTGACAGCACAAATCTTCCCAGATACAGCTTCTTAGACCAGAATACTATCAAAATATGAACTCTTGATATAATATTATTAGTGCTGTCAATTGATTCAAATATTTAATCACGATTAATCTCATGACTGTCATAGTTAACTTGCGATTAATTGCAAATTAATCACACATTTTTATCTATCCTAAATGTCCCTTGAATTATCATTTTATACTGTTATCAACATGGAAAAGTAGATAGGCTTGCTTTGTGCAAATGTTTTTTAATTGAAAACAACGTGTAGTGTTAAATTTCACAATAACATTCTCACTTTGAGCAGTCATTCACATTTGAATGAATCAAATCTCACACAATTTAACACTGTCAATAAACAGATGACAAAAAAATAAATACTTGGTTAGAAAAAAGCCCCTTTAACAACCCTTTGTAAGGGATCAAAACAGGGTGATCCAAAATAAAGTTACAAAGTGCACATCATTGTAAACTAGGACTCAGGCTATAGTGCAGTTAAACCACGGCTTAAACTTTCCTTTCTTATGTTTCCTTTGAACATAATAGCATCCATATGCCTCTGTCAAAAGCCATCCATTGTCGCCTGGTTTTGACAAGGAGGCGGCAGAGAATTCGCATTAGCTGTGTGTTGATGGCCGTGGCCATCAAGTGGTATTTCAGACTGGATGTGCTACAGTGATAATTCAGTTCACACCGACAATACACACAGATGACTTTGGTCTTGTCAGTTGACCCTGTTATGGCTGTGGTCTCGAGTATTTATTTTTTCTCCCCTTCTGATACTGCATCTTCTACCCCACTCTCACTCATGAGCCACACCTGCCTCTCATCAGCTAATCAGCCCGGCTTCTTAAGTTTATTTGTTTATTTGTTTATTTGTTTATTTGTTTGTGGATCCCCATTAGCTGATGCCTGGACGAACAGCTAGTCTTCCAGGGGTCCACACTCACAACATAATACAAAAAGTATACAAACAAGAATACATAATTAAAAAATGAAGTACATTAAAACAAGAAAAGATGAAAGCAGAAAAAAATAAATGACAGAGTTACAACAAATGAATTAACTCAAATTATCGTCAAGTGTGCTCTCAGTTTTCTCTTGAAACAATTCCTATCCCTGGCTTCGTGAATATATCTTGGGAGTAGATTCCATAAACTTGTGGCTCTATACAAGTCTGACTTCTTCAAAAAATTGGATTTAGGACATGGCAGAATTATATGCTCATTGCTGGCAGCTCTTGTGGAATGTGAATGAATGTCATTGGTGTAAATTGTATTTTGAGCAAGAAAGTGTGGAGATCGTTTTTTCACAACACTATAAAAATTGACCAATACATTCATTAAAATTCTTTTCTCAACATAGAGCCAGTCCAAATTGCAATGCATATCAAATGTACTCGTCAGAGGGGGACAGTTGAGAATAAGTCTGGCAGCCTTATTTTGTGCAACTTGTAATTTTCTTATTAACTGTTTAGACGCAGATGACCAGATAACTGAGCAATAATCCAGATGACACAAAACCAGAGAACGAACTGTTTGACAGAGCAGTGATGAAGGAATAAAAGGTGCACATTTCCTGATCATAGCAACTGCTCTTCCCATCTTCAGAACAATCTTATTTATATGTTCAGAGCAAGACAAAGTGTTATCAAGCCAGAGACCCAGTAGCTTTGCTTTTCTACATATTGAATCTGTTGACCATCTATTTGTAAATTCAGAACTGGATTCTTTGCCATATAACAATTAGATCCAAATATTATAGAGACCGTCTTTGATATATTTAATTTGAGTTTGTTCGTTTCTATCTAATTGAAGATGACATTAAGTTCTGATGATAGGGTATTATTCAATTCATCACAAGAAGATGAAGCATATTCCATGGTACAATCATCTGCATACATAGTCAAATCACACTTATTTAAAACAAGTGGGAGATCATTGGTGAATATCGAGAAGAGGAGTGGCCCAAGGCAACTACCTTGTGGAAGTCCACATTCAAGCTGTCTGCTGTCGGAGAAAGTGCCATTAAAAAATACTTTTTGTGTTCTGTTAAACAAGTAACTACTAACCCACATAAGAGTGGATGCTTTAAAACCATAGTAGTCAAGCTTCTTCCTTAACAGATCATGATCCACCAGATCAAAAGCAGCACTAAAATCAATTAATACTGCACCAACAAGCCTTGAATTATCCATGGCCGTTAGCCAATTGTCATTCATTTGTGTCAGTGCCGTGCAGGTAGAATAACCGACCCTGTATGCATGTTGGTGATTTGAAATTATTGTCCAAAAAGTAACTCTGGATCTGCTTATAAACTATCTTTTCCAACAGTTTACTAAGAACAGGCAAGATGGTAATAGGTCTACTATTGGGACCACTAAATGTACATTTAGTATCTTTGATCAGGGGAATTATTTTACCCATTTTCCACAATTTGGGACGTGCCACTGATTAAGCATCTATTGAAGATATGACAAATTGCTGAAGAAATGTGCGAAGCAGAGATCTTCAGCAATTTACTATCCAAAAAGTCAGTGCCGACTGATTGATTTTCCGGTAAAGATTTTAACATTTTTTCAACAGTAACAACATCAACCTCCTGGAATTCAAAAGTACAGTTTTTACCATTCATGATATGTTTTCTGATGAGCTCCTCAGAAACAGAGACTCCCGTAGAACCCATTTTATCTCTGATTCTAGACACCTTGTTAATAAAATAGTCATTAAAATAATTTGCAATATTCAAAGGTTGTGTTAAATAAACACCCTCAGATTCAATAAAAGAACAGACTTTTTCCTACCCATGATTTCATTCAGAACATTCCATAATTTCTTAGTGTCTTGACCACTATCCAGCAAGTCTCCTAATAAGCTCTTTTACTAACTCTATTTATCTTAGTAACGCTATTTCTCAACTTGCAGTAGTGCCTCCAGTCATCAATGGAACCAGTTAGGATAGAAATCTTCTTAGCTTTATCTCTTTGCACCATTATTTCTTTTAATGATTTAATAATCCAAGGGGCATTAATTGTTTTTGTTGTAAATTTCACCACTGGAGCATGTTTGTTAGCAATCGCCATAAAATAATTCATGAATGTATTCAGAGAAAGCTCTGCATCATCAATAGTGCATACATTAGTCAACGATATATTTTCAAGGTCAGCAAGAAAGGCGTTTTTATTAAAATATTTAAAATTTCTAGTTAGAACAACTTTAGCGCCTGCCTTAGGCAATTTGGTTTTCCTGGAGAATGCAACAAAGTTGTGGTCGCTGAAACCCACTGGGACTGAAACAGGTCTGGAGCACAGCTCAGAGTTGTTACTGTAAATATGATGTATGCAAGTTGAGGAAATAACACCATTTAGATTCACAGATACTCTAGTAGCTTGAGATATTAGCTGTGTTAATCCACAGGTGTCAGCCATTGACCTAAGTTTACTTTTCAGGGAGCATTTCTCAGAAAGCCAGTCAATGTTAAAATCTCCAAGCAAGTATATTTCTCTATTTTCTTCTGTAATATGGTCCATCATTTCACACATAGTATTGAGGTATTCCACATCAGAGTTAGGAGCTCTGTAACAACAGCCAACTAGAAAAGGTTTTAAATGTGGCAGATGGATTTGAATCCATATATCTTCAATGTTATCATACCTGACTTTACAAGGAAAATGACATCGAGTGTAAATTGCTACTCCACCTCCAAATTTATTTCTATCCTTTCTGTATATGGAATAACCATTAATGATCAACTCTGAGTCTAGAAAATCACTGTCTAGATGTGTTTCTGACACAGCAAGAATGTAAACTTTGTTTAAATACAGAGAAATACAGAGAGTTCATGAATTTTATTCCTGAGACTACAAATATTAATATGTGCAAAAATCAGACCCTTAGGTAGATTGTTAATTGACATGTGTATATGAAACAGAAGGGATGCACATTAGCAGGCATATATATAAGATGTTCATGTTTTCAGGTGGCTTTGGGGTACTGTTGCATGGCCGAATTATTAGTTTGTCAGGTCTCAAATAAGCAATTTCTCCTTTATCACATGCTTCTCTCATTTTGGGGAGCAGTTCCTTTCTTTTCAGACGGACTGCTTCAGTGAAGTCTTCATTAATATAGATCCTAGATCCTTTCAAGTTTTTGGCTCTACCCAAAACATCAGCTTTATCCTTATATCTCAGAAATTTTACCACAATGGATCTGGGTCTGTTGCTGCCAGCTACTGGTTTCCCAGTGCGGTAGGCTCTTTCAATTTCTATCTCCTTCTTTAGAAGAAGCTTATCCACGAGGACATTAATCATTCCCTCTGTATCAACCCAGGTCTCCCCAGGCTGCTCTGGAATACCGTCAAATACAGGATTGCTCCCACGAGAGTGACCGTCTAGGTACTCCATTTTGAATCGAATGCTCGTTTTAATTTCTTGCACTTCCCGTGTAATTGTGTCTAGTCTAGAGTTAATGGAGTCTAAAATTATTTTTACAAAACTTTTAAAATTGTCCTGTTGCTGCTGTAGAAGTGTTGAATACATGACTTTCTGCTGTTGCAGCATCTCTTTTACCTGAGCCAGCGAGACAACATTTTCGTCTGATTTCTCATCTCTCAAGTCAGCTTGCACTTTTTTTGGACCCATCTTTGAGGTGGCTACCGCTGAGATAGAAGGTTGGAACCCAACACTTATTCCACTCATCAGTCCAAAATAGGTTTTGTAATGAGGTGTCTGACAATACATTAAGATGTTAGAATTGAAACATAAAGTGTGATCACTTGAAAAACATGTTTTGAACTCTACTATGAGCATTGGAGGGTAAAAGTTATATAAGAGCAGGACCAGCTTAAGTAAAACCATATATGGTGATGTACATGTAGGGGTCCCTTAGACAAGGGCCCCGGATAGACCTGTCACATCCATCAACTTGTATACATAAAGCCAGCTAAGACAACACCGTATATGTGCAATAACATCTGTGAATGGTCGAAGTGTGTAGCAGATGTCATCTATATATCTAGGGATCAAGGAGAGAAGGATGAGAGATCCGACCGATTCGACCCAGGCTCTCCATCAGACTACCTGCGTCTGATCTGATACTAAGCTTGCTAATAAAAGTTCTCTTTAACCAAAGTTTGTATCAGCAGAGTTCTTTCTACACCATCATCACACTGTTGCTTGGTTCGACGAGGACCTGAAAATAAACTTTAGTAATGAGCTTACTAACCGGTCAAGCCGCAGCCTGATCTTTGGCCATCTCTAGTCAACACTCAGATATAACCACTGATTTCACTCTATTTTTGGAAGAAATAAAGAGAGTCTTTGATCATCCTGTAAAAGGCAGGCAAGCTGTGGGTCAACTGCTTGACCTACGTCAGGGTAGTCAGTCAGTCTCTCAGTATGCTATCACTTTTTGCAATCTAGCTGCAAAAAGTGGGTGGGGGGATCCTGCTCTACAGGCAGTATTTGTTAAAGGTTTAGTGGGAGAAATTAAGGATGTGTTGGCTGTTCGGGAAGATAGCCCCTCTCTTAACAGTCCTATTGATTTAGCTATCCGCTTAGATAACAGGTTGACGGAAAGACAGAGAGAGAGACTAGATAAGTCCAGAAGACGACCACCAGCCAATTTCCAGTCCACCCATACTGAATCCATGCTGACCGCCCAAGGCTCCACCTACGTCGCACTCGAAGCCCGACCTAGTCCTGCTGAGGAGCCCATGCAGCTAGGACGAGCCCACCTCACACTAGCCGAGTGACAGAGAAGGGTCCGAGAGAGGTTGTGCCTCTACTGCAGTCGAGATGGTCATTTTCTGAGACAATGCCCAGAGCTGCCAAAAGGTCAGGCTCGCCAGAAGGACAGGGGTCGCTGGTGAGCCGAATTTCTTCATCCTCCTCATTGCGGATCCAGGTTCAAGGTATGATACACGGAGCCCAGCAAACCCTCCCGGTCCAGGTACTAGTGGATTCAGGTGCTGATAACAATTTTATAGACATTGACTTTGTTAAGGCTCACAATCTTCCCATGTGTAAACTGACCTCATCTAAAGAGGTGGTAGCCAAACTGTTGGAATTAGTAACTCACAGAACAGCACCACTAAAGTTAATCATCTCAAGAAACCATCACGAGCACATAGAACTGTTTGAAATCTCCTCTCCACTCACCTCTATTATTTTGGGCATTCCCTGGTTAAAGCGACACAACCCACACATTGACTGGGCCACTGCCACCATCTGCGACTGGAGTACACACTGCCATGCACATTGCTACAGTCTGCAGTTCCCGCCAGGACCACCAACCCCGTCCAGCCTCCTGAGGTAATCGACCTGTCCAACGTTCCCCGTGAGTATCATGATCTCAAAAAAGTGTTTAGCAAAGACTCAGCTTGTTCTCTTCCACCACATCGACCCTATGATTGTGCCATAGACTTGCTCCCCAGGGCCCCCCTTCCCTCTGCCAGACTTTACAATCTTTCCAGGCCAGAGAGGGAGGCCATGGAAAGCCATATAAACAACTCTATGGCTGCCGGTCTCATCCGACCATCCTCTTCACCTGTAGTGGCGGGGTTTTTCTTCATAGAGAAGAAAGACAAGTCGCTCCGCCCCTGCATAGATTTCACCGGCTTAAATAACATAAGATGAGGAGAGGAGATGAGTGGAAGGCAGCTTTTAACACTCATCTCGGACACTTTGAGTATTTGGTCATGCCTTTTGGGCTGACCAACGCCCCCGCAGTATTTCAATCCTTGGTTAATGATGTATTAAGAGATTTATTAAACAGAGTGGTGTTTGTCTACTTAGACGATATACTCATTTTCTCTCGCACCCAGGAAGAACATGTTGAACATGTCCGAGATGTACTAAACAGACTATGTGAAAATAAGCAATATGGAAAAGCTGAAAAATGTGAGTTTCATGTTTTCACTGTTAGCTTCCTGGGCTATATTGTTGAGGGGCAACTCTGGGCTGACCCAGCTAAGGTGGCGGCGGTCAGGGAATGGCCAGTCCCAGGAGTTGCTAGCGGTGGTACTGGCCTTGCAGGAGTGGCGACACAGGTTGGAGGGGGCAGCTCAGCCTTTCGTGGTATGGACGGACCACAAAAATCTGGCTTACCTCCGTTTAGCTCAGCAGCTGAACTCANAGAATAACTGTTTTCAACTGACTGTGGATTATAAATTGAACTTTAAGTTCTTTCTCACTCAGTCTGCCACAATGAGGATGGGACTTTGAAGGAATTTAGGATGGAGTCATGGGTTCCTTCTTGTTTCCACACTTCTGCAGGAAGAGACAGGTTGTACTGGCCAGATAACTAATCTCTCTCCCTCTCCCAATTAGATGGCTAATAATTTAGCTACAGCTTTTTATTAGAGTTATATGTTCTAATGGTTGATTTTTTCTACTAATTGACTTTCAATTATTATCCACTAACTAGTTGAAAAAAAATGAAAATATTGGAGTAAAGGTTCAAGGTTTTTGCAAGAACATGATTCATTTAGACTTTAATAGACCAAACCCCATATGCCAAGAGTCGCTGAATGTTTTAGAAAAGTTTTGAAAACATATATTAGCAGCAGACACATAGCTCTTTTTATTTAGTGTATAGTTAACAGTGTTGAGTTGTTAATGTCTTTACTTCTTGAATTAAGACATAGTTACATGTTGAAAGCCCACCTATGCATTCAACATAGTATGTACACTTATTCCACTGTTTAAGAAGGAACGCTACTGTAGGTCCTTCATTCCAGCCACTGTCAGACTGTTCAAGTCCAGCATCATTTAAGGTAGTACTGTGTTTAAGTTTCACATTACAAACCTACTTTTTGCACTACTCCATTAACATTTGCTAATATCCATGCAATATTATATATGTTTTTACTGTGCTTAGATATTTTTTTACTGTGTTACCATATCTTATATTGTCATATATTGTCTTCACTCCAGCGTAGTAGCTGCAGCTAGCCAACTAGCTGAACTCTAACAGCAAGGAAGGTTGCATGGGTCAAGGTTGAACATGCAAGGAAGGCTGGTCATAAAGAAGTGTTCCAAGGTCCTTATGCCGTCTTATGATCGATGGCTGTACCATGAATAACAAGCATTCACTCTTATAAACACATGAGTTTTTGAAGAAGTTTTAAGATATGTTAAAATTTTTGCTACCTTAAAAATTCCGTCACATAAAGACCTGTGTTCTTTAAAAGTTCAGGAACTCCATTTCATGTTTCAACTAGAGAAATGACATTTGTCTCATGTCTATTAACGCCAGGGGTTTACAGGACATTGTTACATTCTGAGGCTGGGTTTTGGACTCAGAAGCAGACTCAGATGTGAAAAAAAATAAACAATTTATTGTAAACAAAGAATGATTCCAGATGCATAGGTGAATGGTAACGTGAGAGTTTCAGTGAGCAACTGGTGAGGCAAGGGGTCCAGAGATGGAGAACAGACCCATAGTGCGCTGCGGCACTAAATGTTTGGGTGGAATGAGTACTTGTGGAGAGGGGTGGCTAATGGTGGTGGAGGCACTGGTGAAAGCACGGTGGTGGAGGTTGCAGACTTGAAGCTGGATGCTGGTGGTGGCAAGGTGGCTGGGATGCTGGCACTGGAGAATAGTGTAGGTGGACTCACTGACAAGAACAGGGAAAAGACAGGTGGTTATTTGGGTGAAGAACACAACATAGATTTGCAAGCATAGATAATTAGTTTCTCAAGTGACACTAGTGAACAGCCAACAATACCAGTGAGTGGCAGAAATAATCTGGCAAGGAGTCCTCTGCTGTCCACAGTCTTTATCCCATCTGGAATTGTGATTCACACCAGCTGTGTTGGAGCCAGTGTTATATATGGTGGTGTAATTAGGACTCAAACGCAGACTCAGATGCGGAGTGACCTGTTAACAATTTATTGCACAACAGTGTTCTTTCAGATACTCAGATGAATGGTGGGAGTGAGAGTTGTGTGAATGGCGAGGAAGGCACAGGATCTGAAGGTGATGAGTAAGTTTTAATAGATTTGAGACTTCAGGCCTGGCTCAACCCCCTCTGACTCCTCTGCTGTCTGTCCTGGACGACCACCATCAACCACTCCCCACTACCCCCCTCCTTCTCCTTCTCCTCCTTCTTACACCCCCTCATCCTGTTGTGTGAGCCCTCTTCATACCTCCTCAGACTGCCAGACTGACTTTACTCCCCAACCTGAGGACTACACCCCTCCCCCACCTGTCACCTCCACAGTGTGCTTCACTGCTGACCAGGTGAGAAGACAGCTGATAAGACTCCACTCTAACAAGGCACCAAGCCCTGATGGTGTCAGCCCCAGGGTGCTCAAAGCCTGTGCCCCCCAGCTGTGTGGAGTTCTTCACCATGTCTTCAACATAAGTCTAAGTCTCCAGAGGGTCAGTATGCTTTGGAAGACGTAATGCCTCGTTCCTGTGCCAAAGACATCATGGCCCAGGGCCTCAAAGGACTACAGACCTGTGGCACTGACCTTCCACATTATGAAGACCCTGGAGAGACTTGTCCTGGAGCAGCTCCGGCCCATGGTCAAGCCACTCTTGGACCCCCTTCAGTTCGCCTATCAGCCAGACTTGGAGTTGAGGACGCCTTCATTTACCTGCTTAATCGTGTCTACGCCCACCTGGACAAGCCGGTGAGCACTGTGAGGGTTATGTTTTTTGACTTCTCCAGTGCATTTAACGCCATTTGTCCAGCTCTACTGGGTGACAAACTGACAGCTATGCAGGTGGATGCCCCCCTAGTGTCCTGGATTGTGGACTACCTGACTGGCAGACCACAGTACGTGCGCCTGCAACACTGTGTGTCAGACAGAGTGGTCAGCAACACTGGGACCCCACAAGGGACTGTTCTCTCTCCCTTCCTCTTCACCCTCTACACCACGGACTTCAACTATTGCACAGAGACCTGCCATCTTCAGAAGTTTTCTGATGACTCTGCAATAGTTGGATGGATCAGTAAGGGTGATGAGGATGAGTACAGGGCTGCTGTGGACAACTTTGTCACATGGTGTGAGCAGAACCATCTGCAACTAAATGTGGCAAAGACTAAGGAACTGGTAGTGGACCTGAGGAGAACCAGGGCACTGGTGACCCCTGTTTCCATCCAGGGGGTCAGTGTGGACATTGTAGAGGACTACAAGTGACTGGGGGTACATATTGACAATAAACTGGACTGGGCAAAGAACATTGACGCTCTCAAGTAAGGGCCAGAATCGTCTCTATTTTCTGAGGCGACTGAGGTCCTTCAACATCTGCTCAGGATTTTCTATGAGTCTGTGGTGGCAAGTGCTATTCTCTACACTGTTGCATGCTGGGGCAGCAGGCTGAGGATAGCGGACACCAACAGACTCAACAAACTGATCCGCAAGGCCAGTGACGTCGTGGGCTATGGACTATCCTGGACAATGTCTCACACCCACTTCATGATGTGCTGGCCAGGCACAGGAGTACGTTCAGTGAGAGACTCATCCCACCAAAACTCAAGACTGAATGCCACAGGAAATCATTCTTGCCTGTGGCCATCAACCTGTACAACTCCTCACTCTGAATGGCCCTTGGACTTTTCACTGCCTGTTCTGATACATATTTGACCAATTAAATTTTGCACATCCTACTGTACATACTATGTTTATTTTCTCAGTATATATATTTAGTTTTATATTTGTTGTATATTTTGTTTTATATATATATTCTTAGTATAAATATTTTGTTTTTAATATTTGCTTTTATGTATATATTTTTTCTTTCTCTTTTTTTTCTTTTCTAATTTCATTCTAATTCTATAATTCTATCTTGTAAGGAGCACCTGCAACAAAAACAATTTCCCCTCGGGGATCAATAAAGGAATGCTGATTCTGAATCTGGATCCAGAGGATGTAGCTGAGAACAGTGTACTGGATTAATCCAGGCTGGACGAGATGACACGTGGTGGTGAGGCACTGGTGAGAAACACTGGTGGCAGTTGCGGGCTTGAGACTGGTGGCTGAGTGAGGTTGAGTGGAGAGGAGGCAGGGAGGCTGGTGCTAAAAGCTGGAATCAGAATCAGAATCAGAATCAGAATCAGATATACTTTATTGATCCCCGGGGGAAATTTTTTTTTGTTACAGGTGCTCCTTAAAGGAATAGAAGAAATAGAAGAGATGAAGAAGAGCTATATCTCTTCTTGAAAAGAATGACTTTTTGGTGCAGTAAACTCTATTAGGGTAACTGTCATAATTTCTACCTTGTATTTTTAAGATTCAGTAAGAACTAGAATTTCTTAGGCAAAAGTAAACATTTTATTAACGTAATAAATGAATTGTGGGGGAAGAGTAAGTTTTATTATGGTTTTCCTCATACTATTTACATGTTTAAATGTTGTATGTACATAAACCTAGAAATACTAAGTAAACTTTAGACTGAAAGTATAGTGTGTTTTGAATCTGCACGTGTGTTTTGATGTGCATGCAAGACGCATGCGCACAATACCCGGTGTTAAGGATCACAGAGCCAGTTGTAGCATGCACGACAGTCATTTTGCAGGTAAGTTGATACCTTTCTGTTTTAAGTTCGTGATAATATATGGGTCCGCGTGTATTTTGATAGTTCGCAAGATATGTTACTGTTCACTTGTTAATTTAAAAAACAAATGGGAGAGCTGCAGTGTTTTCAGGATAAAAAGAACTAAAGTTAGGCTATTAAAAAGTATTAAGTAAGAATAAAAAAAGCCCAACATAAGTTTTTAAAATACACATTACCAGACTGAAGCGTCAGAGGTCTTTGAGAGCACCAGTGTGCGGACAAAGAGACTTCGCCAGCGGGCAATCGTGACTAGCAGCTAGTTAGCATGGCTAGTATCTTTAGCATAGCTGTACCGTGCGGTGTGTTGCCCGCAGTAACTTAGCAGTGTGCGAGTGATACTTTCAATAACAAACGTGTCTGTTTTAGTATCGACATCAGTCTACGCTAGTTTGGGGTGAACTTTTTTGTGACAATAGACAGTTATCTTGTTAGTTAAAAGACCTATTCACCACCGGTTGTCTGCTTCCGCCTCAGAACTACGGTTATGTAAATCAGTGTGCCCCTTCCGCACTCGCACGGCTAAACTTAGACCTCATGAGAGCATTAGAGGTGCACCTTAATGATGGCAGAAGCTGAACGTGATTTTTGTTGTGCAGATACATAACATCACTCTCTGTTGACTAATGTTAATACATGCACAAGTTACTGTAACAGCAGGGCAGAGGGAGGTAACAGATAATTAAATAGTAATCATTTTTAGTTTAATTTTAATTTATATCTAGCAGATGGGACCACTACTACAGAAAATTGCAGATGAGCATGAGGCTAACCTCTTAACAGTATAAAGTTCTCTAGTCTACATTTTTAAGTTTGCTGTTTTTTACCAGTATATGTAACTTAACTGAACATCTACCAAGTGAAAAGCCCCTTGTATGAGTTTAGTCTTGTCAGTTATGTCATTTCTCTTAAACAGGTGTAATTAGGTGGAAATGTTACATTCATGAAGCTAATCTGTGATTTGTTCATTTTAAAAAAGTCTTATTAACATGTTTCTATCTATCAACAGGAAGCAGAATAGAATATTATTCTCATCATTCAGGTAAGTAGAAAATAATGTATGCATAATAGTGTTTTGTTATTTTCCCTTATTCATCCCTTGTAACATAATATAAAATTGTGGCTGAATATTTTAGACCGTTGTTTTAATATCACAAATTGTTTCTGTTCATTTTCAGGGTGCCCTTATTGCCAATGGACTCAGTGGACACCTCTTCCAAAAGTTGTTTTGAGCGTGTGTGTGTGTGTGTGTGTGTGTGTGTGTGTGTGTGTGTGTGTGTGTGTGAGATCAGGTATTTATCACATTGTGGGGACAAAAATCTGTTTACACAGTCACATTGTGGGGACTCACCTGCCTTATGGAGACAAAATGCAGGGTGAATACTGAGGATAGGGTTGCGGGTTAGGTAAGGTTAGGTTAGGTTAGGTTTAGGGTTAGGAATAGGCACACAGTGGTTATGGTTAGGGTAAGGCTCCAGGAAATGAATGTGTGTGTGTGTGTGTGTGTGTGTGTGTGTGTGTGTGTGTGTTAAACATTCTTGAATATCTGATAGATGAATATCATATTTCTGTAATGACCGTTGAAACTCTGTTTCAGAGGGTTGTAAGGTTTTCACTGCATTTTTGAAAAGAACTATTCCAGATCTATATGTACAAAATTATTGGGACACCAATCTAATATGATCTAATACAACAGCTCTGCCGTAAATTCTACTTTTATGAAGCTTCTACATGTTCAGTTTTTGTTGACATTGTCAGAAAGGTGATAATTCTACTTTATGTTTATTTCTGAGGTTGTGGTGGATGATGCTGTTGTACTGGAGTGCATTATATTGAGTGGTCCTAATATTTAATTGTATTGTAATTTAGTTGTGTGATATGTGATAAATATATAGTAAATGTATTGAGTAATGGTTAAATCTATTTGATAAATATTAACAAAAGAAAATTGGCAACAATTACATAAGTATATTGAGTATATAAGTTAATGCAACCAAGTAAATGAAAATGTCAAGCATATATATAAAATTTATTGAAACTTCTGAGAAAAATGATATTCCTGCCTATGAAAAAACAAGTAGAGTTAATTGTTTAAATAAATGTAACTTAAAACGTTTGATGTAATTAAGTAACATTTACCGAATATCTTCACAACTGTTAAGTTTTGTGCTAAGTGAAACTTACTTGATACTGGCAAGTGAGTGTTACTTGATATTACAGCATTGAAATTTTCTTAAAGCATTTGCATGCAATTTGTTACAATAGATTTTTAAGTAAATCTAATGAGTTGTTTTTTTCAGTGGATATAGAAGAGAAAGAAGAGATAAACAATTAAAGTTGCAATTAAAAAGTGCAATTAAAAAGAAAAAAAATACATACATACAAAAAACAAAATATATATACAGATAACTATCACAGTCTGCCAGCTCCTTATCCGCTGCCACTCTCTCCCTCCTGCTCAGTCAGTGCACACCTGCCGCTAATCACAATCAGTGCCATACTTAAACGACTTCTTCACACTCACTTTTCGCCAAATTGTTCTTAGCCCTCATGCAAGACCCTCCAGCGTATACTTTCGGACAGATTCCCCGGTTTCGACTCAGCCTGCCTTTGACCTTGTCTGCTCTCCTGTTTCCCTGTAAGGACCCCTGTTCTGTGAGCCTGACTACGAGTTTTGTCTTGCCCCCTCTGGACCACAGTATCTGTGAGACTCACGTGCTTCTCCGTTCAGTCGGTGCTGCATTTGGATCCTGGTATCTCCACTACAGATAACTTAACAAAATATATATACAGATAACTAAACAAATATATATGTACAGATAACTAAACAAATATATATACTGAGACAAGGGCCATTCAGAGGGAGGATTTGTACAGTTTGATGACCACAGGCAGGAATGATTTCCTGTGGCATTCAGTCTTGCATTTTGGTGGGATGAGTCTCTCACTGAAAGTACTCTTGTGCCCGACCAGCACATCATGAAGTGGATGTGAGAAGTTGTCCAAGATAGTCCATAGCTTAGTCAGCATCCTCCTCTCTGACACCACCGTCAGTCAGACTCCATACCCACAACGTCACTGGCTTTGTGGATCAGTTTGTTGAGTCTGTTGGTGTCCACCATCCTCAGCTTGCTGCTCCAGCATGCAAAGCATAGAGAATAGCACTAGCCACCACAGACTCATAGAAATTATTGAGCATAGTCCGGCAGATGTTGAAGGACCTCAGTCGCCTCAGAAAATAGAGAGAATTCTGGTCCTTCCTGTAGAGAGCGTCAATGTTCTTTGCCCAGTGCAGTTTATTGTCAATATATACCCCAAGTTACTTGTAGTCCTCCACAATGTCCACACTGACCCCCTGGATGGAAACAGGGGTCACCGGTGCCTTGATTCTCCTCAGGTCCAATACCAGTTCCTTAGTCTTTGCCACATTTAGTTGCAGATGGTTCTGCTCACACCATGTGACAAAGTTGTCCACAGCAGCCATGTACTCATCCTCATCACCCTTATTGATACATCCAACTATTGCAGAGTCATCAGAAATAAAGAGGAAGGGAGAGAGAACAGTCCCCTGTGGGGTCCCAGTGTTGCTGACCATTCTGTCTGACACACAGTGTTGCAGGTGCACATACTGTGGTCTGCCAGTCAGGTAGTCCACAATCCAGGACACTAGGGGGGCATCCACCTGCATTGCTGTCAGTTTGTCACCCAGTAGAGCTGGACGAATGGTGTTACATGCACTGGAGAAGTCAAAAAACATAACCCTCACAGTGCTCACCAGCTTGTCCAGGTGGGTGTATACACGATTAAGCAGATAAATGATGGCGTCCTCAACTCCAAGTCGGGGCTGATAGGCGAACTGAAGGGGGTCCAAGAGTGGCTTGACCATGGGCCGGAGCTGCTCCAGGACAAGTCTCTCCAGGGTCTTCATAATGTGGAAGGTCAGTGCCACAGGTCTGTAGTCCTTTGAGGCCCTGGGCCGTGATGTCTTTTGCACAGGAACGAGGCACGACATTTTCCAAAGCACGCTGACCCTCTGGAGACTTAGACTTATGTTGAAGACATAGAGAAGAACTCCACACAGCTGGGGGGCACAGGGTCCAAGAGTGGCTTGAGTGTGGGCCAAGAGTGTGGCAGAGCAGCTTATATACTGCACTGATTGCTATGAGTCTCAGGTGTGTAATCAGGCGCTAGACAAGGGCACTGGTGAGCAGATGAGGAAACAATGGCAGCAGGTCAGAGAACTGAATATACTTTAACACTATAAACTGTTTTATGCAAACCCCAAAGAAAAGAAATTTATACATGAGGGCTTAAAACAATTGGCCCGTGTCACTTGGCGTGAGCAATCCTGCAGACCCCAGAACAGCTTGTGCCATATAAGCTTCTGAAACAGAGCGGACAAGCGGCAGCAACCAGCCGCACTGGACCAAGGCGGAGTCCACTCCAACCTGACCAAACCCCGACACAGAGCCAAAAAGGAACGAAACTAAACAGAGAAAACAAAAGAAAAAGAACCAAAACAGCAGTGCAGCCCAGAGAGTGGTGGTGGCGGGCCAGACAATTAGGCACCCTAGGCAACCGGAGGATGTGAGCCTCGGATGTGTGGCTCAAACACACAGCTAGAGCTGCAGGTAACCGTGCACAGCACAGCGGGGTGCCAGCAGATCACTCTTCTTTCCCCGGCCGCAGCAATCAGCCACAGTGAGTGGAGAGAATAGTACGCCCCAATGGTGATCACAACACTAGACTGTCCAAACACAATGCTGCCTGCCAAGCCACAGCTACCACAGGAGTAAGTGAGGAGCCAATGAGAGGAAGAGCCACTGTCACACACCTGGATATAAAGGTGAGCATGGCACCACCCAGTGATCCCGGTGCCTGCACCACTGGTGCAGTGCCCAACGGTGGCCAGGAGGGAAACAACTTCCGGACACAAGAACTTAACTCGAGCAATTATGACTTAAACAGACTTAATTGAACTGAACTGACTAAACCAAGACAAACCAAAACAAATTTAACAAAGACAAAGCCTACCCAACCAACTGCACACAACATATATATATATTGGCTGATCAGACCATTTGGAAAACAAATGGGATAATAAAACAAACATTACTAACTGGACAACAAATAACCCAGGAATATTTCAATAATAAAGACTAAACCAAAGCACCACAAACCCTACTATAAATTAAAGAAAGAAAGAAAATCTTATCCTAAACCCTCCTAGAAATTGCAGCTGCAGGTGGAAAGAATGTCACCTCAGTCAGAATTGGAACCACAGTTCCCAGTGGATTTTAATGGCAACTCTCTATAGCAATGTAATGTAATGTCTGTAAATTCATTGCATGCAGGAGGAAGAATCATCCATAATTCAATTCAATTCAATTCAATTCAATTTTATTTGTATCATACCAAATCACAAAGAAGTTGTCTCAGGACAATTTCCATATAGAGCTGGTACAGACCAAGTTCTTTTATCTACAGAGACCCAACAATTCCCTCATGAGCAAGCACTTGGCGACAGTGGTGAGGAAAAACTTAAAAACATCCATCCATCCATCCATCCATCCATCCATCCATCCAGGGCCGGGTCGCAGGGGGAGCAGCCTGAGCAGGGACGCCCAAACTTCCCTCTCCCTGGACACTTCCTCCAGCTCTTCCGGGGGGACCCCGAGGCGTTCCCAGGCCAGCCGAGCGACATAGTCGCGCCAGCATGTCCTGGGTCTTCCCCGGGGCTTCCTCCCGGTGGGACATGCCTGGAACACCTCCCTTGGGAGGCGTCCAGGGGGCATCCAATAGAGATGCCCAAGCCACCTCAACTGACTCCTCTCGATGTGGCGGAGCAGCGACTCTACTCTGAGCTCCTCCCAGGTGACAGAGCTCCTCACCCTATCTCTAAGGGAGCGCCCTGCCACCCTGCGGAGGAAACTCATTTCAGCCGCTTGTATCCGGGACCTCGTTCTTTCGGTCATGACCCAAAGTTCATGACCATAGGTGAGGGTAGGAACGTAGATTGACCGGTAAATCGAGAGCTTTGCCTTTCCCAGATGGGATAAAGACGGCGAACAGCAGAGGGCTCGTCGCCAGATTATTTCTGTCTCTCAGTTGTATAGTCGGCTCTCTAAGTGTGCTCTAGTGAACTCAAGAAAATACTCTTTAGGAAGATAGATCGTGTAAGCCTTGTGATTTCTCACCAGCTCTTTTGTTCTTGCCGCTGGACCCCGCTCAGCCACCTGCCTCGAGCCCGCACCGCCACTTGTGTTTCTCACCTGCACCTCACAACCATGTGTCATCTTGCCCTACGGAGACTCTTTGTCATAACACTGCACTCCACTATGTCCTCAGGATCCACTCGTCTCCTCCTGATCCTGTGCTGTCCTCACCACTCAATGAACTCTCGATCATACCATTCACTTGAGTGTCTGCAAGAACATTGTGCACAATAAACCAGGGGCAGGGCTTGTGGACAGGCAAGCCAGGCAGTTGCTTGGAGCCCCCGGCCACTAGGGGGGCCCCGGCCACTTATTTACAACAACGATTATTGATTGGCTTGGGCTTTCAGGGACCTCTGTTGGTCACTGGACCTCACTCTGAGAACCACTAATCTATTTTTGCATTTGAGATGAATACTGAATTAATCTCAAATGTCCCAGATATTGTACATTTATGTGTGCAAAAACCAAATTTTTGCAGTGTACCAGGCATTTCTTGCTTGGAGCACCAAGAGACCCTAGCAACGCCACTGCGCAAAACCAGTGAAGACTGAGGCGACATTCTGTAAGTGTTAACTTCTTTTTTTTCACTCAAAAAATAAACATTTATATTGTACATGACACAAAGTCCTGCAACTCGATACTTACACAAGTACACTCACACAATAAATAAACTAAAAAACACACTGAAATACCTGAGAAACTACAGAATTCCAAGTGCAAGATGTCACTATATTAACAACTGTTGAATTATCTAGTAAATGATACTTCACTTTTTCACTTTTTTTGTGTGTGTGTGTTTTGTGTGTCTGGAAATGACCATGGAGAAGGTGTTTGTCGACCCATCATAGTACAGATTCAGTGAATCATTCACTTGTACTGTATTTCCATGTAGAAATATTCATGACTGCGGTCAATAAATTTTTATTGTACATCTGTAAAATGTTTCATGTGAATTCATGTATAATACAATATTTACAATATTTGATTCAAAAAAATTTTGCTATATGTTCAGAAAAAAAAAATCTGAATCTGTGATATTGGCTGACTATATTTAGTTTATTATGGTGTATGAACAGTGAAGTTCAGTAGATTATTACAGATAAAATTCACTGCTCTATCCCCCATAGCTGTATTCAGCCCTGTAAATGTTGTATGCGTTCTGCAGCGAGAACACATTTAGGTCAACAGGCTCTAAACCTGGATGGTCGATCATGCATGTAGGCCTTTCATCCATCTTTATGCATAAGGTCAGGTTAGTATCTGCAGTGGCATGTTACACTGCAATCATAAGTATAGGTAAAGATAACGTGACCTGTGGCACCTCCTGGCAGTATATGTTCTCAGGCTCTGACTGCATTGTTGCACAGTTTCCACATGTGCACCTATACAAACATTCATTCATTCATCTTCTATACCCCTGATTATCCCTTTCGGGGTTGGGGGGGGCTGGAGCCTATCCCAGCTGTCAACGGGCGAGAGGCGGGGTACACCCTGAGCCGGTCGCCAGCCGACTGCAGGGCAACACACACACAAGCATTCACTCTCACATTCACACCTAGGGACAATTTAGAGTCACCAATTAACCTAATAAGCATGTTTTTGGTCTGTGGGAGGAAGCCGGAGTGCCCGGAGAGAACCCACGCATGCACGGGAAGAACATGCAAACTTCACACAGAAAGGCCCCCGCCTGACCCGGGGGATCGAACCGGCAACCTTCTTGCTGTGAGGCACGCGCACTACCTGCTGCGCCACCGTGCTGCCCCTATACAAACAAATAAAAAAAAAAAACAAAAAAAAAAACACTTCATGTATGTCTAAAGCTAATGAAATAAGAAACCTTGCATACCAGTATTTGCAACCAATAATAGCACCCACATTTTAGATTTTAATGCGCGTGCTCTTGCTAGCTACTTTTTCTCAGCCTGAGGTGCTGCTCAGCGGTGTCCTCTGTGTGCGCTCTGCCCATTCATGTTTAAATGACGAGGAGCGCTGGAACTAACAGCGCAGTTAGACCCCCTCCTCTTTATGTAAACAACAAGGACCTTCGGACTCTCTGCTTTCATATGATACCAGACGCGTGGTTTGGTGAAATCAGCAGACGCACTATAGTGGACATATACTATTTTCGTGTTTTCGTTACATGCCCATATAATTTCTTGGGGTATGAATTATGTTTTGCTTGGGTGGAAATGCTTGGTAGAGGTTTTTAGCGGAGTTTCTCCCCTTCATTCTGGTATGTTACAAGCTAGGATTGTTTCTTCCTAGAGTGAGCATTGACCATCTGAACTACGTGCATCTCACACCGTATTAAACAGTCTGTTCATTGCCGCCATGTCCGCTACTTTCACATGGGTAGTGCTACGTGAGTCTATGCTCTCCCCGTTACCATGGAAACAGTTTATGGGTGGGGCATAGGCATGAGCTGCAGCTCATTTTGCATTTAAAGCTTCGTCATCAAAATCATCAACCTGTATTCTAGACCCCATCCCAATTAAGCTGCTTTAAGAGGTTTTACCTTTGACTCTTCTTTATTAGACATGATTAATCTGTCTTTATCAGCAGGCTACATACCACAGTCCTTTAAAGTAGCTGCAATAAAACCTCTACTGAAAAAGCCTACTCTTGATCCAGGGGTTTTAGTCAACCATAGACCGATATCCAACCTTCCCTTTCTCTCAAAAAATCTTGAGAAAGCAGTTGCTAATCAGCCGTGTGACTTTCTACACAACAATAGTTTATTTGAGGATTTCCAGTCAGGATTTAGAGTGCATCATAGCACAGACAGAGCACTGGTTAAAGTTACAAATGACCTTTTAATTGCATCAGACAAAGGACTTGTCTCTGTACTGGTCTCACTAGATCTTAGTGCTGCATTCGACACCATTGACCATGGCATCCTATTCCAGAGACTGGAACACTTCATCTTCTCTGGGCACCATCACCTTATCGTGGTGGAGAGGTTTGTGTGTACCGATGAACCTGAGGGCTATGTTGTCTGGAGCCTAGTGCTCCTGGTAGGGTCTCCCATGGCAGATTGGTCTCAGGCAAGGGTCCAGACTAAGAATGGTTCATACAGACCCCATGACAGAACAGCGAAGAAGAGGTGATACCCGGCCCGGAGGAAGCCCAGGGCCCCCGTCTGGAGCCAGGCCCAGACGGAGGGCCTGTCAGTGAGCGCCTGGTGGTTGTGCTTGCCACGGAGCCCAGCTGGGCATAGCCCGAAAGGATTACGTGGCACCCTCATCTTTATCCTGTGGGCCCACCACCTGCAGGAGAAACCGCTGGGGTCGGGTGCGCTGCCATATGGGTGGCAGTGAAGGCAGGGGATCTCAACAGACCAGACCTGGACAGCAGAAGCTGTCTCTGGGGATGTGGAATGTCACCTCTCTGTGGGGGATGGAGCCGGAGCTTGTGAGTGAGATGGAACGCTACCAGTTGGATCTGGTGGGGCTCACCTCTATGCACAGCGTCAGCTCTGGAACCATTCTCCTGGATAGGGGTTGGACTCTGTTCTTCTCCAGAGCCGCCCAAGGTGTGAGGCGCCGGGCAGGTGCAGGGATACTAACAAATCCTCGGCTGAGTGCCGCTACGTTGGAGTTTACCCCAGTGGATGAGAGGGTCGCCTCCCTACGCCTTCGGGTTATGGGGGGGGGGGGGGGGGGGACTCTAACTGTTGTTTGTGCATACCCACCGAACAGCAGTTCAGAGTATTCGGCCCTCTTGGTGACCCTGAGTGGAGTCCTGCATGGGGCTCCGGTAGGGGACTCCATAGTCCTTCTGGGGGACTTCAACACACAAGTGGGCAATGATGGAGACACCTGTAGAGGCATGATTGGGAGAAATGGCCCCCCTGATCTGAACCTGAGTGGTTCTTTGTTACTGGACTTCTGTGCTAGTCACGGACTGTCCATAATGAACATCATGTTCGAACATAAGGTTGCTCATTAGTGTACATGGTACCAGAGCGCCTTAGGTCGAAGGTCAATGATTGATTTCGTTATTGTATCATCTGACTTGAGGCCGCATGTTTTGGACACTCGTGGGAACATCTGGAGGAGGCCCCTGTCCGAGACATCTTCAACTCATATCTCCGGCAGAGCTTTTCTGGCATCCCTGTGGAGGTTGGGGGCATCGAACCTGAGTGGGCGATGTTCAAAGCTTCCATTGCTGAAGCTGCGGCGGAGAGCTGTGGTCTAAAGGCCTCAAGGGGCTGTAACCCTCGAACACCGTAGTGGACACCGGTGGTCAGGGAAGCTGTCTGACTGAAGAAGGAGTCCTTCCGGGATATGTTATCTCGGAGGACTCCAGAGGCAGTTGCAAGGTACCGACAGGTCCGACATGCAGCAGCTTCTGCCGTAGGGGAGGCAAAGCAGTGGGTATGGGAGAAGTTCAGAGCAGCCATGGAGAAGGACTTTCGGTTGGCACCAAGGTGTTTCTTGAAAACCGCCCGGAACCTCAGGAGGGGGAAACGGGGAACCATCCAAGCTGTGTACAGTAAGGATGGTACACTGTTGACCTCTACAGAGGAGGTAGTTGGGCGGTGGAAGGAGCACTTTCAGGAACTCCTGCATCAGACCGATACGCCCTCTATTGTAGAGGCAGAGCCGGAAGCTGATGGCGGATCATTATCAATTACCCTGGTGGAAGTCATTGAGGTAGTTAAACAACTCCGCAGTGGCAAAGCCCTGGGGATTGATGAGATCTGCCCTGAAATGCTGAAGGCTCTGGGTGTTGAGGGGCTGTCTTGGATGACACATCTCTTCAACATTGCGTGGAAGTCTGGGACAGTGCCTAGGGAGTGGCAAAGTGGGGTGGTGGTCCCCTTGTTTAAAAAAGGGGACCAGGGAGTGTGTGCCAATTATAGGGGTATCACACAACTCAGTCTCCCTGGTAAAGTCTACTCCAAGGTGTTGGAAAGGAGGATTCGGCCGATAGTCGAACCTCAGATTGAAGAGGAACAATGTGGATTCCGTCTTGGCCGTGGAACAACGGACCAGCTCTTTACTCTCGCAAGGATCCTGGAGAAGCCCTGGGAGTATGCCCATCCAGTCTACATGTGTTTTGTGGACTTGGAGAAGGCATATGACTGGGTCCCCCGGGAGATATTGTGGGGGGTGCTGCGGGCGTATGGGGTGAGGGGGCCACTTCTTAGGGCCATCCAGTCTTTATATGCCCAAAGCAAGAGCTGTGTTCAGATACTCGGCAGTAAGTCGGACTTGTTTCTGGTGGGGGTTGGCCTCTGTCAGGGCTGTGCCTTGTCACCAATCCTGTTTGTGATATTCATGGACTGGATATCAAGGCGTAGTTGGGGGGAGGAGGGTCTGCAGTTCGGTGTGCTGAGGGTCTCATCACTGCTTTTTGCAGATGATGTGGTCCCGTTGGCATCATTAGTCTGTGACCTCTGGCACTTACTGTATTGGTTCACAGCCGAGTGTGAAGTGGCTGGGATGAGGATCAGCACCTCTAAATCTGAGGCCATGGTTCTCAGCAGGAAACCGATGGACTGCCTACTCCGGGTAGGGAATGAGTCCTTGCCCCAAGTGAAGGAGTTCGAGTACCTCAGGGTCTTGTTCACGAGTGAGAGGACAATGGAACGTGAGATTGGTTGGAGAATCGGAGCAGCGGGGGCGGTATTGCGTTCGCTCTACCGCGCTGTTGTGACAAATCGAGAGCTGAGCCAGAAGGTAAAGCTCTCGATCTACCGGTCAATCTTCGTTCAGACTCTCACCTATGGTCATGAGGGCTGGATCATGACTAAAAGAACTAGATCGCGGGTACAAGCGGCCGAAATGGGTTTCCTCAGGAGGGTGGCTGGCGTCTCCCTTAGAGATAGGGTGAAAAGCTCAGTCATCCGAGAGCCGCTGCTCCTTTGTGTTGAAAGGAGCCAGTTGAGGTGGTTCAGGCATCTGGTAAGGATGTCCCCTGGGTGCCTCCCCAGGGAGGTGTTCAGCTGAGAGGAGACCACAGGGAATACCCAGGACTAGGTGGAAAAATTATATCTCCACACTGGCTTGGGAACGCCTCGGGATCCACCAGTCAGAGCTGGTTAATGTGGCCCGGGAAAGGGAAGTTTGGGGTCCCCTGCTGAAGCTGTTGCCCCCGTGACCCAACCCCTGATAAGCGGTGGATGATGAGATGAGATGAGATGAGATGAGATGAGATGAGATGAGATGAGATGGAACACTTCATTGGCATTAAGGGAACTGTGCTAAGCTGGTTTAAATCCTACTTGTCAGATCGCTCTCAGCTTGTACATGTTAATGACGACTCCTCTGTGCTTGCTAAAGTCAGCTGTGCAGGGTTCTGTGCTCGGACCAATTCTATTCACCTTATGTATGTTTCCTTTAGGAAACATTACCAGGAAGCACTCAATAAATTTTCACTGCTATGCAGATGATACCCAGCTATATTTATCAATGAAGCCAGAAGAAATGAATCAGTTAACTAGAGTATAAGTGTGTCATCAGGACATAAAGACCTGGATGACCTGCAATTTCCTAATACTAAACACAGACAAAACTGAAGTTATAGTACTAGGCCCTAAACACCTTAGAAACTCACTTTCTGATGACATAGCAGTTATGGATTGCATTGTGCTGGCCTTCAGCACCACTTTAAAGAACCCCCATTAGAACACTGCATTCCCAGAATGCAGGCTTACTTATGGTTCCTAAAGTCACCAAAAGCAAACAGGACCCAGAGCACTTAGCTATGAAGCTCTTCTCCTGTGGAAACATCTTCCAGTCTTGTCCAGGAAGCAGGCATTGTCTCTACATTTAAGAAGTAGGCTTAAAACTTTCCTTTTTGATAAAGCTTATTGTTAGGGCTGGCTCAGGCTTACCCTGGACCAGCCCCTAGTTATGCTACTATAGCATAAGACTGTCGGGGGACCTTCAAAGATACACCGAGCTCCTCTGTCCTTCTCTCCCTTTCCATCTGCACGCTTTCATGTCCCACCACGGCATGTTACTAACTTAGCTTCTTCCCTGGAGTCTATTTGCTTTGTCATCATGCAGGTTCCCATGGATAGTGGCTGAATCTGGATTGTGGATTACAGCTATGTCTCCTGCCATGGCCCTGCCTGACATCCACTGCAACTGCTACTACTATTATTACATCTACTGTCACTGTTACTGTAATTGCATTTCTGTCTGTCTCTCTCTGTCTCTCTCTCTCTGGAGCAACTGGAGAATATTCAGCAACGAATTTGGGCACCCTGATAGTAAGGAATAATCCAACCTGGATGTTATGAATGCATGGACTAGTTTGTCTGCATTGTTCTGAGACAGGATGTGCCTGAATTTTGCAATGTTACATAGGTAAAAAACGCAGTCCTTGAAATTTGTTTTACATGGGAGTGAAAGGACATATCCTGATCAATGATACACAAACCCCAGCTCCAAGATGGCGCCTCTGTGTTTGGCTGGCCGTCTCCCTCTGCTATTTGTGTTCCTGTTGTGTCTGCTGTCTGTTTTATGGAGTGTGTCACCGCTGCAGGTGTACGATCGCCTGACACTTCTAAATATTCGCGAGTCTTTGGAAAAACCGACAATTTGCGGCTCTAATGGTCATTCAAAGACGCCTCCGCCTTTCCTGGCGTCCATTCCACCACATCTACGGCGTCTTCCCTACTGGCTCCCTCGCAACAGTCGCCGCAGGAGATGCGGAAAGCGAGGTGGAGTCCTTCGTAAACTGAAATCCCACCTGGCCTCCTCCCGTCACGAGCCCCGTTGCCTATTAGCCGGATCCTCCATGGACTATAGAGGCTACGATCTGCCGAGTTCCACGGAGTACAGATACCGGTGGCTCCGACCGGTTGTCATGGACACCAGAGAGCTGCTCCCGCGTCGTCGGCCTGTACGGATCTCCCAGCGGGGCTGTGTGTCGGGGAATCTTCGCCCGCTCACTCGCTTCTCTCACCAGACTGGCCGATGCTCAGCTCATATGGCGCTGATTAATGCCAGATCTCTCACAAATAAGACATTTATCTTGAATGACTTTTTTACTACACATGACCTGGATTTCCTCCTGCTGACTGAGACCTGGTTGAAACCAGGTGACAACAGCGCCTTCTCGGAGCTCCGCCCTCCCGGCTGTTCCTTCTTCAGCACCCCGCGAGCCGCCGGTCGTGGCGGCGGTCTCGCTGCTATATTTAAGGAGAGCTTCAGTTGCCGAATGATAACTGCTAATAATTATTCTAGCTTCGAATTGCAGCTGTTTGTGATCGACTTCGCCTGCCCCGTGCTGTGTGCCACAGTCTATCGCCCTCCCAAATTTAATAAGGACTTTATTCAAGATTTCTCTGAGTTCTTGTCTGATTTTATCTCAAAGTTTGATAAAATACTGATTTGTGGAGATTTTAATATTCATGTTTGTTGCGCAGCGAATCTACTGGCTAATGAGTTTAAAGGCCTCTTGGACTCCTTTGGTCTAACTCAGTCTGTAAATGCACCAACACATGAGCATGGGCACACTCTGGACCTTGTCATCTCTCATGGGCTTTCAGTTTCCCTTGGAGAAATTGTGGACACAGCTATCTCGGACCACCTCCCCATTGTTTTTGACTTCACTGCCCCCCCACCCACCAATAAGCCTGTTTCTCCAGCTCGCAGACGCCGTGTCTTCACTTCATCAACGGCTGGAGAGTTTGCTGCTGCCTTTAGTGACTCTCATCTGCATGCTGACAGTGGTCTGGTTTCTCCACTTTGCCCTGATGGCCTGCTCTCCAAGTTTCATTCAACGTGTTCTGCAATTCTGGACTCTGTTGCCCCTTTCCGGCAAAAATGCACCAAAACCAAGACAGATCTCTGGTTGAATGATCACACCCGCCTACTCAGACAGCAATGTAGACAGGCTGAGCGGCGGTGGAAAAAAGACAAACTGCATGTATCCCTCGGCTGGTTAAGGGACAGTTTGGCTGCTTACCAGAGATCTCTGAAGGAGGCTAAGTCCAAATATCTGTCCTCCATTATAACCAACAGTTCTCATCATCCAAGGCTATTGTTTAAACCCATTGACTCTGTTATTAACCCACGCCCCACTGTCTTCTCTGATGCCTCCATCGCAACCTGTGAAGAGTTTCTCTCTTTTTTTACTGACAAAGTGGCATCAGTCAAGCAGAATATCAGTAATATTGTACACACATCCTCTGATGATCTGAGTGCTCCCTCTACACAATCTGCTGTTTTTGAGCAGTTTGACACTATCTCTTTGCCATTTTTTACTAAGGTGTTTAGTGGCATGAAACCCACTAATTGTCCCTTAGACATCATTCCGGCAAAATTTTTGAAGGAGGTTTTTAATTCTGTTGGGTCAAGTCTGCTTGTTTTCATAAACACTAGTCTTAGTTCAGGGTCTGTCCCAGCTGCCTTCAAACATGCTGTGGTTAGGCCCCTTCTTAAAAAACCACATCTTGACCCCTCGGTGCTGTCCAATTTTAGGCCTGTTTCTCATTTGTCTTTTATTTCTAAGGTCCTAGAAAAAGTGGTTTTTATCCAACTACAGACATTTTTAGAGACAAATTGTGTCATCGACAAATTTCAATCGGGTTTCAGATCCAGACATAGCACTGAGTCAGCACTACTAAGGGTGCATAATGATATTGCCTTGTCCGTGGATGCTGGGAATCCCGCTGTGTTGGTGCTGCTGGACCTCACAGCAGCCTTTGATACAGTCGACCATGCAGTCCTTGTATCTCGCCTGGAGAATTATGTTGGTATCCGTGGCACCGCTCTCCTATGGTTTAGGTCATACCTGGCAAATAGGAGCTTCTCCGTAATGATTGGTGACCTCTGCTCTTCACATGCACCCCTCCCATGCGGGGTGCCACAGGGTTCTATTCTTGGCCCTATTCTGTTTTCATTGTATTTGCTACCTCTGGGATCAATTATAAGAAAACACAATCTGTCTTTTCATCTCTATGCTGATGACTTACAGATATATTTGCCCATGAGACCCAATGAAACTACTGCTCTTAACAAGCTACTGGACTGTATCACTGATGTAAAGCAATGGTTGGCACATAACTTTCTACACCTGAATGATAGCAAAACAGAATGCATTTTGTTTGGCACATCACCTATGTCAAAGGTTTTTAAAACAAACTCTGGTACTCTGGCCCCCTATTTTAAACCAATTGTAAAAAATCTTGGGGTAACATTTGACAATGGGCTTAAATTTGATAAACAGATCAGTTCTGTTGTCAAAGCAAGCTTTTTTCAGCTCCGACTCCTGGCCAAAGTGAAGCCATTTCTCAGTCGACAGGATCTTGAGAAGGCAATACACGCATTCATTAGCTCAAGATTGGACTACTGTAATGCCCTCTATGTTGGCCTCAGCCAGTCTTCCATTTCACGTCTCCAACTGGTACAGAATGCTGCTGCCAGATTTTTAACAAATACATCCAGACGTGAACACATTACCCCTGTGCTGTCGTCCCTCCACTGGCTTCCAGTCCATTTTAGAATTGATTTTAAACTTTTGTTGTTTGTTTTTAATGCTGTTAATGGCCTGGGTCCTTCTTACTTGTCTGAGATTTTAACTATACGTGACCATGGCAGGGCCCTGCGTTCTTCGGGTCAGCTTCTTTTAGAAATCCCAAGGTCGAGATACAAACAGTGGGGTGATCGCTCTTTTGCTGTTGCTGCTCCCAGACTATGGAACAAACTCCCCCCCGACATTCGCACCATTACTGATCTCGGCCTTTTTAAATCGAAGCTGAAAACCCACTTTTTTAGACTGGCTTTTAATTCTGCCTAGGGCAGCGTGTTTATTGCTCTAATTTTCTTATCTCTGAAAGGCATTCAATCTACCTGCAGCACCTTCCGCAATCGAAACCCTGCACTTTTACATATTGTTTTTATGTACTGTTTCTTAATGTATTGTTTTATGTTCATGTTATGTTCTTTTATGGCTCTATTGTAAAGCACTTTGGGTACCTTTTTGGTTATTGTAAAGGGCTATACAAATAAAATTTGATTGATTGATTGATAAGTCCTAGATTCTTTACAGTGCTGCTGGAGGCCAGAGCGATCCCATCCATAACTGCTATATCACCAGAAAGTGATTTTCTAAGGTGTTTAGGGCCTAGTAATACAACTTCAGTTTTGTCCAAGTTTAGCATTAGAAAATTGCAGGTCATCCAGGTCTTTATGTCCTGAAGAAACGCTTGGCTTCATTGATAAATATAGCTGGGTAACATCTGCATAGCAATGAAAATTTATTGAGTGCTTCCTGATAATGTTTCCTAAAGCAAGCATATATAAAGGCAAATAGAATTGGTCCAAGCACAGAACGCTGTGCAACTCCGTAGCTGACTTCAGCGACCACAGAGGAGTCACCTTTAACATGTACAAACTGAGAGCAATCTGAAAAGTAGCATTTAAGCCAGCTTAGCGCAGTTCCCTTAATGCCAATGAAGTGTTCCAGTCTCTGCAATAGGATACCATGGTTAATCACGTCAAATATCTAATAAGACTAGTACAGAGACACGTCTTTTGTCTGATGCAATTAGAAGGTCATTTGTAACTTTAACCAGTGCTGTCTCTGTGCTATGATGCACTCTAAATCCTGACTGGAAGTCCTCAAATAAACTATTGTTGTCTAGAAAATCACATGGCTGATTAGCCACTGCTTTCTCAAGAATTTTTGAGAGAAAGGGTATGTTGGATATCGGTCTGTGGTTGGCTAAAACCCCTAGATCAAGAGTAGGCTTTTTAAGTAGAGGTTTTATCACAGCTGCTTTAAAGGACTGTGGTACGAATAAAAGGTAAAACTTTAAGCAGTTTAGTTGGGTTGGGTCTAGAATACAGGTTGACGATTTTGATGATGAAATTCTGAAATTAGTTGAAGTCGACAGGTGAAAAATGACAGGTGAGAAACTGTCTGAAACTAAACAGGTTTAATAACAAATTCTATGGTTTCTGTTTGAAGACAAATCAGTAACTGTTGACAGCAGGAGGTGATGAATTCTGTCTCTAATAGTAAGAATTTTATCTTTAAAGAAGCTCATGAACTCATTACTGTTCAGAGCAAGGACTGCATGGTTCAACAGAATTATGGCTCTCTGTCAGCCTGGCTACAGTGCTGGGATTGTTCTTATTTTCCTCTATTAGTGCAGAAAAATAGGCTGCTTTAGCACTGCGGAGGGCTTTCCTGTGTGTTTTAACACTGTCTTGCCAGGCGAAACGAAATTCTTTCAAATTGGTAGAACACCCAGTTTGCTTTAATTTGTGAGTTTGAGGGGTATACCATGGAGCTAACCTCCTCTGTTTTATTACCTTCTTTTTTAAAGGGGCAACGAAGTCAAGTGTCATACGCAATGAACCTGTAGCACTATCAACCAGATAGGAGTCTGGTACAAGAATTTTTGCCTACTGGTGGGGAGTGTGGTAATATGAATTCAAAAGTTATTAAATGATGGTCCAATAAAAGAGGATTCTGTGAGGAGGCTTATAAATGTTCAATGTCAATGCCATCGTCAGAACAAGGTCAAGGGTGTGGTTAAAACAGTGAGTAGGTTCATGTACATTCTGATGGAAGCCAGCTGAGTCTAATACTGAGATAAATGCAGTACTAGGGCTGTCATTATCAATGTCGACATGTACATAAAATTACTTTATCTGGAGCGGTACATTATAACAAATAAAACTGGCTGCAATGTTTTCCAGTTTTGATGTAAGAACAAGGCTTGAGAAATGAGTTATATTTGAGTTTAGGTTTAGGGTTGATTAATAAGCTTGAGTCAAAAATGGCTGCAACTCCACCTCCTCGGCCGCCACCTCGAGGAATGGTTCGGAGGAGTAGCTTTATTTCGTCTAACATACTCTTCATGACACTGCCAGGTTTCAGTCAGACAAAATAAATCAATATTATGGTCTGATATTAACTCATTTACTAAAACAATTTTAGAGAACAGAGATCTGATGTTACAGGGTCCACATTAAATTATCCTATCTTGTTGTACTATTGCAGTGGTCATTTTAATTTTTATTAGATTTTTATGTTCAACTCCTCTTCTCTGTACTTTTAGTTTATTTAGTTTACCTGGTTGGGAGGCAGACACAGTCTCTATGGAGTGTCGGGTGGGTAACTGCCCTAATGAAAGCACAGAGAAGCATGTCGGGCTGCAGCTCTGCTTCCTGGGGGGTATTCCAGAAAGCGGGTTATGTAAAAACTCAGAGTCAGTTAAGCCTGAGATGAGGGAAACTCTGAGTTTTCTGTTCCAGAAAGAGAGGTAACTGAAATTCTGAGTTAGTCACCATGGTAACAGACTCTGTGAACATAACCTGCACGCTGGCAGGTTTACTATAAGAAACCCTGAGTTTGTACCTGTCTCCTCCCACATGAAGAAAGCTGTTAGACATGGATTGGCCATTCATTCCCAATCCGATTGATATCGAAGCCCAACTGATTCGAAATGCTTTACGTCGCGAGAGAATCTTCCGACCCAGAGTACCACTTTTCATCAAACAGTATAATTTGTCTCGATAACATTCTCCGGCCATACATCACCAACCTCACACACCGCGGACGTGCACTCACATCACAGCAAATTTTACGCATAGCGCTGTGTGTTGTTTTGTTTTTTTTTGTAAACGGTAGTTTTTTGTACAACATTGGGGATGCAGAGCACTTCGGAAAGGCAACAGTGTGAGGAAAGTGACCCTTGCACTGAAACGCCTATTACCAGTGATGGTAATTACTTTTGACTGATGTAGAAATCATATATTCTATAATTTTAAATTCCTTTTTGAATTATGTTTTTATATTTCATTTTTAGCTGCTTCTTTCTCCCCTGTTGGATTGCACCTAAATGAAAATCAGATTTTATTCCAACTTATATTCATAATTGTATGCTACAATCTTAAGTACGGTTAAATGTTAAATCAATGGAATAGTACATTCAAACTTACGCATTGTCTCGGGTAGCAGTTTACTCCCATGCCGTTTCTCTCTCCTTCGCTGATACATTTACGCCGAAATATGTGCTCATACTCCCCGTAGGCCTGCAATAAGACCTCCAACTCCATCGAGGTAAAATAACTTGATCTTTTTTTTCAGTTGTCATGGTGACTCGTGGTATCAGGGCTCCATTGATGATGGCTTTTTATCGTGGTTGTGCACGCGCGCTACTCAAGGTTAACATACTCAGAGTTGATTGAACTAACTCAGATCAGCTGTTCTGGAACCGGATACTCAGTTTCCCATCTCAGAGTAAGTCAACTCAGAGTTCAGGGGTCCGTTTCACAAAGCAGGTTCAACAAACTCTGAGTCTAACCCTGAACTCTGAGTTGATCGACTCTGAGTTTTCGGTTCCAGAACAGCTGATTTGAGTTGGTTTGATCAACTCGGAGTAGTTTCACCTGGAGTTAAGCGCGTGCGCTACCACTATAAAAAGACGGCATCAATGGAGCCCCGATTCGACGAGTCACCATGGCAACGGGGAAGAGGAGGGCTGCATTTTTCACTCCGCTGAACTGGAAATCTTAACGCGCTCGTACGGCGAATTTGAGCATATTTTTAGAAGAAAGTGCAACACCGCAGCAGCTGCAAGAGAGAGGGAGACGGCGTGGAAGAACATTGCTGCTCGGGTCAATGCGTAAGTTTAAACGTAGTCCTTTGCAATCACAATAATATTACACGGGAAAACTGCTTGAATGGTAGCTCATTAATTTATTTAATTTAGGTGCAATCCTGCGGGGGTGAAGCGCACTTGGCAGCAGCTTAAGATGAAATATAAAAACATTGTTCAAACAGGTAAGACCTCGGCATAATTTAATGGGGGTACCTCATTTTGATCATGTTTTACATTGTAAAGTAAATATTAAGTGGCTGTTTGACTGTGAAGTTGTTTTATCCCCAACATAATGCTTTTCACACACACATAAATGTCTTCTCATCTGTATCACGTTCTGTTAAATGATTAAGACTATTTAAACTAACACAGACTTCTACTCAGCCAACAGAAAGAAGGCAGATGCCCGTAAAACGGGTGGTGGCCCAGCACCACCACCTCTAAAGGAGGCAGAGGAGCTGGCCCTAAGCCAGAATATAGGAAGGCCAGTGGCTGAGGGAATACCTGGAGGGAGCTCATCTTCAGAGCTCACCCCCCAAGACACAAGTGCCTTCATAAAATGTAATATGCCTAGGCCTATATACCTTTTTTAAACCCTATTCATAAACATATTTATTTCCTTTTCATGTCTTTTTTTTTTCTTTTGTCCCAACAGATTCTGATGGTGCCATCTGCCTGGTGGAGCCCCCTCATGCCACAACAGACCTTGTAACTGTAAGAAGCCAATACTCCAAAGATTTTGCCAAATGATAGATAAGTATACTGAAACATGTCACTCATCTAGGATGAAGAGCATGAGGAAACTGTGTCTGCTGCCTTTACAGAGGGGGATCCAGAAAGACCTATAGAGGTAATGTCTTGATATGTTACTGATAGTTCCAGTCCCATTTACATTTCTTAACATTCTGGTGGAATATAGAGTGTGACATTTAGCCTTCACTGAAGTATTAACACATTCTCATCCTTTTTAACAGGGCATAGCTGGGCAGCAGCAGGAGGGTCCCTCAACTTCCACTGCACAGCTTGACACAGTAAGATGTTCAGTAAACGCTAGAGGTTCATTCTGTGGAATTCATGTGCAACTGTAGAAGTTAGTGTCCCCCTTATGTATTCCCAGCTATCAGTGAAGGAGATTTATAAAATTCACCTGTTAAAAAAATTTAAAAAACCGACAAAGAAATGCAATACTTGGACCGCCAGATTAGGAGGGCAGATCTGGAAATTGAAATACTGGAGCACAAATTAGAGGTGGGTGCATGATCACAGGTGAATTATGTTAATTATGTTAACTATTGGAACATTAACTAAACTAGCTCTTGTATTTGTAGGAAATAAAGAAGACCAAATGAAATGTGCATTGTGTCTTTATTTGACTGCTGCTGTGGTGGTGGCGATGATGGTGACTCAATTGAAGTGGTGATGGCATATGCTGTCTCTGACTGCTCTGCCATCCTGTATTGCTGGCAGGTGGATGGGGTCATCATCAGGGTCTTCAATTTGTAGGGCAGGGTGTTGCTCTCCTCTAATAGTGGCAATATTATGAAGAACAACACATACCACAATAATATCACAGGCCCTCTCAGGGGTCACCCTGAGGTGACGAAGGCACTGGAAACGGGCTTTCAGCAGGCCTATGGTCATCTCCACCCGGGCTCTTGTCCTGCAGTGAGCCCGGTTGAAGTTCTGTTGGGGGCCTGGTTCAGGGTCAGGGTAAGGGGTCAGCAGCCTAGGTTGGCATGGGTAACCCCTGTCACCCAGCAGAAGGCCATCAAACTCTCCTGTAATGTATAGTGGACACATTAGAGTATATTAGGGAGGGAGACAAGTGAATTACATTGTGCAAATCTTTAGGCTACCTACCACGTTGCAGTCTGTTGCTCAGGTTAGACTCACGATAAATCCTTGAGTCATGAACAGACCCAGGCCACTTGGCCTCCACATTGGAGATTATATTTGCAGCATCACATATGATCTTGACAGTGCAGAGAATGACAGATGTTGAACTATGATGCAGTCTTTAACATTTTGAAACAGTAGTCAATCCACATGTACCTGCACATTTATGCTGTGAATGGACTTCCTATTCACATAATCGGCTTCATTATGTGAGGGAGCCGTGATGGGGATGTGTGTGCCATCGATGCAGCCAATCACACTGGGAAATCCTAAAAGAAATTAAAATGACTAATCCCAGTCTGAGGTTGCAGCACAATGTCATTAACAGAATATAATTTAAAATTAAAAGGATCTCTTCATTCACCTGCAATCCTGTGGAACTCCTCCTTGGTGACTCTGACAGGTTTATGTCCAGGGAAAACCACAAAGGAAGGTAAGAGCCGTTTCAGGGCGAGGCACACTTTTCTGACTGCCCTGCATACAGTTGCCTTACTTAAGTGCTCTGCATCCCGATGTTATATAAAAAACTGCCATTTGCAAAGTAACGCAGCGCAACACACAATATCTGCTGGGATGTGAGAGCGTGACTACGGCCGGTAACGTTGCAAATGTACGGACGGATTAGGTTGTGTATGTATATGATGGACCGTGATGTGAAACGGTACCGCTCAAACAGATAACTGTCTGGAAATGCCAGAACATCTCTGTGTGGTCTGATGATCATCTCCCGACGAATATTTATTTCTCTGCGCAGTAATGCTGCGCCTTCATCAACCGGATTATTGTCAAAAGGACATGCCATGTTGGTGAAAAAAGTCGACTTCTAATATACTACACCTACTGACTGTTTTTTTTAATAACACACGGCAGAACTAGCCTACGTTACGCCAAAACTCGCCTGCTGACTGAATGAATGAGGAAATCAAATATCGTGTGTGGCTGAAAGAGGGCGGAGACAGAGAGAAACTCGAGGTTCATTGAGAAAAACCTGGTCCCGACCAGGTTAGTTTCAGAGAGTCTGTTACTATGGTAACTGACCGAGAGCTTAAGTTACCTCTCTCTGTGAAACAGGCTAGAGTTACCCCTCTTTCTCTGGTTTGAGTTACCTCGCTTTGTGAAACGGAAAAATCAGAGTTTCCCTCATTTCAGGGTTAACAGACTCAGAGTTTTCACTAAACCTGCTTTGTGAAACGGACCCCAGGGATAGACTCAGAGTTTGTTGAACCTCCTACCTGGAATACCCCCCTGGTCTCCACTCTGAGTTGTTGACTGTTTTGTGTTGATATCAATACTACATGTTCTTGGAGACATTCACAACGTCAAAAAAGAGTGGAAAAACAATATACCAGCAAGCAGAAAAAAAGTGCAAAGCACCTACACTGTGCACTGTGTCGTGGATTAACAATGCATACATCATGAATGGCAATACATAGTTAAAAGGATGATCTGTTTTTGTCTCTTTTAACTCTGTTTATTGTTGTTATTCTCTGTTCCATTCCTGTGTCTTACTTCCTGCCTGGCTTAATGTGCTCTGTGCAGCTTGGTACCTGTGAAAGATAGACTAGGTGTGCATTCTCTGCAGAACAGAGAGGAGAGCTGCTTCTGGGTCGCTTCTGAAATGTGATGTAGTGTTTCTGGTGGAATCACAAGCATGGACACATTTCTACATGGGTATATACACAGGGTATATACCATCATTCCACGTAACCTCATTGTTTACTGTACAACCTTACAACTTTGAATGTGTGTGTGTGTGTGCGTGTGTGTGTGTGTGCGCAGCTCCTTTCTTCCCCCTCTTTTCACACATGCAGTACATACAAGAGACAAAAAGCCACCAGCCACCCACACACATACACATAAACCCACACAGTCAAATACACAACAATAGCACTTTGAAGGATAAACACCTAACCAGAGAGAGGCAGAGAGATACACTGGCGGACAGAGTAGCTACTGTACATGTTCTGCATTCCTGATAACATTAACACTATGTGCATGATAATCACTGAAAGAATGAAGACATAAGGTTACAATTGAAAGAGCAGCACTGGGTTAAACTCAATCATTTTCTGGGTTTACCTGCAATAGGCCAGTTTAAATGTGGACATTGTGTGAACAGTCACTAAGATACAGAAAGCCGTCAACATGTCAGTGGGAGGACAAACAGTGTTTTTAAGACACTACACGGTTCTGCTATGACATTTTCATTTCAGACAGCTTTTGTTCTCACCTATTCTCATTTGATATTTTGATAAATCACCATGTGTGGCTCTATATGAACCAAAGAACAGGGACCTTAATTCCCTGCAAACCTACCTAGGATTATTAGGTAGTGTTGTGTTAGTAGCTGCTCAGACCAGGTCAAAATACACTTGGTGTAAAGCTAAGTAGTAGTCTGCACTTGTTTGATGAACAGAGGATTTAGTAGATTCAGCAACTTTTCACAGCTGACCCTGTGACAACTCCAAGGACTGTGGTTTAAACTTGGCCTCTGGTTACTATTTCAATGATTTTGAAGACTGCTATTACACCTACCATCTTGCTGCTCAGCTGGAGACCACAGTTGGACTATAACAGTTGTGATCAACCACATGATGGAAAGTGCAATCAAGATCTTCCACCAGGAACCATCTTCAGCTCCCTGCCAGCTGGGTTGTTTTTCCATCCAAGGCATCACAGGGGAAAGGTTTGCACTGGGATGCGTGACTCCACGTGTCTCTCTCGGCTATCCGGACAGCAGTTGGAGTGGTCAACAGCACCTGGTATGGTCCTGTCCACCGGGGTTGATGCCAGTGTTTCCTTCTGAGATCCTTTACCAGCACCCAATCTTCAGGTTGGATGTTATGGAGCTGTACCGCTGTAGGCTCAGGAAGGGCAGCTTTCACCTAAGAAAAGATAAGCTTCAAGACAAGGTTAAGTGCACAACAATATCTTAACATGTCATCATCCATTCCTGTTGGTGTTAACGTATTTTGCGGGAAAGGGGTGTTGGTCATCCGCATAGGACGCTCAGTAAGTATCTCATACGGAAAGAGTCAGGTGTCTTATGTGGGCGGCCTCTCATGAACATTAATGCCAGCAGTAAAACTTCAACCCATGAGAGATTAGTTTCTGCCATTAACTTTGTCAGTTTGTAATGGTTGCTAGGTCCACCTTGCTGAAAGTATTTGAGATGGGGAGGAAGTGAATGTATTTTTTTTTTCTCTGATTGTCATCTCCCATTACCGTTTTTTTTTTAATGCAAAGTAATGAATATTGTCTGTGGCCATATTGATGCAACACGGACAGATGGACTATGAAAAAGGCCGTTTGTTATTAATTGTTTGTTTTATTTCATGAGTGATTCAGAAGTGTTAAAAGGGGAAGTTACATGTGGACGAGGGAGAGAGAGAGAGAGAGGAAGAGGAGAACGTTTGGAGATCAGCGGCATGAAAGAACAATCAACCTACTTTCTTTGGATGGTGGATTTAAAACCGAGGGGTCATCGGGATTAATTTATTTATATAAACGAACTGGAAAAAAAACCTTAATGTGCTGAGTGTATATGGTAATTTTGTTTTGAAATTGTTTGCAGGCGACCGTGCCGCACTGTCTTTGTTTGATGCCGTCCCACAGCAGGCGTGATTTAAGTTGGTTTTACATTAATAAATGAGGGACTCAGAACTTTCTGAAGCACTTTAGTTACTTAATAATTTAAACCTTCTTTTGGTTGTGTTTTAGTTCATGTTTGTGCTTTAAATCCATGTGTTTAGTTTGTTTGACTAGTCTCTGGGGGTGACCAAATATAATGCACATCCAATCCGCCCATGACCTAGAGTACAGCGTAGTAGTATTTCCCCTTAGGTTTTCTTACAAGTAGGGAAAATTATTACAAGTTTTGTTTTCAAAGTCTGGTTAGCCCTTTCCACTGCTCCTCCACTAGCTGGGTGGTAGGCACAATGTGTTTTCAGATTTATTTGGAGCCTCTGAAAGGCTCTGAATTACGTTGTTAACAAAATGAGACCCACTGTCACTGATTAACTTGGATGGAAGTCCCCATCGTGGGATTACTTCTCTCAACAATGCTTTTGCATCTGAGACAGCTGTAGCATGTTTACATGGGAAAAACTCAATCCATTTTGAAACATGTCAGCAATGACAAGGCAAAATTTATAACTCTTACATGGAGTAAGTTCAATGAAATCCATCATTAAATGTTCAAAAGGACCCTCTGGTTTAGGATGGGCTGACAAGGGCCTTGTTTCACCTCTGCCAACATTGCTTGTTGCGCAAATTAAACATTTTTTGTGAAAATTTTCAGCAAATGCTGAAAATTCTGGTGCATACCATAATTTATTTACAATATCCATCATCCCCTATGATGGCGCCTGCCCTGTCGGTGACTCGCTACCTGCAGCTATCAAAAGTATATGTCTTTGTCTTGTTTTTACTGTCGTATCACTGCTGTGTTACTGTTTAAAATGCTAGAATCATACGCAATATGTCGGGATTTAAAGTACACACGTTTGGATTTCTGTGGTTAGTTTTGTGGAGTGGATTTATATGTATGAAGGTATACGGCCTTGGAGTATCTAGCCAAACAGCAGTCATCTCCTACAGTCTGGGTGAATTATTCAGCATTCGGGATACAACGGCGAAATATGGCCATCCACCCTTGGCCGGAATTAAAAAGGAGAAAAAGAGGCTGACGGAGCGGTATCAGGGTGAGGAACAGGTTCAGGAAGTACAAGCCTGTATTACCATCTGTGATTATGGGCAACATACACTCTATAGTCAACAAAGTTGATGAACTTGCGGCACCCGTGAAGTATGATAGGTTGTACCGACAGTGCAGCCTTCTCTGTCTGACTGAATCCTGGCTTACGGACAGCGTTACAACAGCATACACTGACATGGATGGCTACACTGTGGTATGACATGACAGAGACCCGGTGAACTCAGGCAAGAAATCGGGGGGAGGTGTGTGTATGTATGTCAACAAACAATGGTGTCACCCTTGTCACATCACTGAAAAGCGGAGAGTGTGTGATCAGAACATTGAACTGCTGGCGTGAGTTGTAGCCCTTACTATCTCCCTCATGAATTCTCTAATGTCATAGTCATTTTGGTGTACATCCACCATCCGCCAATGCCAAACTGACGACTGATGTGATAGCAAGAGCAGCTCATGAACTTCAAAGCCACTCTCCGGACGCTCTCATTATGATCAATGGCGATTTTAACCATTGCACCCTTTCCGCCACACTGCCATCGTTCAGGCAGTTTGTCACCTGCCCCACGAGAGGTGACAAAACTATTGACTTATTTTATGCTAATATTAAATGTAGGGACCTTAAAAAAATAACATAGTTGAAAGTGTGTTTTCATCCTAGATGGTATATGCATTGAAACTACTTCCCATAAACCTTCGAATGGTGAAATGCAAAGATGCTTGAGTGAGGTATTATTGGTCAATCAAGAATCAACTTGTTGATTGGTGGGACAGAAGAGCACATGTTGGCTGGAGAGGAGCGTGGTATGCAATTTAACCGACAGCAGAGAAAACTTAATATTGAGTGGACTGATAAGTACTGGCACGAGTATCATCTTGTTGTTCAACGTCGTGTGTAACTCGCAGGTCGAATACTTGCCATACCGCAGTTTGGAGTGCAGTTAGGTTAACTGCGTTTGTTCTCACTAGCTTTGTGACAAAGTGCTTAAGTGTGGACTGTAAAACGAGGACGTTTAAGCTAGTAGCCTTGTGAGGGACAGTCAGCTGTAAACGCCAGCCGTCACTTTCAGTGAGGACCGGGCAAGACGAGGATTTCACTGGAGGACCAGGCATGTTAATTAGCCGGTCGCCGCTGCCCAAGAGGACGAACTTCGCCGCTGGACCTGCATGGCCACACAGACTGTTTGTATCACTGTTTGTATCATCACCCTAGTCTGCCAACTTGTCTGCTGCTGCTTCATCACCCAAGTCTGCCTACTCTTCTAACCTGTTTCTTCTTCCTCTTCTACCTCGTGGATTTGTGAGTAAGAGGAGCCTTTTCTGTGAGGCACGGCGAGTGTCATTACTCGTTAAACGATTGGAGAATTTGTTTTTCATGTGCACCAACTTAAGGGCCCCACAATTGAAACCCAAGCGCTTGGTAATATTCAAAACATTTACAAAAGTTGAACTGGTTGACATACTTTCGTTGTGATTGTACATTGTTAAAAATATACTTCATTCTGAGTGTTACAGAGTTTATCGTAGTAGCTAAGAAAAAAACATAAAGGTAATTCAATCTGGTATTTATACTAAAAAAAGGGTAATATTTAATATACAGGAGAAGTATGTGCGGTCCAAATATTTTTATTTGCCACTTTATTTTTGGTGACAATTTTGAGTTCAAAGGGTACACTGGTACTTATTTTGAGTCGTTGATTCTGTGAAATAACAGAAATAATATTGCTTGGTGAACTTTAAGTAAAGCCTTTTCAACAATGACCAAAGACAGAAAATATTTTGAATACATAGAAAAGAGACAGGACAAAAGAAAATAAATGTATTCTGATTGCACATTCTATGTGACTGTCATGAACATTTTATTCTTCTAAGGTCTACTAACATGTAAGATACTTACCATTGTTTAACCCACAGTGGTTGAGTTAAATGATTCCACAGTGGAGGCACCGCACTATTACTATCATTTCTTTAGATACATAAGCCTGTGACAATAACATCTACTGGTAAGTGGGGATTTAGCCATTTCAACATCAACTGCTAAGCACTCAGGATCCCGTTAAGTAAGGTTTGAAATAGTAACTCAGTTTAATATTATTCTTCCAGTGGCAGGTAGTGGTTACATAAAGACAGTTACACGTCCACCGCCCTCCCTCCACTCAGCAGGTCGGACCATAATCTGGTGCTCCTGTCATCCAAACACACCACCTTGGCTTGGAAACAGCCTATGTCAACAAAGTCAGTGCATGTATGGCATGTGAGGACATACAGGAGTGTTTTGAGTGTATAGATTGGTCTGTGTTTTATGAGGAAGACCCCAGTGGGGCTGATGTTGTGGCAGACTGTTTTACTGATTATGTTGATTTCTGTACTGATTTGATCATTCCATGTAAAACTATCAAACTATTTTCAAACAATAAGTCGTGGATCTCAAAAGAAATAAAGAATGCAATAAATGATAAGAAAGCTGCCTTCATGAATAAAGATAAGGGGTTCTATTTTCGTCCCCACTGCTGGTAGGGCGCAGGGTGCACACCCCGCGCAGTGGTATTTTCGTGCAGTGCAGGCGGACGCACAGCGCACTTGGTATTTTGGTAAACCGAGGTGCACAGAGGTATGCCAGGATGGGCGTTGCAGCACAGAAGGGGGAGGTGCCGGCAGGATCAGCCGGCGGATTTGGATTTTCGGTCCAATTTGGTCCACACCGGCGGCGTAAAAGTGCGCTGAAAGCTCGCCACCCCAGACCTGATCAACTCTGCGCCAGTGACGCACCGCTGGGCAAGTGGATTTTCGTAAACCGGTGGAGTCGTGCGCCCATGTCACCAATACCTCACAGGCAGGTTTCCACAGTGTCCGGTCACAGTAAGGGTGACAGCAGCTCTGACCTTCTTCGCCACCGGGTCTTTTCAACTTACTGTGGCCTCGGTGGTGGGGATCAGTCAGTCCGCTGTCTGCTTGGCTATATATGCAGTTTCCTCCAGTCTAGTCCAACATGCAAATGAGCACATCATTTTCCCTGCAACACCTGAGAGCCAGCTGGAAACTAAGCGAGGGTTCTTGTTGAAATTTGGATTCCCCGGGGTCCTGGGAGCAATCGACTGCACTCATGTGCAGTTGCGCGTCCCAGTGACCCAAGCCCACATTTATGTGAACCAAAAGGGGGTTCATTCCTTCAATATCCAGGTGATCTGTGACTCATTTTCCCCGGGGTGGCACATGACTCGTTCATCCTGGCGAATTCTAGCATCCCTACAGTCTTTCAGGGGGACACCCCTCTGGATGGGTGGCTGCTAGGTGATAAGGGCTATCCACTGAAAACGTGGTTGATGACGCCATATATCACACCTTCAACAAGAGGGCAGTGTGGCTTTAACAGTGTTTTCAGCAGTGCTCAGTCAGTCATCGAACGCACATTTAGGGTTCTCAAAATGTGTTTTAGATGTCTGGACCAGACAGGTGGTTCATTAACATACAGCCCTCAGAGTGTTGGTGCATTCTTCGTGGCATGTTGCGTTTTACACAACATGGCTGTACGACGTGAATTTCACTATGAACTCGCGGAGGACACATTAAGGGACTTAAGATGGAGAGACGTCAGTCTCCTCCTGGGAGAAGTTTGGGCATTGGACAGTTTCCTGCACGGGCTCAGTCATCCTCGAAACTTGCCATGCAGTTTTTAAAGGTGAGGCGAGGAGCTGGTGTGATTGGTGAAGATTGGACTCAGCTGTGGCAAACCCACTCCACACCTTCTCCCCTCCCTCCTTCTGAGTTGCGCCGCTGGGTGGGACTGAAATGAGAAGGGGGAGTAGTTGCGCCCGCAGTGCAGTGCACGAAAATACGAAAGTCTGGGCCACCACGCCCCATTGGTGCAGCAGACCTGACTCTGCGCCGCGCTGGCGGTGGAAACGAAAATAGAGCCCAAGGACAGGGTTAAAGTTGCACAAAAAAATCTAAGGGCTGCCATTACGCAAGGGAAAAATAACTATAGAAATAAGGTCGAGAACAAACTCCAGGAGTCTGACACTAAGGGTCTATGGAAGGGCTTGAAGTTAATTACTGGATACGGCCAGACAACTGGTAGACTGAAGGAGGGTACATTTATACCTGATGAGGCAAATCAATTTTAGTCTAGTGTCAACTCAGTTAATCAGTCACCATCGCATTCCATAGTTTCCTTAGAGGATGATGGGGGTGGTCCTTCTCCTTGCCCCCCAATAACTATCACTGTTGAGGAGTTGTGCGTGTTGCGCGTTCTTAAAGTATGTGCTGGTCAGCTGTGTGGGGTGGTACATCATCTGTTTTCCTTGTCTCTGTCCGTGTCAAAAATTCCAGCAATCTGGAAAACATCTTGTATTGTACCTAAAAAACCTAATGCTAAGGCACTTAAAGACTTCAGACCCATTGCGTTAACCTCACATGTGATGAAATGCTTTGAGAGGACTGTGCTGGAGCACCTAAGGGCACAGGTCAGTGCCTTTCAGGACCCACTTCAGTTTGCATATAGGGAGGGCGTAGGTACAGATGATGCACTCCTTTACAGGGTGCATAGTCATCTAGAGCTGACTGCTGCATCTGTGAGAATAATGTTTTTTGATTTTTCTAGTGCTTTTAATACTCTACAGCCACACATTTTAGCTAAAAAGCTTTCTGGTTTTAATCTTAATTCATCTACTGTTGCATGGATTACTGACTACCTCACAAGTAGACCTCAGTATGTTAGAGTTCATGACACCAAGTCTGAGATCATCACCACTAACATAGGGGCACCTCAGGGCACAGTTTTATATCCTTTTTTATTTACACTGTATACTTCTGACTGCAGACATAGCAGTGCTTCATGTCACCTACAGAAGTTTTCTGATGACTCTGCATTGGTGGGCTGCATTACCAACAAAAACTATGCAGTGTACCAGAATGAGGTGGATAGCTTTGTCAGTTGGTGTGATGATGCCCATCTCATTTTAAATATAGATAAAACTAAGGAGCTAGTCTTTGATTTTAAAAGGAAAAAAGTGAAGTCGCCCCTATTCTTATTAGAGGTCAGCCAGTAGAGGTAGTTCCCTCATATAAATACCTTGGTGTGCATTTAGATAGCAAACTAGACTGGAAGGAAAACAGTAGAGTTACCTTCAAGAAGGCCCAGTCTAGACTATTTTTTCTTAGGAAACTGAGGTCATTTGATATGGGCAGGCCTATTGTAAACATATTTTATCATGGAATACTGGAAAGTGTCCTTTTTTATGCTGTTGTGTGTTGGGGCGGTAGCCTAACTGTTGAGGACAGGAACAGGCTTAACAAACTCATAAGGAAGGCAGACTCCATCATTGGCTCATGCCCAAGTTCTGTGGAGGAAATAGTAGAAAAGAGGGTGAGGAGGAAGATGAGGAGTGTGTTGTCAAGGGATGGCCATCCTTTGCACAGCATCTTCACTATGAGTGGTAGGAGTCAAAGGCTCCTTCAACCCAGATGCTCCACTGAGAGATTTAGGAGGTCCTTTGTTCCCACAGCAATCAGACTCTATAAAAAGAGCTGCTGACTAATTTATGATGTGGTGATTTACTTATTGGTATTGCTGTGACTATTGTGTCCTGTCAGTGTCTATGTGTTTTTCCACAGATCATGGACTGTTTGTGTGTTCCTGTGGTGTATGTTGTACTGTGCCCTGCCTCGATGTATCTATTGTCCTGTTGATTGTATGTTGTTGTATGATGTGGCTTGGTGGCAAATGAATTTCCCCCCTGGGGATTACTAAAGTGCAATCAAATCAAATCCCCCCTTTTGATACATGGTCAGGACCATGTGCCAATTTTGCAAAGAAAGGGAATATGTATTTTGGGAATACTGGGAGGCCATTAAAATTTACCCAGACTGCAGTTGGGAGTTCATTACACCCTTTCCTTTTCCATAATGCTTTTTCTCCATTATCAGCTCCTGTTTGAAGCAAAGAGACATCATTAAGAGAAAAAAACATCATGCTGGACAGACAAGGGCATTTGAAAAATGGGGGAGACAGGTGAGAGAGAAGCAGCTTTCACAGCAGTATCTGCGGCTGCATTATCCTGTGACACTGGGTCAATAAACCTTGTATGAGCTTGACATTTGCATACTGCTACTGAGGCTGGTAGAAGTAATGCAGACAAGAGGTTAATAATGAGACTCCTATGGGCAAATGGTTTGCCTTTAGAAGCAAGGAAACCACGATTTTTCCACAGATCATGGAAGTTATGACAGACATTAAATGCATATTGAGAATCTGTGTAGACTGTGATGGTTTGTTCTTTTCCTAGAATGAAAGCATGGGTTAGTGCAAACAATTCGGCTGCCTGAGCAGATAGATTATTAGGCAACCTGGCACTTTCAACTACATTATGTTCCATACATATGTCATAAAGAACAACAAGGGGAACCATTAGAGGGGTTCCTCATTGCAGAACCGTCTACAAAGAACACACAGTCAGGGTTAGACAGGGGTGTGTCAAACAGCGCATCACGTGTCACAATGTCAACCACATCTAAACAAGAATGAGGTTCTCCGTCTTCAGTTGTAGGAAGCAGAGTTGATGGGTTAAGGACAGTGCAGTGTTTTAAGTCCACATGTGACATTGTTAGTAGAACATTTTGCCAGTGCAGTAGTCTTGCTAGTGTTAAGTGAGCAGTTTTTGCCTAAAGAATGAGGGAGTGAACAGCATGTGGAACATGTACAACAAGAGGACACATAGCGACAATGTCAGCTGTGGCCAAAACTGCCTCAGTAGGGGCTGCTACAACCCTTAGGCACATTATCATAGCTCTGTCTGTTGTGGAAGGTCATTCGGATTAATAACCGGGCGCTGTTTGTCGCCATGGGACTGTATAAGGACTGCTGACATAAAGCCATCACATTCAGAAACAAAAAGATTGTAAGGAATGGTAGGATTTGGGAGTCTTAAGCAAGGTGAACTAGATAAAGCTTGCTTTAACTCAGTGAAAACTGCCTCTGCCTCAGGAGTCCAAGTTAAAAAGTCAGTCATGGTCAAATGTTTTCCCCCATGTGTGATGTCATACAGGGGTTGGGAGATCTCCGCAAAATCACGAATCCATGGACGGCGGTATCCTGCTTAGCCCAATAAAGACATCAATTGCTTTTTCATTTGTGGCTTTGGAACATCCAAGTTGGCCTGGATGGCCTAATTTGCGACCCTCCGGAGTGATAATATGGCCAAGATAACGCACTGATTGCGCAACAAGCTGCAGCTTGTCTTTTGAAACTTTGTGCCAGAAAACAAAGCAATGCCTCTGTGTCAGCTCGACAATTCTCTTGTGTAGAAGATCATCAACATACTGAATAAGTGCACTACCACACAATGGCTGCCATTGCAACAGGTTTTCAGCTACAGCTGCAGTAAACAGAGTGGGGCTGGAGGCATCCACGTCCAAGAGTAACGTTTACCATTGAAAGTGAAAGCAAACCAGATTTGTGAGTCAGGGTGAACAGGAATGCTGAAATATGCATTTGCCAAATCAAAAACTGTAAACCAACAGGAGTTTGCCAGAACCTGTGACATTAATGTTGCAACATTAGGTGCAGTTGGGGCTGGATGTTGAACAGCTTCATTTACTGCCCTGAGGTCTTGGACTGGTCTCCAACCCCCATTTGGTTTATTTACAGGCAAGATGGGGGTGTTACATGGTGAATTAGGGCATTCCACAACGGCACCTTGATTTATAAGAGACTGAATGACAGGAGCAATGCCTTCATTTGCTTCGGGGCTGAGCGGATACTGTCTTTTACAAGGTCTGTAAGTTGACTTCAGCTGGACATTAACAGGAGAGGCACCTTTTATGTTTCAGAATTTGCTTTTAACCCCCAAAGTATCAGGTACTGTTGAAAACAATGCTTCCTCTTCAGCAGTCAATGGCATAAGTTTGACCTCAGGTGTGTGCATGTGAACAGATTGAACAACTGCCACCTTGATTCTCAATGGATAGGATGTGATTTGGAGTGAAGCTGAAAAAGAGCTCCCATCTGCTCTGGCTTGCCAATCTGAGGTCTCTAAAACTAGCTTAACCCAAGGTCCTATGGCTTTCCAAGCACAGTCAGAATGTTTTGTCAGTGGAATGTGAGGCACAAGACCAGTTGAAAGACTCTGCTCCTGAGTCTACAAGGAATGTCACAGTGTTCCACGGCCGGGACGAAAACCGCATTGTTCCTCCTGAATCCGAGGTTCGACTATTGGCCGGATTCTCCTCTCCAGTACCCTGGAATAGACTTTCCCGGGGAGGCTGAGGAGTGTGATCCCCTGAGAGTTGGAACACACCCTCCGGTCCCCCTTTTTAAAAAGAGGGACCACCACCCCAGTCTGCCAGTCCAGAGGCACTGTCCCCGACTGCCACGCGATGTTGCAGAGGCGTGTCAACCAAGACAGTCCTACAACATCCAGAGACTTAAGGTACTCAGGGCGGATCTCATCCACCCCCGGTGCTCTGCCACCGAGGAGCTTGCAAACTGCCTCAGTGACTTCAGTCCCGGTGATGGATGCACCGACCCCCGGGTCCCCAGTCTCTGCTTCCTCTATGGAAGACATGACAGTGGGATTGAGGAGATCCTCGAAGTATTCCTTCCACCGCCCGACAATATCCCCAGTTGAGGTCAACAGCTCCCTGCCCTCACTGTAAACAGTGTTGACAGAAAGCTGCTTCCCCCTCCTGAGGCGCCGAACGGTTTGCCAGAATTTCTTCGAGGCCGACCGGTAGTCCTCCTCCATGGCCTCCCCGAACTCCTCCCAGACCCGAGTTTTTGCTTCTACAACCGCCCGGGCTGCCGCACGCTTGGCCCGCTGGTACCCCTCAGCTGCCTCAGGAGTCCCATGGGCCAACAAGGCCCGATAGGACTCCTTCTTCAGCTTGACAGCATCCCTTACGTCCGGTGTCCACCACCAGGTTCGGGGGTTGCCGCCACGACAGGCACCGGCGACTTTACGGCCGCAGCTACGGGCAGCTGCGTCAACAATGGAGGTGGAGAACATGGTCCATTCGGACTCGATGTCTCCAACCTCCCTCGGAATCTGGTCGAAGCTCTCCCGGAGGCGGGAGTTGAAGGCCTCCCTGACAGCGGGTTCGGCCAGACGTTCCCAGCAGACCCTCACAGTACGTTTGGGTCTGCCAAGCCTGTTCCGCTTCCTCCCCTGCCAGCGGATCCAACTCACCACCAGGTGGTGATCAGTTGACAGCTCAGCCCCTCTCTTTACCCGAGTGTCCAAGACATACCGCCGAAGGTCAGATGATACGACTACAAAGTCGATCATTGACCTCCGGCCTAGGGCGTCCTGGTGCCACGTGCACTGATGGACACCCTTATGCTTGAACATGGTGTTCGTTATGGACAAACTGTGGCTAGCACAGAAGTCCAATAACAGAACACCACTCGGGTTCAGATCGGGGAGGCAGTTCCTCCCAATCACACCCCTCCAGGTATCACTGTCGCTACCCACGTGAGCGTTGAAGTCCCCCAGCAGAACAATGGAGTCCCCGGTTGGAGCACTTTCCAGTACCCCTCCCAGGGACTCCAAGAAGGCCGGGTTCTCTACACTGCTGTTCGGCCCGTAAGCCGAAACAACAGTGAGAGACCTACCCCCGACCCGAAGGCGCAGGGAAGCGACCCTCTCGCTCAGCGGGGAGAACTCCAACACATGGCGGCTGAGCTGGGGGGCTATAAGCAAGCCCACACCAGCTCGCCGCCTCTCACCGCGTGCAACTCCAGAGTAGAAGAGAGTCCAGCCTCTCTCAAGGAGTTGGGTTCCAGAGCCCAGACTGTGCGTAGAGGTGAGCCCGACTATCTCTAGCCGGTACCGCTCAACCTCACGCACTAGCTCAGGCTCTTTACCCCCCAGCGAGGTGACATTCCATGTCCCCATAGCCAGGGTCGTCATCCAGGGTTTGGGTCGTCGGGGCCCCCGCCCACGACTGCCACCCATACCACAAGGCACTGGCCCCTTCTGAACCTTCCTGCGGGTGGTGGGCCTACGGGAAGGCGGGCCCACATCGCTCGTTCGGGCTGCGCCCGGCCGGGTCATGTGGGCAAAGACCCGGCCACCAGGCGCTCGCCTGCGAGCCCCAACCCCAGGCCTGGCTCCAGGGTGGGGCCCCAGTAATGCAGATCCGGGCGACGTACGCGTCCTTGATTTAATGTCTTTCATAGGGGCTTTTGAACCGCTCTTGGTCTGACCCGTCACCTAGAACCTGTTTGCCTTGGGAGACCCTACCAGGGGCATCAAGCCCCGGACAACATAGCCTCTAGGATCATTCGGGTACTCAAACTCCTCCACCACCATAAGGTGGCGGTTCAAGGAGTCCCTCAGGGGTCAATTCTAGGTCCTTTGTTGCTGGGTCCATAATACAACAATATAATATTTCATATCAATCGTATGCCTATGACATACAGTTATACATATCCGTCTCCACTGATAACCTTAGCCCAGTAAACGACCTCATCCAGTGCATCACAGATATCAGATTTTGGATGGCGAAGAATTTTTTACAGCTTAATCATGATAAAACAGAGATTCTGTTAGTTGGACCAAAGACTTTGAGTAATGAAATTAAATCTTTGTTAACTCCTCTATCTGTAAAACCATGTGATCATGTCAAGTACTTGGGTACAATTTTAGATGCTGATCTTAACTTCCAGAAGCACATCTCTGATATTTCTAAGACTGCCTTTTATCACCTCAGAAATAAATCAAAAGTTAGATCCTTCTTGTCTCAGTCAGACTCTAAACAGCTGGTTCACGCTTTTATTTCCAGTAGGCTGGACTACTGTAATTCACCTTTTGCTGGACTGACAAAGCAGACATTAAATAAACTCCAGCTTATTCAAAATGCAGCAGTGAGAGTTTTAACAAAAACTAAAAGGTCTGATCACATAACTCCTATTTTATCTTCTCTTCACTGGCTTCCAGTAAAGGTATTTTAAAATCAACACTTTGAGTTGATTTTAAAATACTTCTTATTGTTTTTAAATGCCTTAATGGTCTGGCTCCTTCTTATGCTGTTGACATGCTCATTGAGTACACACCAGAGATCACTCAGATCATCAAATAAAGGTCTTCTCATTATACCTAAAATCAAGTCTAAATCAGCTCATGGTGCTTTCAGTCATTATGGTCCAACTCTCTGGAACTCTCTTCCACATGAACTACGGTCTGCCACAACAGTGTTCTCTTTTAAAAGCCAACTCAAAACGTATCTTTCTTCACAAGCTTTTAGTTAGGTTTTAAGTGCACTTTTTTTTTTTTTAATTTGTTTTGGTAATTAGTATTATTGTTGTTATTATGTCCCTTCTAAGAATAATGACAATAATAATACCTTCTTATCCTGTTTGTTTTTATTACTTTTACTTTTTATCTATGTTGTTCTGCTTGTTTTTATATGTAATACTTTATTATCTATGTTACTTATGTATCTTGAAGCACATGGAGTATGTGCTATTTAAATAAAGTTGAATGGATGAATGAATCATGGAATCCCTTCTGGACTGAATCTGATTGGGCGTGGGTTCATATACCAACAAGACAATGACCCCAAGCGTACTTCAAAGCTGTGCAGAGACTATTTGACCAAGAAAAAAGAGTACTGGAACTGATGGACTGGCCAAGTCATAGTCCAGATTTGAATCCTATTGAACAAATTTGGGATTTAGTAGATTCAAAGATTGATCGCACAAAAGTTTCACCTAAAGCAAGTTTGTGGGAATAGCTAAAAACTATTTGGAATTCAATAACAAAAGAGACTGTCAAAAAGTACATAAAAACAAAGCCAGCAAGAATGCAAGCTGTTATCAAGGCCAAAGGGTATTAAGTTTTTTGGTCATTATGTGTGAAAAAGGACTATTTAGTCATTTCAGTTTTTTTATTTGCCAAATAAATAACAATAACATTTTTAGTTTTAAACAAGTTTTTGAAAGAGTTCTAAAAGTTTTCTCGTTTTTATGACAGGTGGTCTAATACATTTGTTAAGCACTGTGTGTGTGTGTATGTGTGTGTGTGTGTGTGTGTGTGTGTCTGTATATATACAGTGCTGTGAAAAAGTATTTGCCCCTTTCTAGATTTCTTATTTTTTTGCATATTTGTCACACTTAAATGTGTCAGATCATCACACAAATTTTAATATTAGACAAACATAACCCGAGTAAATACAAAATGCAGTTTTTAAATAATGATTTTATTTGTTAAGGAAAAAAAGCTATCCAAACCTACATGACCCTATGTGAAAAAGTAATTGCCCCCTGAACCTAATAAATGGTTGTGCCACCCGCAGCAGCAATAACTGCAATCAAGCGTTTGCGATAACTGGCAATGAGTCTTTCGCATCGCTGTGGAGGAATTTTGGCCTGCTCTTCTTCACAGAATTTTTTAACTCAGCCATATTGGAGGGTTTTCAGGCATGAACTGCCCGTCTAAGGTCACACCACAGCATTTCAATTGGATTTAAGTCCGGACTTTGACTCAGCCACTCCAAAACCAAAGCCATTCAGAGGTGGACTTGCTGGTGTGTTTTGGGTTGTTGTCCTGTTGCATAACCCAAGTGTGCTTGAGCTTGAGGTAATGAACTGATGGCCGAACGTTCTCCTTCAAGATTTTCTGGTAGACAGCAGAATTCATGGCTCCATCAATCACAGCAAGTTGTCCATGTCCTGAAGCACCAAAGCAGCCCCAGACCATCACACTACCACCACCATGTTTGACTGTTGGTATGATGTTCTTTTTATCAGATGCTGTGTTCTTTTTATGCTAGATGTAATGGGACACACACCTTCCAAAAATTTCAACTTTTGTCTCGTCAGTCCACAGAATATTTTTCCAAAAGTCTTGGGGATCATCAAGATGTTTCTTGTCAAATGTGAGATGAGCCTTTGTGTTCTTTTTGGTCAGTAGTGGTTTTCGCCTTGGAACTCTCCCATGGATGCCATTTTTGCCCAGTCTCTTTCTTATTGTTGAATCATGAACACTGACCTTAACAGAGGCAAGTGAGGCCTGTAGTTCTTTAGATGTTGTTCTGGGTTCTTTTGTGACCTCCTGGATGAGTTGTGGTTACGCTCTTAGAGTAATTTTGGTAGTAATTTTTGGTAGGCCGACCACTCCTTGGTCAGTGAAAACTGTACCCAGTTTTCTCCATTTGTGGATAATGGCTCTGACCATGGCTCCCTGGAGTCCTAAAGCCTTAGAAATGACTTTGTAACCCTTTCCAGACTGATAGATTTCACTTACTTTGTTTCTCATTTGTTCTTGAATTTCTTTAGATCGCGGCATGATGTGTTTCTGTTCAATATCTCGCATCCTACTTACTCAGACAGGTTCTATTTAAGTAATTTCTTAATTGAACAGGTCTGGCAGTAATCAGGCCTGGGTGTGGTCAGTGAAATTGAACTCAGCTTTCCAAAAAATGTGGTTAATCACAGTTGACTCATGATTTAACAAGGGGGGCAATTACTTTTTCACATAGGGTCATATAGGTTTGGATAGCTTTTTTCCCTTAATAAATAAAATCATTATTTAAAAAACTGCATTTTGTATTTACTCAGGTTATGTTTGTCTAATATTAAAATTTGTGTGATGATCTGAAACATTTAAGTGTGACAAATAGTAAGAAATCAGGAAGGGGGCAAATACTTTTTCTCAGCACTGTATATATATATATATATAAAAAAGAGCTTTTTACTTTTTTTTATTACTTTGGACCGAGCCGGGATGGCAGGCCAACTTGGAAGAGTGTCCCCACTGCAGGACCTTAACTCAACAACACAGAAGCAGGCATCAACAAACGATCGCTGTGCAGCACATTTGCCAGACTTGACAAAGAAAATGAAGACACAATTGAGGTTCCAAAAATGCAAGTGCATTCTCATATAAGGTAAGTAAAAGGTTGTAAACAAAAAGTGATATAAAATAAACTATTTTATCGAACCATTAGATAACTGCGAGGCAAAAGCCGCTGAACACAGAACAGATGATCAATCATCATTTTAACCTCCTTAGTTCAGAATACATGAAAACAATGAATTATCATCTCAACAAGAAAAATCCTTTATCATGCTCAACTTTATAACCATGACACACTCCCCTCCAACACAGATGTCGTCCTTGACATCTAAACCAACAGGTGAATAATGTTTGAAGCATTTACCTATGTCATAATGTCATCAGGTCAGTCATTCAACAGTCTGTATACAATCACTCGGCTTATTCAAAGTCCAGGAGTATGTTACACGTGTATCAGCACTCTGATTGTCCATCAGTCCATTCATGACTGTATAAGGTATGTACGTGCATGTATGTCAACACCCAGTTCGTGGAACAGTCCATCCATGAGTGTATGTGTGTGTTTGTAAGTGCATCAACACTCAGTGTCCAACAGTCCATCAATGAATGTATGATGTGGAGATGTATAAACACTCAGTTTGTGAAAGAGTCCCTCAGTGAGTGTATGATACGTGTATGTTGTGTGTGTGAAAGTGTGTGTTCTTCATTCAGTAGCCCGGTACAACAACAGACTGATAATTCCAGTGCTGTACTGGAGCTGTCCATGTACTTACTGCTTGCATGGCTCCATAGGATGCTGGAGGATAGTAGTGCATCATGTCATTTGGAAATCCAATGCCACAGCAACTGGGATGGCTGAGCCGATCATATGTGAAGACTCTTGGGGGCTGTCTCTCTCTTAGTGGTCGCTGGTGCTGTGGTTCATTCCCAATGTGGTCCTCACTTTGAACAGGTGGTTGTGCTGCTGGTATTCTCTCCTCCGGTGAAATCTCCTCTTGAACTGATATGCCTTCTTCTGACAGTGGATTTCTTGCGTCCTGCTCCAGCTGGTGCTGGTGATTATTGTAGTGTGTTTTTCTTTTGTTGCTCTGTGTCTGTCTTTCCCCTCTTCTCATGTGTCTGCAGATGCAATCTTCCCAGTGATTCCTGAGCTTTTGTTATGATCTCATAAGCCTCTTGCATTTGTTCTTTCCACTTTTTCATGAACTCCTCATGATCAGCAGTTCCAGTCGCACGGGTCAAACCAAATAACAAGTCAACAGGTAGTCTTCACCTCTGGTGCTGTTATATGCGTAGATGAGCTTGGGCAATGACTCTCTCCAATCTGACTTTTGTTTGTCAGTTTAAAGCTCCCACTGCTACAGTATCAGCAGGGTCCATTCTACTGCCCTATGCAGACACGATGCGCCCCAAATAGCGGACCTCACGTCTGAACACTTCACACTTCTTGGGTTTTAACTTTATACCATTCTGACGTAGCCACTGTAGCACTGTCCTCACATGTTCGACATGATCCTCAAAGGTTCTGCTGAAAACCAGTGTGTCATCTAATAAGGGATACAGATGTCATCTCTTAGCCCTTCCAAACAATTCTCCATACAGCGCTGGAAGGCAGCTGGAGGGTTCATAAGACCGAAGGGAATCCTGATCCACTCATAGAGACCCCATGGTGTCACGAAAGCAGTCAGAGGTCTGCTCTCTCTCCGCATAAATCCCTGATGGTACGCCCTCCCTTGGTCTAGGAGTGAGAACCATGAGTTGCCTCCTAGGCCATCCATTATATCTTGCACCCTGGGTATAGGCTGACGGTCAGGGAGCGTCTTCCTATTCACCTCACGGTAGTCGATGCACAGTCGTAGACTGCCGTCTTTTCTTCGGACACACACAACTGGTGAAGCATAAGGGGAGTTAGATTTCTCTACCCAACCCTGAGTGATGAGGTCACTCAGGTAGTCCTTCACTTCCTGATGTAGTGGCTTAAGCACAGAAAGAGATGTTTTTGCTACATGTAGCACTCGTGTCAACCAACACCACTGTCTATGCTACTGGACCAGTTCTAGGCTCAAAGGAGTGGGGAGGCGCTATAAAAAATAGACCAAAGACCACAGACTTTAAATGTAAGAGCCAGCAATTTACCGAATGTGAACAAGATAAACACATACAAATTCACAGTAAGATAAAATACTAACAAATTATCCTGCAGGTAACAAAGGTATGTATAATAAAGGTAAGTATGACACACTTTCCTTTTTCTTCCCTCTAGGTTAGAAATAGTTGTTTTAGGTTAGACAGTGTATTATGTTACTTTTGACTAGTTTAGACCAGACTATTAACTGTCTCCTTTTAGATAAATAAGTTGAACTTATTTTTGTTTCACTATTTTTCTTGAGTTAATTCTTTTTCTTTTTTCTCTTTCTCAGGTAAAAGTACAGATGCACCTTTTCCCAAAATCACATCAATTACAATGAAACACAATCACCATGAATCACAATGTTTACAATTATGAAACAAAAATGGTGTCAAGTGTGACACTTAATACAGTTCAAGTTCAGTTCTTGTTTAGGCAGTTTGAATCCAGTTCAAAGAAAAGTCTGGATCCAGTTGAATCCAGTTTAGAGAAAGTCTTCTCTTAGTTCAAACAAAAGGAAAGATAAATCCACACACTCCTACCACTCTGGCAGCGAGTTATCACAGTCCAACCATACTCAGCAGATTCCTTCACTGGCACGATGAATTTGAGAACGTAGTCACTGGGTCTGGCTCGCCGTTTCCCGCTTGCGTGTGTGTCGCACACACCTCAGGATCCTCGCTCTAACTGAGCTTTTAACAGAAGCAAAAAAACCTGACCTGTACAATAGGTCAGAACCAAAATAAATGACTATTACTAATTAAACTTGAGGATGTTTTACAGCAGCTGTGAATCCTAACGTTACCGCTACGTTGTTCACCAGACCTAAAATGCGCATGCGTCGGTCAAAATTGACTTTTTATGAAATTTTAAGCAACTTTTTTATGGCATACTTTTTAGATCTTGTTTCTTTATAACTACTCCTCCTAACCAGAGAAACAATTTTAGTAATCAGTCGCCTTGATCTCAAGCAATCTAAACTAGCTGAGCACAGCTCAGTCAGCCATGGTGTTACAATCAAGTGATCAAATAAGTTTTAGCTGGATCCCCTGGGCAGACCAAAAGCACAAAGACAAAGAGCCATTTACAAAATACAACGGTTTATTATCACCACAGCGGGTACAAAACTCGAGAACAGAAAGCCAGGGAAAACAAATGGAAAAATCAGCCGAGAACACAAAATCAATTGCGCCGTGGCGAGCGGGCAGGACAAATAACACTAGTGAAATAATCAAGGAACTAAAGCACGAGAAGTAAATCTATCAAAACACGAGCAGCAGGAAAATCTATACACGAACAAGGAGTAGATGAGTCAAGGTACAAGGCTGGAAAGTTTATCGCATTGGCTCAAAACAATCTGGCAGCGAGGCAGAGCCGCCACACTGCTTAAATGCAGGGGAGAATCAAGCACATGAGCAGCAGGTGCGCTATCAACCCTCTGCTCAGTCCAATCACCCCTCCCCTGCGGAAAACACAGACACAGAGAACACAACCAAAAAACAACAGGGAAAAGCGGCGCTTCAGCATGGCGCTTCCTCGACCTGAACACCTGGCTACAGTCCGCCTGCAGAGCTTTTAACATTGGATTTATTGACAATTTTAACCTGTTTTGGAACCGCCCCTCCTTTAACAGGGCCGACGGAGTTCACCCCAACAGGCTTGGCAGCCGAATGCTAACGGCTAATAGTCACCACGCCGTCCAGTATGCTCCTCGAGACTGACTGTTTACCTGTCACACCCCCTCCCCAGATTCTTCTGCTCCATCCACACCATCTGCTCATAGTACTATTACTCTCACTAGCCCCCCCTACACCGGACATCTTTCCCATACAAACCATCACAGGCAGACGTTTTCCCTGGTCTCACAGACAGAGTGCTTTTAACAGAGATAATCTCGTACACCCGGACATTTTATCTCCCTGTGGTCATAAGCGCATGAACATTAATCTGGCTGTGCTGAACGTGCGCTCTCTTTTAAACAAATCTTTTATCATAAATGACCTGATTTTAGACAACAAGTTAGATGGGTTATTTTTAACAGAGACATGGCTTGGCACAGAGGCACCACTTGTTCTCACTGAGGCTTGCCCACCAAAATTTTAACTTTTTATTCTCCACCAGGGGAGGCAAGAGAGGAGGCGGGACTGCATCAATTTTTAATAATATTTTAATGTCAAAGGAAGTTTATTTTAATAGTTACTCATCTTTTGAGTATCACGCCTTTGTTATTAGCAGTCCTCCTGTTCTCTGCATCACTGTTTATAGACCACTCCACCATTCCACTGTTTTTATCAGTGAATTTTCAGAGCTTTTATCAATCATACACACCTCTTATAACAGAATTTTAATAACTGGCGATTTTAACCTGCACGTGGATAACACCTCGGACTCACTGTCCAGAGAATTCTTAAACCTTTTAAATTGCATGGATTTTAACCAGCACGTCACATAGCCACCTCACAACAGAGGACACACCCTGGACCTGGTCATAACCTATGGCCTCTCCACTGGTGTGTCCTCTGTTGTTGACCTGGCTGTGTCCGACCATTATTGTGTGTATTTTAATATCACCAGTTTTAACCATCAGGACGCCCCGGTGAGAACAGTGAGGAAACGCCACCTAACTTCTGAAGTGGCTGCAAATTTTATCGAGATTTTACAGAGCACTCCTGCAGAAGTCTTACCTGCACCCTGTGATTTTATTGTTGACAATTTTAACAGGAAATTGCGATTAACCTTAGACTCTGTGGCTCCACTTTTAACAGAAACGGTAAAAACAAAACCTTTACCCCCATGGGGAAGTAAAGATGAAATTAAAAAAATCAAAAAGACTATGCAAGATTGCGGAGAAAAGGTGGAGAAAAAACAAACTCACAGTCCACTATGAAATATTCTGTGAACAACTCAAATCATACAATAAAACAGTCAAACAAGCAAGAATATCCCATTTCTCAAAACTCTTCTCAGATAACAAAAACAATCCAAAAGTACTTTTCTCCACCTTTGATCTTTTAACAAACACCAATTTTAAAAAATCCTCAGAGACACCAACGGACGCCCCCTGCGAGGACTTGCATTTTATGTATGAAAGGTGCTATACAAATAAAGTTTGATTGAAGTCTGATAAAATGGCGGCACCTTTAAGCTAACACTGCTGTTAAAATAAAATATAAAAAAAATATATAAAATAATACTCAAACTCTCTCTCCTAACACAATATACATTCACACACTGTACATTTACACTCTGGGCTGCTTAACAAACCGAAAGACATGAACTAAAAACCATTCATGCTAAAGGTTTTCTTCATACAATTTCGCTAATAACATCAGCCCTCTATTGGCGTTTACAACACAGCAAAAGTATATTAAAATGAGTTCCGTCCGTCCGTTTTTTCCCCGCTTCATCCGGGGCCGGGTCGCGGGGGGAGCAGCCTGAGCAGGGACGCCCAAACTTCCCTCTCCCTGGACACTTCCCCCAGCTCGGGGGGATCCCGAGGCGTTCCCAGGCCAGCCGAGCGACATAGTCGTGCCAGCGTGTCCTGGGTCTTCCCCGGGGCCTCCTCCCGGTGGGACATGCCTGGAACACCTCCCTTGGGAGGCGTCCAGGGGGCATCCGATAGAGATGCCCGAGCCACCTCAGCTGACTCCTCTCGATGTGGAGGAGCAGCGACTCTACTCTGGGCTCCTCCCGGGTGACAGAGCTCCTCACCCTATCTCTAAGGGAGCGCCCTGCCACCCTGCGGAGGAAACCCATTTCAGCCACTTGTATCCGGGACCTCGTTCTTTCGGTCATGACCCAAAGTTCATGACCATAGGTGAGGGTAGGAACGTAGATTGACCGGTAAATCGAGAGCTTCGCCTTTCGGCTCAGCTCCTTCTTCACCATGGCAGACCGGTACAGCGACCGCATTACTGCTGCCGCTGCACCGATCCGCCTGTCAATCTCACGCTCCATCCTTCCCTCACTCGTGAACAGGATCCCGAGATACTTAAACTCCTCCAGGAGGCAGGAACTCTCCCCCAACCTGGAGGGAGCAAGCCACCTTTTTCCGGTCGAGAACCATGGCCTCGGACTTGGAGGTGCTGACTCTCATCCCAGCTGCTTCACACTCGGCTGCGAACCGCCCCAGTGCATGCTGAAGGTCCTGGCTCGATGGAGCCAACAAGACAACATCATCCGCAAAAAGCAGAGACGAAATCTGCCGGCTCCCGAACTGAACCCCCTCCAGCCCCTGGCTGCGCCTAGAAATTCTGTCCATAAAAATAATGAACAGAACCGGTGACAAAGGGCAGCCCTGCCGGAGTCCAACGTGCACCGGGAACAGGTCCGACTTACTGCCGGCAATGCGGACCAAGCTCCTGCTCCGGTTGTACAGGGACTGTACAGCCCTCAACAGAGAGCCTCCAACCCCATACTTCCGTAGCACGACTCGAGGGACACGGTCGAAAGCCTTCTCCAAGTCCACAAAACACATGTGGACTGGTTGGGCAAACTCCCATGAACCCTCAAGCACCCTGTGGAGGGTATAGAGCTGGTCCAGTGTTCCACGGCCGGGACGAAAACCGCATTGTTCCTCCTGAATCCGAGGTTCGACTATCGGCCGGATTCTCCTCTCCAGTACCCTGGAATAGACTTTCCCGGGGAGGCTGAGGAGTGTGATCCCCCGATAGCTGGAACACACCCTCTGGTCCCCCTTTTTAAAAAGAGGGACCACCACCCCAGTCTGCCAGTCCAGAGGCACTGTCCCCGACTGCCACGCAATGTTGCAGAGGCGTGTCAACCAAGACAGTCCTACAACATCCAGAGACTTAAGCTACTCAGGGCGGATCTCATCCACCCCCGGTGCTCTGCCACCAAGGAGCTTGCAAACTGCCTCAGTGACTTCAGTCCCGGTGATGGATGCACCGACCCCCGGGTCCCCTGTCTCTGCTTCCTCTACGGAAGACATGACAGTGGGATTGAGGAGATCCTCGAAGTAAAATGAGTTGAAACTCACCAAAACCGCTGTCGGTTGTTTTACATATGCTCTTCATCAAACTCCAGTCAGGTAGATGAGGGTTTGTGCTTCTAAAGACACTTTTTAACAATTTTCAGCTCAATATTGCTTGCTTGTTTTCTCTGCTCTTTCATCTGCTTTTTCCCGTGCCCACTCCCTTCTGCTCAAGTGCATTTCTTAAAGGCAAGAGGGAGCAAATCTCTTAAAGGAGAAGGAACATAATTTTTAACAGCCATACTTTTAACTGTTGCCACTAAAAGACCTTTCTGACTATTTTTAACTTCAGTTGATTAAATGTACATATTTCAACAAATTAACTTTTTAATCTAATTTTAATCATGAGGTTTTAACTCTTGGTGAATCAAATGTAACTTTTTTAACTGATTCAACATTTTTATGTATTTAGTTAACTATTTATTTATTTCACATTTTAAGGTGGGTTACATCCAGACTCAGTGTATTTCAGGGATATGTTAAGTTGCAATTTTTCTATGCAGCCAATATCATCATCTGTTCTTGAAAAGGAGGCAGACTCCTCTCTCAACATCTGGTGAATTATCTCCTGCTCTGGCTCACTAAGATGACTCAGATTTACAGGTGAGTCCCAAACATTACTATCAATTTGATCCTTTTTAGCAGTGATGTGATTTGTTGTGACTGACGGTGGTGGGCGAGATCTCTCCAGCACAGAGGCGGGGTAGACTGCCTGGACATGCTGGACAGTCCCCATAACAGTTCTCCCTGCTAAAATTATGTCGTGATCAGTTGGGTTCTGCACACTTATAGTAATAGAGGGTCTTTTGGTGCCTGTGGTTACCTCTACTACCATGTCACACAGTTCAAGTCCCTCTGTCCAGTGAGGATTCACATCAGGCTCGAAGACTAATAGCGCATCCTCATGTAGGGAGTCCATGTGGACGTGACACTCAACTTGGACTGGCAGATGTTTAGATATGTTGATCTCTCCCTTTTTGTCTTGACTACATACTCATTTGTTTGCTTAACACTGACCTGCTCAACAACAGCAGTTACTTGTCTTACAAAATCGTCTGTGTAGCCTGGGAATGATGCCCTCACTGTTTTACTCAGATGTTCCCTGTGAACAGTGTCTGATCGTTTCAATTCACTGTCAATAATTATCTTAATGACATTAGAGCCAATGATTGGTTGAGCAAGTTTGCCCCCTTCATTATGTGGCAACGTAGTGGGGGGTGTTGGTGTTATATTATCAAAGAGTTAACAAAATGACACCAATTGTAAGCCAGACAACGCCACCTAGGGACTTTCACCCAAGGAGTTTTACCCAATGCTAAGAAATAAGGTACACACAGGTTCAAACACTACAGGCAGAGACGAGGTTCCAAAGTAAATCAAGATTTATTTATTAATTGTATTAAAATTATCAAAAAGGGGGAGGGGGAGTGAGTGGAAGCTAGCAAGTGGGAGGCAAACTACCATAGGATGTGTCCCATGAGTGCACTTACCCACCACTCGTGAACTCACAGCAACCACACGGCAAACAGGTGCAGAAAATTGTGTCCCAGTGCCCTTATCACTACAACAAAACAAAGGTGCAGGGAACCACCCGGAGTGCCTAGCCTCCACTGCTAGCCAGCAACCACTACGCTGTAAAGAAAGAAAATGTTAAACAAAGAAAACAGGTAAAACTGTATTAAACCAGTTGGTTCAGCTAAAAGATTATCTTTTTAATAACAGGTTCAATAAAATGCAAGGATTAAAAGTTAACTAACTCAAAGTAACCTAGAAATAAACAAAACAATAGACAAAACTAAACCAAAACAAAACTAAACTAAGACAAAACAGAGTCAACTAAAGACAAAACTAAACCAAAACAAAACAAAACTAAGACAAAACTAAACTAAGACAAAACTAAAACAAAACAGAGTTAACTAAAGACAAAACTAAACCAAACCAAAACAAAACAAAACAAAACAAAACAACAGCCGATTGTGTCTGCAACACAAGGAAAAGGAGTCAACACATAGTTCGATTGCTATAACCAACATTTTCTGGCTAACCTGTGATAACTCATACCTTGGCAGGTACAACAATTGCCCTGATGTCCCTCAACCAGTTCTGCACAATTCACCACTCAAATCAATGTTCATGGACACCAAGATGACCAAGCCATCAATGCAGGACAAGCAGGGAACCAATTGACAGACACCATGTAGCTCTGTTAAAATAAAGGCCACTACAAGTTAAAAACAGGCTAAAACGACTAAAATGACCTCCAAGCCACATTACCTACCTCAGAGACATGACCATGTGGCAGCCACCAGGCACAGACCAAGGGAGAGAGGCAGCCTTCATGCCACAGGTGTGTTAAATAGCCTTGCCCAATTAGGGGGGTTAGGAAAGGGGAGGAGTTGACCTACTTTTGGAGAGGCTGCAGCCTCTGGCCTGAGATTCTCTTTGCTACAATTACAAGTGTGGGAACAATTACTTCTGTCTTGAATGCAGCCCTGGAAGCTAACCTGAAAGCTATCTCAACCCAACCTGTGTATGGCATGCTCTCCCCATTTGCTACCTTTATATCTAGGCCCGGTGCCACATCCAAAATTTCAGAAATGTCTCTCAGTCTTGTGTCTGGTACGTGCACTTTTTTCCATAACTCATCAATTATTGTCACTTGGGAGCCTGAGTCCCACAAAGCTTGAACCCTTTGACCTTGGATGAAGCAGCTGACCATGTGTTTCTCTCCTACCAATGGGGCTCTCTTAGCCTGTTTTGCTCTTTTTGAGGTAGCATTAGCAGTCATACATGAGAGAGGTTTACAATGTTTTTTCTGTTCAGCCCAATTATCAACTTGACACGGCCTAGAACAATAAAGCACATTTTTACAGGATGCACACTGTTTCAACAGTACCCCTTCTCCCCTTTGTCCAGAGTGTGCACATTGCTGGGACCTTCTTGTGTGACTGGTCACTCCCTGTCCCGTGCGAGCAACCTTCCCCCATTTAAAGGCTCACCTCCAAATTGTCTCTGTCCCCTTGCTCGACATCCAGCAAGGAAATGCTTGCTGCTGCCACACCAGTAGCAGTGTGTACAATAGTCCTCAGCTCCACTCTGTAAACAGCCAAAGCATCTCCTCATTCGTCCATGATTTAGTGAAGGGAAGCTGCGTTGTGGGGCAAATCTTTGCTGGAACTGGGCAGTTCCACCTCGGTGTCTAGGGCCTGCATTGGACCCGTAGCTCTGTGACAAATCCTGCACCTGCTGACCTGAGAATTGCAGTCCTGATGCGCCATCCGCACCCCCTGCTGATGGTTGTGGTCTGGGCGCGTGCTGGGGCTGCAGCATGGACTCCCTGATTTGAGACACTTCAACTTTCAGGTCTTTCAGCAGAGCTATCTCAGATTTAATCTCCTCAAGCTGGGAGAGAACGACAGGGAAAACTTTAGGATTTTGGTGAGTGGATGGTTTTTCATTCTTTTCAGCAGAAACATCACTTGATTGTGCTGAATGAACGGTAACAGGTTTCTGTTGCCCTGCCATTTTCTTTTTCATCTGTCTCTCTGTCTCATAGGCACATGCAGTGTTCATTCTCTCAAGCAAAAGTTCGTCAGAGATGTCAGCTTGCTCCAAATATGGCTGAAGATCACGCTTGATGTTGTCGTTCTGCAGTCCGGTCAACACTGTGTGAAGAAACATTCTTTGCAGTAGCCCAGGATCATAGTGAAGACCCAACTCAGATTCCTGTGAGGCAAACAAAATCTTCTGTCTCAGGTCGAGAGTGCGAATGAGGAAGTTCTGGGGGGTTTCTTTAAATCCCTGCACCTCAGAGGTCAACTGTGTGTAGAGATTGGTTGCACTTTTGTCTTGATAATGTGAACGAAGGATTCGTCTCAGTTTTGGTAAGGTCAAGTTCACTTTGCCCTCCAAATAGCTACGAAGCTGCATACTAGGCACTATGGCTCTAAACACTGCATCCACAATCTCTAGTTCTGGAAACCTCTTGCTTAAACCATGTTCAATTTGTGTCGCTAAGCTTGAAAAAGTCAGTTTGTCTTTTTGACCAGGTTCACCAATTTGTCCAGCAATTTTAAAGTCTTTGTGCCAGTGATGAGGTGGAGGGTTGTGGGCTGTATTCTGTGTTACCTGTCTGTTGTAACCGTTGCTTTTGGTGTCTCTTTTGTCCTTGTTGTCTCTCTCGTTCTGTGTGTTTGCTAGCTGGAGCTGTAGCACTTCAATTTCCTTTAATATTTTTTCCTCCTCTTCATCTTTTTTTTTCTACTGCTCCTCTGCTTGTTTTGTTACACTAGCATTACACACAGCCTGTAGCTCGTAGATTTTGTCTTAAGATGGAGCAAGTCAGCCATGCCTTGATCATCAAGGTCATCCAGCTCCTCTCTCTGAATGTAGCTTGAAATTAACGTGATGAGGGCCGTTCGTCCTTTGCCGCCAACATGCTCAAACTCTGCTCCGGCAAGGGTTAAATAGTCACACAGCTCCACTAAACTTTCTCTGGGCAGCAAACACAGTTCTCTTATAACTCCGAGTTGTAGTTTCTCTATCTCTGTCGACAACATTCTTCTCGCAGAATGTGGGTGTTAACAGCGAGGTGGTAGCGATTAATCTTCTTAGCAGTAGCTCTCCTGGTATGTAGCAATACCTCTGTAGGGGAATTAAATTAATGTTGGTATTGCATTCGTTAATAAAATATCGGGGCACCACCTTCCTCAGCTAAGAAGGACTGTATGGAGACTAACTCCTGTAACGCTGATGTTATGATAACGAATGAACCAACAGTAAACCAGTCTGATAATCTGAAGGGTAAATTCCGGATATAGGGATCGTTATTACTCAGCTCAAAAGGACACCGTCTGACCACGACTTAAATGGAAAAGAACTTATTTATTAAACATAAATGAATAATGAATAATGAATCATGAATCATGAATAGTGCAACAGAGAATATAGGTGATCTGAAAGAACACAAGCAGAGAGAAACTTATGGCAAACAATGGCAGAATGAGTTTGGCAATAGTGAGAAGTAGTTAAAGGGAAAACTGGGGACGCAAATGTAGAGTTAATTTACTGAACAAATGGTTAAGAGAATTTAGGCAAATTTACAGTATCATAACCTCACGGACCAACTCTTATTCAAACCCGCTTAACATGCCTGCTTGGCCAGCGACGCTCCTGTTTGATGTCTGCTCTGAACTGATATGAAGACTCCAAGCTGTGTCCGTGGCTCCGATCTGCGCGGCAGTCTGCTGGACGAATCGAGCAAACCACGGTGGCGAGCCGGAGTTGGACAGGGATGTATCAGGGGCTGGAACTCTCCGGTGTCGGTTACAGACGAGGAGCGGCTTCTGATGGTTGTCTAGCCCGAACCAGCGGGTTAGCAGATGGCAGCAGGTTTTAGTAATAAGTGGTGACCGTGAAACAGGACTTTAGATTACTAACAATAAGATTAAATGTCTCTTCGATGGCCGATCGAAAAGTGTCTCCAAAATTATTATTACATGAGTAGAATTTTACACAAAACAAAGCAAATCAAATCACGTGGCTTAATGTGGCGAGCAAAAGGAAATGAAAATACGTCTTCTTAAGAATAAACTCAGGCTACTCAGCGTGACTATGAGCAGCAACAAAAAGAAGAGAAAATGAACGCAAAAACAGAACAGAACGAAGGCTTAAAAACTAGAATAGAAACTTCGACTGAAAAGGAAAAATTAAGACTAGAAGAAGACAAACGGAAGACTAAGACAAGACACTACAGACTAACAAGACAGACTGAAACAGGACTGACGAGACTACCTGACTAACCGCTGCATGCGGCAGATGTTTTTCCTCGCTCCAAGGCATGTCTAATCACCGATAGGCTGTCGCCCATGTGGGATGGTTCGTAGGCGCGCAACGTCATTTCATCTTGTAAGGCAAGGATTAATTAATGGTTCGTACGAGGGGCTCATCTGCTTCTCACTATGGTCAATCACATATGTTTTGAATGGACAATTTTCAATGGCATTTCAACATCGTTCACAACATGCATTAGGCAATTCTTATGGGTGGCTGACAACGTTAAATGATGACTCATAATAACAGAATCATGATAAATTTCTAATACTCATCTTAATATATATGATGACTCAAGGTATAACTAACACAAAATAAAGAAATAAAGAAGGGAAGACTATATTTGCCCAAAATGATCATCACTATAATGGTTACTTATTAATAAATGTATCACGTCAAGCGTATTCAACCTAACCGTTAAGAACCTCGAGACGGCAGTATGGTTCCATGATAAAAACTCAAACAAACTTGGAAGAAAAGTTAAAATCACAGCTTTGTCATTCTACAAGCTACAAACACCGAAAAAGCATTGATATCACACAGATTACGGGCTTGACACTGTAAGAAAATCCAAAGTGAGATCAAACATAGAGAATTGGTTATCCTGGTATACCGGAGAACAAGACCCACAGATCTACAAAAACAGTTTGTTTCAGGAATGTCTAATTTACAACCCATCAGCATTATTTTGTTTGTGGATTCCTCTGAGGTCTGGCATTGGTTCACCTAGACAGCTTTATTGTCCGTATCTCCCATGGGGCTATCAAGAGAGAATTAGCACCTCCATGGGAAACATGGAGCAAAAAGACAACCTTTGATGTTGAGGTGTCTGTGTCTCTTGCTCCCCCGAAAGAGTGTGGAGGAGATGTCTCTGAGCCAGACATCTTGTCTCTGTTCAACTTAGCACCGTCCCTGTAACAGTTCAAATGGTCAATAGCTCTTGAAATTTGGGGTGTTTTACAACTCCATTTCTCCTGAAGGGATGCAGAGAGGGTAAGGAAGGGTCAGTTAGAGGCCAGTTCTGCTACACCTCAGATCACTTGAAGTTGAATGCGGTAGGGTTCCCACAGCCCACAACTCCTCACTTGCTCCGATGGTCCGGGTCGTTTTAAAAGGGATGTGTGATGGCTGGGGACACCTCTCGTCGATGTTTAACCACGCTGCACACTATCCCAGCGGTGCCTCCAAAATGTTACGTCCCGTTGCTGGGGAAAATGATAAAGTAAAACAACACAGACACAACCCGTTCGTCGTCCTTCAGTGTATTACTTTTTTTATTAGCCACACGTTTTTTCATGCTTCTTCTCAACAACACGGAAGCAGGCATCAACAAACGATCGCTGTGCAGCACATTTGCGACAGTCTTGACAAAGAAAATAAAAACACAATTGAGGTTCCAAAAATAACTTATGCAAGTGCATTCTCATAAAAGGTAAGTAAAAGGTTGTAAACAAAAAGTGATATATAATAAACTATTTTATCTTACCATTAGATAACTGCGAGGCAAAAGCAGTTGAACACAGAACAGATGATCAATCATCATTTTAACCTTCTTAGCTCAGAATACATGGAAACAATGAATTATCATCTCAACATGAAAAATCATGAATTATCTTTCTAGCTATAAGATCCCTTATCATGCTCAACTTTATAACCATGACACTTGCTGCACCGATATCTGTTAGGTAGCGCTTGTTTTCCTCCTCGCCCTGTTGTTTCTGTGTGTTCCCTGCCCTCTTGTGGTCTTGTATTGTCTTCCCTGTTTGTCTAGATGTATGTATGGGCTGCACATGCCGGCGACCTACGCCAGCCCTGCCTCCTGCCACACCTGCAAGTCATCAATTCATCACTCATCTCCTTCACCTGCCTGTATATAAGCCTGGCACAGTTCATCAGTATTCGTGGAATCGTCTGCTTGTCTCAGCGGTATTTTGATCAGTTACCTTCCCTGTGATCTTCTCCTATTTTGTGCTTATGCTGACTTGGATTCTCTGCTCTCCTCTTCAGAGTTCCATCCTGTTGGTGAGCCCTCAGCCTAGCCCCGTCTTGCCTGTGAAAGAGGAGTTTCTGTTTTCGACCAGCTCAGAGCATTGTTCGCTCTTGCCTTTTGTTACCATTTTTCTGGACTACTTTGTTTAATAAATAAGTATATTTTCAGTTATCCACCTGCCTGCTTAAGTCCTTCCCTGGGTACATCACTGTGGCTTACTTGTTCTGTTTGAGTGTGCTTGCAGCACATAACAATATCTCCTTTTTTTTTTCAATTTTTTCTATTTTCTGGTCATACAGTTTCAACACCACAAAGGAATTACTTGAAACATTGCCCTGCAGGTCTTAGGTGTAAAGTGTTGCAGCACCACACAGCAATTACCTGGGAACCTAAACTCAATACCATAAAAAACTTCCAAGACCACACTGGTATTACTTGGAAGCCGTTCCCAAGACTACACAAGAATTACATGGGAACTGGTGGCTGAGACCACACAGGCATTACACAACTCGTCTATAGATTGACTCATAACATTGTACTTACCTATTAATAAAGATGGAGGGTCCGCTGGCCGCCACCCTTGCCTGACCTCAGGCAGGATCCTGTCCTCCATTTGTGCGGAACTTTCTCTGAGTCGTACGAGACTCCTGCTGGCAGTTGACCTTCAGTCCAGGCTCAGGTGTCGATCAGCAAAACGTCCATCCCATCCTCGTCACCAAAATTATGTAAGGAAAATTCTCCCCGTTGATCGTTGAGAGTTGCTATTTCTCTGAAGAATTACAGACTTGGTGTGATGAATCAGGTCTCTTTAATACATGCAGCATGGAGGGAAGACTCATGCAGAGTGTTCTCTCCAGATCTCCACAATGTCTTGGCTTTTATACTGTCCGGCAACAAAAGGACAACTGGTTGTCACATGCACCTGGTGTTGGTAAATCATTCCCCCAAAACAGTGACCATTTGAGGAGTTTATACCAGTGGTTCCCAACCTGGGGTCCACACCCCCCACTGAGGGGCACCAGAAATCGCAGGGGGTGTGCACAGTTTTTTCTGTGCTGAGGTTGTGAGGTCACCAAAATTATATTTGTGCATTTTAAATTTAGAAAATCCCAATAACACACTCAATAGGATAATCAAACTCTGTATAATCCAAATTAAAACATATTTTTGATCCACATTTAAATTCATTAAGCTATTTATTACCTCTGACCTTTTAGTTTTGCAAATAAAAGTTTGGAATTAATCACTTTATTCTTTTAGTGCGTGTATGCGGGTAGGAGTTGGGGTTGGGGGGGCCTGGCTTGTCTTAGACACAGGCAAGGGGGGCTTCAAGGAAAAAAGGTTGGGAACCACTGGTTTATACTATACCATAAATTCCTCAGGTACAATGAATTGCACCCTAAATTGCCCCCTTCATCCTGTTTCCCTCATTGGATGTCCTTCTGTCCTCTCCCTCACCGGAGAAAGGGGCCACAAAAACTTGTACAATTCATAAACTGATTCGTGGGATGGCTAAATCATTTAAGTCCTACATGACCACTGAGAGTGCTTTTACAACATAAGCCTGCATTCAGCCATTCACACACACTGTCATAGTTCTGTGTATTTAGTTTTATCATTTCCGGTTTGACTTTGAAGGTTTTCCTTATGTGTCACATTTTACTTCATTTCCTGTATTTTCCCACCTGTGTGCAGTAGTGTCACTAGGGTCTCTTGGGGCTCCAAGCACGAAATGCTCCAAGCTGAAAAAATTAATTAGTGGTTCTCAAACTGAGGTCCAGGGACCAACAGAGGTCCCTGAAAGCCCAAGCCAATCAATAATTGTTGTTGTAAATAATCTGACACCAACAAAAATAGAGAAAATATGAACTTTCCTTTATTCTAAAAGTGCACTGCAAATAAGTAGAACTTAAAATATGAAAAATACAAACCTGAGTAAATAAGTAATGTACACTGTGTGTGTAGCCAATGTGCACTTTCTACTACTACTACCTTAAGCTACTGTCATAAACAATATTTAGAGGGCATAGCACATATTATCAATTAAAGTGGAATACTGAACTTACAGTTTTCATTATCAGTGTTGGGAGGGGGCATGTTATCCTTCCCCGGCTTTCCTGGTTTTAAAAATGTTAGTAATGATCCTGAGGAAAGATACACAGCAAAATCGTCAGTGTTAGTTTAGCATTGACAGTGTTAAAACTAACACTAAAAAAGTGTCTATATGTGTCCAGTCTTTTGAATGTTAAATTAACACTTTTAAAAGTGTAACTTTAGTTAGAGTTATTTCAACACTATACAGAGTTGAAAATTAACACTGGCTAACAATGAGTAGTGTTGATATTACTCTACACTGGTGTCAGTGTTAAAAAATTAACACAAAATACGTGTTAAAAAATTAACACTTTCAAAAGTGTTCATTTTTCCAACACTCACGCAGAGTTATTTCAACACCATGAGGAGTTGGAAAATTAACACTAGCCAACGAAGAGAAGTGTTGATAGCACTCTACACTAGTGTCAATGTTAGAAAATCAACACAAAATACAAGACAGCATCTTGCACAAAAAAGTGTATTAAACTGCAGGTACACAACAAACATCACTGAAAACAGTTTGGCATGGAGTCATACAAAAGTACAGTATGGGACAATGTACATTTGGTCATCAGTGTTGTATAAAAAGTGCCTATCATAAGGTCTGTAGTACACCAGGTCATCAACACAGATAAGTGTGTAGACATCAATTTTCTCATCAATACGAAATGCATTTAAGTGATCATCAAAATACATTGTTGAGGCTTCACAAGTTAGAAGATAAGCACTGTTTTCTCTGACAATTATGCTCACAATCCTGTTGAACAAAAGCATCTCATTTTCAACACCAGAACATACATACATCCCAACATGATACTCCGTGCCATAGCTTTTGACCCAGGAAGTAGTGAAAACATTAGAGCCAAATTGTAATCTTTTAAAATAAAAATTCTCAAAATGAAAAGCCAGCTGAGTCTGATGTTTCTTTACCAGTGTTTTTGTGATGTTTTTAAAGTTCTTTACAGACTTTTTGAAGAACTTGTGCTTTTCTTCAAACCTCATACACCACATGTGTATGAGTGGCCCAATTTTCCTAATACAGCTTGGGTAATGAATCATTAGGTGGTGCTTTGGAATCAGATTTCACTCTTGAAAGAGAGGTTTAAAAAGCTTGTGATGATCCAAAATCAGATGTTTCAAATACCAAGTCATACATGGGTTACAGTGGGCGAAAACACAATGTTAATTATTTGAATTAAGAGGACCAGCAAGTTCCAACAGTTATTATTCCTGCACACTAAATCTCCAAATATTAATGGGGTATTATGTAAGAGACACCATGCCTAAATAGCATTAAGGTCAAGATCTTTGCTACTGTCATCCAGTTTTAGCCCAGTTGGCCTGTTCTTTCTTTGTATATATCCATAATTAAAGCTCATAATTCGCTCTGACAAAGAGCTCAAAGATATGGAGTTCTTAATCAAGTACTGAAACACAAGTTTTAACTCGTACTGCACAACTCATCCAGTAAATCATGCATTATATCTACTGCGTAGTTGTCTGAAATATGGAACAGCTGGAGGGAATTGAGCAGACATTTTCTTTTGACACCAAAGGTTGAGGCCAAAGCAAGATTTTGTTCAAAAGCACTACAGTGTTGTGAATGAAGGTCTATTGAACGGAGAGTTAAACCTGGATGATCTTCACTAAAAACTGATTGCAACTCTGTCTTATCAGTTAAACAAAATCGACAACAATAATTTGCACTAAATGATTCAACGAAACCAAAAAGACCATGTATACCTAAGTTGTTACCACTAACCTGAAAAACTGAACCCTTCACAGGTGTTGCTGAAAAAGGCACCTGCATTCTTTCGGTCTCCAATATCTTAAGATCATTAACAAGTGGCTTCAGAATTGGATCAAACCCATATTTCTTAAGGTCCCCTGAATGAACAAGCTACAAGATGAATGTTCATCAACACAGAATTTAGCTTTGGTGGCAAATTTCTCAAAATAGAATAAATACAGCCAAGTTTATGCACTCCCTTTTTTGAGCCTAATGGATTAGCAGTTTCGAAATTGTCAGAGTAAAGCTGAATCTGAAGAGTATATTCTTCTTGAGAGAACAAACTGTGATTACTGAAGTAAGAGGCATCATTTATGTCTCTGTAAAAACCATCTTGGTGTGGTTTTGCTTTTTGGAAACTGTTACTGAGTTCACTGTTCCTAAACATAGATGAAAGAGACCCAATGATGGGTACATACATGAACTTATCATTGACAGGAACTTGCCCATATGTGCCTGTTGTTTTATCTCTGCAAGAATATGCTCTACAGGCTCAACTATTTTCCATTTTTCCTGAAAATGTCTCATCCTTTTAGAGTCATTGTTAAGACATGAGAATGGATTTTGAAACTGATCAAAACAATCCTCAACTTTCTCTATGGTTTCTCTAGATGCATCAGATGACAAACATTCAACAACAGCTTGTTTTGCATGAGTATGGATGTCATTAACCAGTTCTTCCATTGAACCAACTAAGCATTGCACAGTACTTTCAGGAACACCTGAGGCTTGCACCTGAGCAATAACAGAGCTGCACATGTCTAATATTTGCCTTTTTTCAATTGGAACATGTGAAGTAACAGTCGAGGGAGGACCAACATTCATTGGTTGTGAAACAGAGGCTTCAACATTAGCTACAGGCTCAAACTCAAAATTGCTGGCAAGATGCGAATCAGCAGAGTCTCCGTGTGCTCGAGATAAGTACGATACGATACGATATACTTTATTGTCCCCATGGGGAAATTTGTTTTGGACTCGTATGCTGCGCACAACATGCCTCCACAGTGTGATAAAACAAACAACATAATGAATTGCACATAGTCAACATTGCACATTACAAGATATTGCACATACAAATACATAACACATATTGCACATTGCACATATTGCACACACCCTGTGGTAAAAACCCATGGAAATGTTGCACAATCCCTGCAGCCTCAAACAGCACTATTTAAAAGTTTAATGGAGGTAGGAACAAATGAATTTTTAAATCAGTTAAGTTTACAGTGGGGAACTCTGTATCGTCTGCCAGAGGGCAAGAGCTCATATTCTAAGTGCAGGATATGTGATGGGTCGGTCAATATCCTCTGAGCCTGCTGAAGAACAGACTGCTCGTAAATTGACTGGAGGGACAAGTGCCGCTTGTAACCAGAGTATGTGCAAAAACAAATGAACATCCAGGCTCTCCACAGTTCAAACGCAAGGTCCTTCCTGGGTACAAGCCATGCTGACACTTCAAGTGTCTAAATAACACTGAACAACTTGTGTGGTGTACCTTGCAAATGTAACATGTGAACATAGTTCAAGTCAAAGATGTGTTCCTCTTCAAAATGCACTGTGAAGGATTCTTGCTCTGATTTCCTTGACTCGAGGACTCTCCTTCACACTGCCAACATCAATGCCATACAAGGTGGTCTGGATGAATGTGTAGAAGTTGCACAGCGCCTCATCATAGGACATGGCAAAAGCAAAATGTGCCTTGAAGAGCTCGTCAAAAGCAGCAACTCCGATCTGTGTCATGCATGGAATGACCCTTTGGCCCAGGACAATGTAGAAGTTCTGGATGCTGTTCTTTCTTTCTCCAACACACAAGAGAAAGGCTGAGCAGGGCCAGTTTCCTTGAGAAAGGTCTCCATGCTTCTACCCACCTGAGAGAAAGAGAGCAAATGATTCACATGGAATAAAATTTGGAATTTGGTGTTGTGTGCCATTCCTGCTGACTAGACTTGTGAGAAAATATTCCAACATTTAAATCCAAGTGCACAATTAGTTTTGTTTTCATGTGCACAATTACTTTTGGTAAGACAAAACTACTCCTCTGTTGAAAAACCAAGCCTGTCTGGAGGAAAAAAAAACAAAAAAAAAACAATCTACATCATGTCAGGCCTGCTTGCCATCTCAAAATCTGATTTGGCCCTTGAGAATCCCATACAGGTTCAGGTCTAAAGTGGAATATTCTTCAATACTATTCAAGAACATACCTTCATGAACCTCCTCCTTGAACCACCACCTTATCGTGGTGGAGGAGTTTGAGTACCCAAATGATCCTAGAGGCTATGTTGTCCGGGGCTTGATGCTCCTGGTAGGGTCTCCCAAGGCAAACAGGTTCTAGGTGACGGGTCAGACTAAGAGCGGTTCAAAAGCCCCTATGAAAGACAACAAATCAAGGACGCGTACGTCGCCCGGAAAGGCGTTACCGGGGCCCCACCCTGGAGCCAGGCCTGGGGTTGGGGCGAGCGGGCGAGCGCCTGGTGGCTGGGTCTTTGCCCATGGGACCCGGCCGGGCGCAGCCCGAACGAGCGACATGGGCCCGCCTTCCCGTAGGCCCACCACCCACAGGAAGGTTCAGAAGGGGCCGGTGCCTTGTGGTATGGGTGGCAGTCGTGGGCGGGGGCCCCGACGACCCAAACCCTGGATGACGACCCTGGCTATGGGGACATGGAATGTCACCTCGCTGGGGGGGAAAGAGCCTGAGCTAGTGCGTGAGGTTGAGCGGTACCGGCTAGAGATAGTCGGGCTCACCTCTACGCACAGTCTGGGCTCTGGAACCCAACTCCTTGAGAGAGGCTGGACTCTCTTCTACTCTGGAGTTGCACGCGGTGAGAGGCGGTGAGCTGGTGTGGGCTTGCTTATAGCCTCCCAGCTCAGCCGCCATGTGTTGGAGTTCTCCCCGCTGAGCGAGAGGGTCGCTCGTGTCCATCAGTGCACGTGGCACCAGGACACCCTAGGCTGGAGGTCAATGATCGACTTTGTAGTTGTATCACCTGACCTTCGGCGGTATGTCTTGGACACTCAGGTAAAGAGAGGGGCTGAGCTGTCAACTGATCACCACGTGGTGGTGAGCTGGATCCGCTGGCAGGGGAGGAAGCGGGACAAGCTTGGCAGACCCAAACGTACTGTGAGGGTCTGCTGGGAACATCTGGCCGAACCCGCTGTCAGGGAGATCTTCAACTCCCGCCTCCGGGAGAGCTTCGACCAGATTCCGAGGGAGGTTGGAGACATCGAGTCCGAATGGGCCATGTTCTCCACCTCCGTTGTTGACGCAGCTGCCCGTAGCTGCGGCCGTAAAGTTGCCGGTGCCTGTCGTGGCGGCAACCCCCGAACCCGGTGGTGGACACCGGAAGTAAGGGATGCTGTCAAGCTGAAGAAGGAGTCCTATCAGGCCTTGTTGGCCCATGGGACTCCTGAGGCAGCTGACGGGTACCGGCAGGCCAAGCGTGCGGCAGCCCGGGTGGTTGAAGAAGCAAAAACTCGGGTCTGGGAGAAGTTCGGGGAGGCCATGGAGGAGGACTACCGGTCGGCCTCGAAGAAATTCTGGCAAACCGTTCGGCGCCTCAGGAAGGGGACGCAGCTTTCTGTCAACACTGTTTACAGTGAGGGTGGGGAGCTGTTGACCTCGACTGGGGATATTGTCGGGCGGTGGAAGGAATACTTCGAGGATCTCCTCAATCCCACTGTCATGTCTTCCATAGAGGAAGCACAGACTGGGGACCCGGGGGTCGGTTCATCCATCACCGGGACTGAAGTCACTGAGGCAGTTTGCAAGCTCCTCGGTGGCAGAGCACTAGGGGTGGATGAGATCCGCCCTGAGTACCTCAAGTCTCTGGATGTTGTAGGACTGTCTTGGTTGACACGCCTCTGCAACATCGCGTGGCAGTCAGGGACGGTGCCTCTGGACTGGCAGACTGGGGTGGTGGTCCCTCTTTTTAAAAAGGGGGACCGGAGGGTGTGTTCCAACTATCGGGGGATCACACTCCTCAGCCTCCCTGGGAAAGTCTATTCCAGGGTACTGGAGAGGAGAATCCGGCCGATAGTCGAACCTCGGATTCAGGAGGAACAATGCGGTTTTCGTCCCAGCCGTGGAACACTGGACCAGCTCTATACCCTCCACAGGTTGCTTGAGGGTTCATGGGAGTTTGCCCAACCAGTCCACATGTGTTTTGTGGACTTGGAGAAGGCTTTCGACCGCGTCCCTCGAGTCATTATGTGGGAGGTGCTCCGGGAGTATGGGGTTGGAGGCTCTCTGTTGAGGGCTGTACAGTCCCAACCGGAGCAGGAGCTTGGTCCGTATTGCCGGCAGTAAGTCGGACCTGTTCCCGGTGCACGTTGGACTCCGGCAGGGCTGCCCTTTGTCACCGGTTCTGTTCATTATTTTTATGGACAGAATTTCTAGGCGCAGCCAGGGGCCGGAGGGGGTTCGGTTCGGGAGCCGGCAGATTTTGTCTCTGCTTTTTGCGGATGATGTTGTCTTGTTGGCTCCACTGAGCCAGGACCTTCAGCATGCACTGGGGTGGTTCGCAGCCGAGTGTGAAGCAGCTGGGATGAGAGTCAGCACCTCCAAGTCCGAGGCCATGGTTCTCGACCGGAAAAAGGTGGCTTGCTCCCTCCAGGTTGGGGGAGAGTTCCTGCCTCAAGTGGAGGAGTTTAAGTATCTCGGGATCCTGTTCACGAGTGAGGGAAGGATGGAGCGTGAGATTGACAGGCGGATCGGTGCAGCGGCAGCAGTAATGCGGTTGCTGTACCGGTCTGTCGTGGTGAAGAAGGAGCTGAGCCGAAAGGCGAAGCTCTCGATTTACCGGTCAATCTACGTTCCTACCCTCACCTATGGTCATGAACTTTGGGTCATGACCGAAAGAACGAGGTCCCGGATACAAGCGGCTGAAATGAGTTTCCTCCGCAGGGTGGCAGGGCGCTCTCTTAGAGATAGGGTGAGGAGCTCTGTCACCCGGGAGGAGCTCAGAGTAGAGTCGCTGCTCCTCCACATCAAGAGGAGTCAGCTGAGGTGGCTCGGGCATCTATATCGGATGCCCCCTGGATGCCTCCCAAGGGAGGTGTTCCAGGCATGTCCCACCGGGAGGAGGCCCCAGGGAAGACCCAGGACACGCTGGCGCGACTATGTCGCTCGGCTGGCCTGGGAACGCCTCGGGATCCCCCCGGAAGAGCTGGGGGAAGTGTCCAGGGAGAGGGAAGTTTGGGCGTCCCTGCTCAGGCTGCTCCCCCCGCGACCCGGCCCTGGATGAAGCGGGAGAAAACAGACGGACGGATGGACCTTCATGAACTTCATAACACAGTCAGCAGCATCTGATGCACTAATCTTTGAAGACCTCCTACCCTTGGATGTTGGGGGTAACAGGTGAAGAAGCAAAAGGATGGCAGCCAACTCATAGTCCCATGCTAAAGAATGAGAATGTACACCATAGCCACCATAATTTCAATTAAAGGACCAAACAAATCAGTTTGTTTTTATCCCCATGTTTTCACTCACATTATAAATCACATAAACTTTGCTGGCAGACATTTTCCAAATCACATTGTGCGTTTTTAGATTTATCATTTTCCTACCTTCCATGCAGCCATTGGTTTCCATTTATTTTAGAACATTTAGACAATCAACATGAAACTTTCTTCACATACAGCGAATGCCCTGAAGACATGCAAAATGTACTGTCTAAAATTTACACTTACCACAGTCATCAGACTCCTGTTGTGCAGACAAAATTAGTTCATCCACATGCGCACTCTGAGGTAGATTCTTGCAATCTGCAATGATCCTCGGTTTGAAGAATGTTGGCCATTTTGCAAGGAATTTCCCTGACACTTCCTCGCCAAAAAAACATCTCATTAGAAAAAAAAAACAAGCAATACATCAGAGAGCAAATAAATAAAGCAACCACAAAACTGTCAACAATCCATCATATGTCTTACCAAGCCTGGTGTATCCAGGAATCTTAGAAAAAGGTCCAAGACAACAGAAGCTGTAGCTGGATCTTGAACCACCTTTTGCCTGTGCTGAAATGTGGCCTTCATTTTGTCTTGTACAAGTTTCATGTCAGTTGAGTGCCTCATCACCGACATACCTTCCTTGCATTCATCACCTGACAACTGCCTCACAATTGAATGCACGCTGCGATGAGTCTTAGGGCCATCTTGAAAAGTGGACTTGGATTTATTTATCTCTTGAAGTTGCGCTGAACAGTTTTCAACCCCCATGCCAGGTAGCCGGAACCACTCTGATGATCATAGAAATGCTCCTGTTAATTCAAAGAAAAAAAGGTTAATCCGTTACCTGTTCGAAGAACTGTAAGAACAAACACAGACCTGTGGCGTGTGTGTTCCATTTAATGCACTGGAGCACTACTGCATGGTTATGGCTCAAATAATTCCTTCAACCTTACCTAAATAGCACAAGGCAGTAAAGTTACCTCAAATTTAAGTTTGTAGGGCAGCAGGAGAGTTTTCAGATTAATGTTTACAAATCCTGTCTCTAACACAGATCAGTTTGAAGCAAAGTATGACATGTTAAGTATGACTTTTTTTTTTTTTTTACAACAGGACACTGTTGGACTGAGTTCAGTGCTGCCTTCTGTGCATCTCCAAATGACAGACCTGACATAATGTAACATTAAGTGCATTAGAAATCCATATAAAATCAATTTCTACACATTGCTTAACTTTTTATTTTGTGCCTGTCTGGGAAACACTTCATCTCATAGTCAAAGGCACCCTCTAAAATAACCGCCTGAATGACCTGACCTGAATTAGCATCATAATATGTGTGATATGATACGTGTGAAAAGACAGCAGCATGGACAATGCTTTCAGAAAGTAATGACAACCTGGATGTATCCTAATGTCAGTACTTACAAAACCATTCTTTGAATCTGGGTCCTTCAAGTTTGGGAACAAGGTTGTAATGCCAAGTGCATACATGATGTGGACATTTACTAGAAGGATCCTCCTGACAAGAAACAGATGAATCATTGATATTTCATCCAAAATCCTAACTTTCATATCAATACTTACCCAATGTAGATTCATGTGCCTTCAGTAAAGTTTTTATAGCATGGAAAAAAGTGTGGCAACAATTTCAGAAACAATGGTGTTGATCTGGGACACATAAAATCAACACAACACTCGTAACAAATTCTCAAAGTACAACACAATCCAAGTCTCAGCTATCCTGATGTATGCTTTGCACTTATCAAACATGTAATCCTCTCAGGTCTTTCTGTTCATTTCTAGGCAACAGGCCCATAACATATTTGTTTATGAGAGAATTTTCTGGGTATGTTATTTAGCAATAATTTAGCAAATCACATGTATGGGACATACTGAGCAAATGACTAGATACCTAACAGTTGGCCTTTGCTGTACAAGTATTTTGAGACTTTGCTATCAATGTTTTGTCATTGTTTTGCCAGTGTTGGCAATACCATTGTACTCACAATTTTGTCACCATATGGAATCAAATTTCTCCACAAAGGAAAGTGAGGACAAACATTTTGCTTGAGGCACCGGGTGACTAATTGATTATACTAACCTTCTCAGGTGACACGCCACAGAGAGCAGTTTGCATGATTTCATGATATGAAGAAACATCTCTTTCAAGTTGAACATCAGAATAATTATAAAACCTAGAATTACAAAAAGTTACTTTAAGTGCACATTCACTTACCCATGACTCTCTACCATGTCTGCCACAAGCATATTCACCATCTTCCTTCTTGTACCATCAGAGAGGCAGTTTGTCTTCTCATATTCTTTGAATATTTGGTCACCACCTGGCTTTGAATACAGGGCTGCTTTGACCGTCTGGAATAACAATTGCATGACATTCATACAGAGCACCTACAGATAACATTCAGGCTGCCAAACTGTCCCTGCAATACTAAATTCAATTAAATTCAAATTTTCAATTCAATTTTATTTTTATAGCGCCAAATCACAACAAAAGTTGTCTCAGGACACTTTCCATATAGAGCTGGTACAGGCCAAGCTCTTTTATCTACAGAGAGCCTACAATTCCCTCATGAGCAAGCACTTGGCAACAGTGGTGAGGAAAAACTTCCTTTTAACAGGCAGAAACCTCAGGCAGAACCAGGCTCTGGGTGGGCGGTCATCTGCCTCGACCGATTGGGTGAGAGAGGGAGAGCGAGAGAGAGAGTGAGACAGACAGAGAGAGACAGACAGAAATGCTGTCAGAGAGAGAGAGACAGACAGAGAGAGACAAACAGAAATGCAGTCAGAGAGAGAGAGAGGGAGAGACAGACAGAGAGAGACAGACAGACATGCAGTCACAGTAACAGTGACAGTGGATGTAATAACAGTAGTAGTAGTTGCAGTGGATGTCAGGCAGGGCCATGGCAGGAGACGTAGCTGTAATCCACAATCAAGATTCAGCCACTGTCCATGGGAACCTGCGAGACGACAAAGCACAGAGACTCCAGAGAAGGAGCTAAATTAGTAACACGCCGTGGTAGGTCATGAAAGCGTGCAGATGGAGAGGGAGAGAGGGACAGAGGAGCTCGGTGTATCTTTGGAGGTCCCTCGACAGTCTAATGCTATAGCAGCATAACTAGGGGCTGATCCAGGACAAGCCTGAGCCAACCCTAACTATAGGCTTTATCAAAAAGGAAAGTTTTAAGCCTACTCTTAAATGTAGAGACAGTGTCTGCCTCCCGGAGACTGGAAGATGGTTCCAGAGGAGAGGAGCTTGATAGCTAAATGCTCTGGCTCCTGTTCTGCTTTTGGAGACTTTAGGAACCATAAGTAAGCCTGCATTCTAGGAACGCAGTGTTCGAGTGGAGTAATAAGGTACTATGAGCTCTTTAAGATAAGAAGGTGCCTGGCCATTTATGGCTTTGTAAGTAAGGAGGAGAATTTTAAATTCTATTCTAAACTTTACAGGGAGCCAGTGCAGAGTTGCTAATATTGGAGATATATGAACTCTCTTCCTCGTTTTTGTCAGAACATGTGCTGCAGCGTTCTGGAGCAACTGGAGAATATTCAGCAGCGAATTTGGGCAGCCTGATAGTAAGGAATTGCAATAATCCAGGCTGGAAGTTACGAATGCATGGACTAGTTTTTCTGCATCATTTTGAGACAAAATATGCCTGATTTTTGCAATATTACGCAGGTGAAAGAAGGCAGTCCTTGAAATTTGTTTTACATGGGAGTGAAAGGACATGTCCTGATCAAAGACAACTCCCAGATTCTTTACAGTGGAGCTGGAGGCCAGCGCAATGCCACCCATAACTGCTATGTCATCAGAAAGTGAGTTTCTAAGGTGTTTAGGGCCTACTACTATAACTTCAGTTTTGTCCGAGTTTAGCATCAGAAAATTGCAGGTCATCCAGGTCTTTATGTCCTGAAGACACGCTTGTAGTCTAGTTAAATGACTGGTTTCTTCTGGCTTCATTGATAAATATAGCTGGGTATCATCTGCGTAGCAATGAAAATTTATTGAGTGCTTCCTGATAATCTTACCTAAAGGAAGCATATATAAGGTGAAAAGAATTGGTCCAAGCACAGAACCCTGCGGGACTCCATTGCTGACTTAAGTGAGCACAGAGGAGTAATCATTAACATGTACAAACTGAGAGCGATCTGACAAGTAGGATTTAAACCAGCTTAGCGCAGTTCCCTTAATGCCAATGAAGTGTTCAAGTCTCTGCAATAAGATACCATGGTCAATGGTGTCAAATGCAGCACTAAGATCTAATAAGACTATTACAGAGACAAATCCTTTATCAGATGCAATTAGAAGGTCATTTATAACTTTAACCAGTGCTGTCTCTGTGCTATGATGCACTCTAAATCCTGACTGGAAATCCTCAAATAAACTATTTTTGTGTAGAAAGTCACACAGCTGATTAGCAACTGCTTTCTCAAGAGTTTTTGAGAGAAAGGGAAGGTTCGATATCGGTCTATAGTTGGCTAAAACCCCTGGATCAAGAGTAGGCTTTTTAAGTAGAGGTTTTATCACAGCTACTTTAAAGGACTGTGGTACATAGCCTGTTGATAAAGACAGATTGATCATGTCTAATACGGAAGTGTCAGGCCCGAACTCACACAGGACTCAGACGCAGAGGATGTCAGTGAGCAGACTTTTATTATATCAAGACACCCCAATGCAGAGCAAACAAAGAGGGCTATGAAAACTTAGCTATGAAAAACTCTACTCTAGTGAAAACAAAAATCACTCTCAAGGAGGAAAATACCAGATACGCAGATCTATGAAAATTATCAAAATCAAAATCACTCTTCTCAGAGGGAAATCAAAAGGCTATAAAACTATAAACTAAAGTCACTCCGAATGGAGGTAGGGCAGTCAAGGAAAAAGGAAAGGACAGGATAGAAACAAAAAACTCTCCTAAAAGATGGAGGCTAGACTTAATACTACTATTTACTATATGAACAAAAAATCACTCCAAAGGGAGGCTAACCAAGAAAGCAAAAGATTCTTACAACTATAACTACAAAACTTAACTACAAAAGTTACAACTAAAAATCACTCTGACGAGGAATCAAGACTTACAAGAAAGGCTGTGGCTGTGGACTATGACGCAGGCTTTGGTGATCGGACAAGAGACGAAACACTTCGGCACAAGACAAAGGGAAACGCAGACTATTTAAACACATGAGGGTAATGGGGAACAGGTGGACACAATCAGGAATCAGGGATGACAAACGGGTGACACAAGAGGAAGGGCAAGTGACCTGAAACGAGAGGAGAGTTAGACTTTCAAAATAATACAGGAAATGACAAGACAATAACCCAAGACAGGACGACCTCACCGCAGTGTGACAGGAAGAGTCAATTAAAGGTAATACTTCTTTAAGCAGCTTAGTCAGGATGGGGTCTATAACACAGGTTGATGATTTTGATGATGAAATTATTGAAATTAGTTCGTGAAGGTCGACAGGTGTAAAACAGTCTAAAACTGCGACAGGCTGAGTAACCGTTTCTACGGTTTCGGTAGCCTGGCTACAGTGCTGAAGAGAAACCTGGGATTGTTCTTATTTTCCTCTATTAGTGCAGAGTAATAGGCTGCCCTGGCACTGCGGAGGGCTTTCCTGTATATTTTAAGACTATCTTGCCAGGTGAACCGAAATTCTTCCAAATTGGTAGAACGCCATTTCCTTTCTATTTTCCGTGAAGTTTGCTTTAATTTGTGGGTTTAATACTGAAATAAATGCAGTGCTAAGGCTGTCATTATCAATGTCAACATGTACATTAAAGTCACCTACAATAATTACTTTATCTGCTTTAAGGACTAAACCTGATAGAAACTCCGAGAACTCAGCTATAAATTCAGAGTAAGGACCAGGAGAGCAGTATACTATAACAAATAAAACTGGCTGCACTATTTTCCATATTTCATGAGAAAGAGTGAGAACAAGGCTTTCAAATGAGTTATAGTCGAGTTTAGGTTTAGGGTTGATTAAAAGGCTTGAGTCAAAAATGGCTCCAACTCCACCTCCCCTGCCACTGCCTCGAGGAATGTGAGTATTAATATGGCTCGGAGGAGTAGCTTCATTTAGGCTAACATACTCTTCAGGACACAGCCAGGTTTCAGTGAGACAAAATAAATCAATCTTATGGTCTGATATTAACTCATTTACTACGGAGTCCGACATCGTCTTTGCATATGTACACACCGATTCCACATTAATTTTAGTGACCTCCGATTGGTGTAACCGGGTGTCATTACCGCCGACGTGAATAACAATCTTACTGTATTTACGCTTATCCTGAGCCAAAGTCAAATTTGATTTGACGTCACCCGCTCTGGTCCCCGGCAGGCATTTGACTATGGTCGCTGGTGTCGCTCACTTCACGTTTCTCAAAATGGAGCTGCCAATAATCAGAGTTGGTTTCTCAGCGGGTGTGTCGCTGAGTGGGGAGAACCTGTTAGAAACATGAAGTGGTTGGTGGTGACCCGTGGGCCTCAGCTTGGGACTATGCTTCCTTCGAACAGTCACCCAGCTTCCCTGGTTTCCCGGCTGCTCGGGAGCTTTCGAGGGACGGATAGCCGGAGCTGCACTTGGTCGGTCCACACCGGCTACGGGGGCCTGGCTAACTACAGCTAATGGTTTGGTTTCCATGGTGTGGAGCCAAGCTTCCAATTCACTAAGCCTCGCCTCCAACTCACCAAAAAAACTACATTTATTACAAGTACCAGTATCACTAAAGGAGGCAGAGGAGTAGCTAAACATGTGACACACCAAGCAAGAGAGAGCTGGAGAGGGACAGAGAGAAGCCATTGCTAGCTGCTAGGCTAAGCTGGTGTAGCTAGCAGAGCAGACAAGCACGTAGACAAATAAAATTAACGGTCACTAAATACACAGACTTATGGGTGCTTGAGCAGAACTAATGTTACTTCAGAGAGCGGATAGTAGGCCGCTGTAACAAAATACAGAGCAAATTGCACTCAGAGGAGCAAGAGCAACAAATGCTCAGTACTACTAACGCATCAACCGGAAACAGGAAGTGAGACGATACGCTTACCTCAGCATATCAGCGCGTCCAAGACAGTCATTCCACAGTGACCTCTGTGAATCTCCAAAAAAAGAAAGAAACCATTGTGACACGGTCATGTGTTAATGCAGGCTTAAGCCAATGGGGCTGAAAACAGCATTTTAGGAATATTAGATATTGGTGTGTCATGTCATTTCAGTAGGAGATATATTCTTGTTTTTTGTAATTTTGAAATTTAAAAGGTACTGAACAAAATATCAGCAGCAGCATCAGTTCAAAAAACTAGTTTAAAGATAACTACCTCTCTTGCAATGTTGCTGTCAGTGGGCTCTGCAATCAGCTGTTTTTTCCAAGCTCTGGTAGAGTTAAGTATTACTGTCGAGTCTGAACTTGATGACCCTTCGGATGCATGTGATGGTGACCACTCTGATACAGATGAGGTCTCAAAAGATGACTCCTCAACACTGTTGTCTAAGAAGACACAGAGTGTTGTGTTGCAAAATTCAGTTTGCAATATTAATAACAGAGGTAGATTAGCTATAAATGATCAGATCAAGCAATTAATTTTGAGAGTAAAAAAAAGCTGTAATTTCTTACCATTGCACTCTTCACTGAAGGCCTTGAAAGACACCTGATATATGTGAATATGTCTGAATCCACTTCCACTCCTGCCGAGTCCTTCAGGACCAAGGAAGTAAATTCTGGCAAACTGAATTTTGCCAGCACTAAAACAAAGAAGATAAATTCAGCAAGGGTCGTAACAACATGAAGTAAAAGTACATAATACAACAGTGTAGAAATAGTCTTTTGGAAAGTGATTTTTTTTTCCACAGGTACACAAATGTTAGCATCAATTTATACTTTAAGTGCCAAACATAAATATACACATTAAACAGAATGGCATATTTCAGAATGCATATCATGTTCATAGGTTACTAATGCATCATTGCGTTCATAATGTTGAAGCTGGTAAAGGTGGGTTTACTGCATGGTTTATCTGCTGGATAGGTTGTTAATGTCTTCTTGGGGATCAGAACAGTTTTATTTTAATCTACAATATTCCATCATAATTTGTTGATTTTGTATAATTAAACAAAATCTGCAAAGTAACTAGTGACTCAAGTTGTCAAATGAATATAGGGGAATAAAAAGTACAACATTTACCTCTGAATTCTAGTGAAGTCTCAAGTATAAAGTAGCAACAAATGCAAATGATCAAGAACAAGTACCTCAAAACTATTCAAGTACAGTACCTGAGTAAATGTACTTAGTTACTTTTGACCACTGCACTCAAATTACCTCCTTGTAGGAACTCATGGTAATTGTAGACATCCACTGCCTTTGGTACCCTGACCCATTTGCTCACTCCCTTGTATTCCACAGGAACCAGCATATCACCACCTTCAAAAGGGAAGAACATATGACACACACACTACCAAACATTTCCAATCTACTTACAAAAGTAAGAAAACCCACTCAACTCCCACTAAGATCACAATTTATCACATTAATATACTATGAAGCACACCAATAAGTTAAAATGTTTTGCTTGGTGTCTCTTAACAAATCCTGTACATGTTTCCCATGTCTGTTATGTCAAAAGATAAATGTGAACATGTTACAGTGTCCTAAAACTTTGATAATTCCTGTATTGATGTCCCATCGCAGACTGCCACAGATCATTTGTGAGCCCCACCACACCCAGGTCTCTTCAATCACATGAAGACAATCAGATCGAAAAATGGCCAAATCAGCCTGTTATCTGTTAAATGTCTCATATCAGATGACTACTTTAGGCTAATTAAAGGAGAGTGCTGTGATGTTTTATTATTATCTACCTATTAAATACAGGCTTGTTTCTTCTTCAATTTAACCTGAAGAGGTCCATGTATTATGTACTACTATGGTCAAAACTTATCAGTCATGTCCACATAAAAAAGTGTATAATTTGCTCTCTACTTTTCTCGCTTTATCAGGCCAACCAAATGAGCATGATTACAACACTTGTACGCATTTAGCTTAAATAGTTTAATAATTTTGAAGCATGATATAAAGTTGCTGTGTACATACTGTAAAGTATTAACCATATTGAGATTAACACTTTAAACACACCGCAGATTCTCTGAACTGAGTGACTTCATATATTCACAGCCGGCACTGTGCGCTGTTAATATCTTGGTAAATATAAGATGCTAGACTATTGTAAAGCCACATGTGAAGGCATGGCTGCACTAACGTTAATTACATGAGAATAGTCGCATGATAGCGACTGCTGACCATCTGCCTCCTAATGAAAAGTGCACCAACGTATAATATAATAAATAAATAAATGAAAGTAGCGGGATGAAAGCAGCTTTACCTCCCCTGCTGGCAGGTGCTTCGCAACCATTTTGAGTCCGGTCAGGAAAACTAATAATCCAGAGAGCCTCCATGGGCATGCTTAAATCACCATGCTTTATTTAGCAATGTAAGCTCTATGCAGAGCTAACGTAAAATGCTGGCAGTGGCAAATGTGGCTAGTGAAGCTATTATTAAATCTGAAATGTATTCCATGTCCCACTGCCTGAAAATTCGACAAGTTACTATGACTTAAAGCCATCTTAACCTTACCTCCTTCCAGTGTGCTCTCCGGTTGTGCTTCAAGTTCAATACACGCAGTTGCAAAAAAGGAAAGACAAACACGCTTATTAAAAACTGCGGCAGATATCAGCTACTAACGTTCATTAAGATTAAAGCTGTCCCGAATGCCAGAGTGCAAAATGAACGTTAGCTATCTAGTTAACATTAACGGTTAATGATAACGTTGTTATACTCATGCTAGCAGTCAGCCAGTTCGACAAAAGAACGGTGCAAAGTGGGATGTGACAGTTACAAATAAAATATTTCCATACAAATGCAATTCATTTCACACATAGTGATATTACATATGGTAGCACCAACCTAAAACTTTACAATTTGATCGAATGAAACTTACTTCGTGGCGAGACAATATGGCGACCCAAAGCATTCACAAAGACTTTGCGAGCCTTTTCTTCACCGGAAATGAAGGCGTGGTCAATCTAACACTGGGAGTGTTAGAATCAATCCAACGACCAAACTCCGCACCAACACTTTTCGAGGACTGACTCTGGAGGTGTTAGTTTTAATAAATTAAGTGTTAAATTAACTCTAAACTCTGCTATTTTCAACTAACACTGAAAAATTAACACTGTTTTGCTGTGCAGGAAAGAAATATTTTATAGCATATTCATTATCCTCCCACAGACCAAAAACATGCTCATTAGGTTAATTTGTTACTCTAAGATTGTCCTTAGGTGTGAGTGTGAGAGTGAATGTTTGTATGTCTATATATGTTGCCCTGTTATGTTTTTTGCTGGTGGTGAGAGAAGCAAATCCCTTTCTTTTCTCTGCTTCTTTTTTTTTGGGCTCCAGAGGGATAACTCCTCTTCATTTCTTCTAAATTCAGGGTGGGAGGTCAAGGAGTTTGACCCAGGGGGGCAGTGGGACAAAAATCACGTTTCGGCACAACACCGGACAAATAATACTTAAATTTCACTTTTTGCGCAGTACAGGATCAGGTGCAGGCTGAAGGCAGATGGGGTGGAGCCCCACAAGGGGGGTTTGCTACTGCAGTGTCATGTCACTGCAAATTGCCCATTGTTGTCGTTGCTGTGCAGTATATTTTGGAAGCCCTAGGGGGGCCCCTAGTGGCCATTGAGACTGGGTCCACTTGTGGGAGCAGCAACCAAGGAGTGGTTTGGGTAATTGCAGCTGTTCGAATGGGTGTTGCATGAGGGGCCTCATGCCTCAACACAAGCAAATCACCATCACAAGGTAGTTCATCCTCCAACTGTGGCTGATCAGGAGAGGGTGAAAGAGGGGCAGCTGAACCACCCGGAGTACTAGCCCCAACCACAGCCTTTAACAGTGTACGGTGGGCCTGTTTGACTTTGGTCTGGTCATCTGTAGGGGCAATGGTGTACACAGAACCTCCCTCTTTCAGTGCTTTTAGGACCCTATACGCTACAGAGCCCCACAGATCCTGGATCTTATGATGCCCCTTCACACTGAAGTCCTGAAACAATACCAAACATCAAGAAGAATGGGGATACACCAGTTGCCTGGTGGGGTGTGGTGTTGTAGGAGTACAGGAGCTGATGCAAACAGGAGTGCCAGTCCCGCTTCCGAGAGACAGGCAGGGTACGCAGCAAGTTGTGAAGGGTTCAACTGAACCATTTGCACTGCCCGTTGCCAGCCAGATGGTACGGGGTGGTGCGGTATTTCTCAATGCCATAGAGGCTACAAAGCTGCTAAATCAGACAGCTTTCAAAGTTGTGGCCCTGGTCTAAATGTATACGGGCAGGGACACCCAACTTACAGAACCATTCCATGACCAGAACCTGAGCTACAGTGGAGGCTCGTTGGTCATGGGTGGGAATGGCCAGTTTGTACTTACTGAAAACATCAGTCATGATAAGGAAGTTTTCAATCCCAGTATGGGTGGGTTCCAACACTGTGTAGTCCATGGCCACAATTTCGTTAAGCCAAGACGCCAGCAAATGCCCTATGAAGTGGGCTGGGTGTGTTTGGCAACCTGGCACCTCCCGCAAGATTGACACTACTGTGTCACATCGGAGGACATACCTGGCCAGTAACACTGCTGCCGCAGTAGCTCCAAGGTCCTCTCGACAACTTACTGGCCATGCCACTGATGGACCTCTGTCAGAACCTCTTCTTTTAAGGCAGCAGGCAACAGCAGCTGGAAAACTGCCTCAGCACCATCTGGGTGAAAGACCTGATGATACAAGGTTCCATTCCTCTCAACCAGGCGATCCCAATGGCAGAGGAGGGCCAAAGCAGGCTGAGATAGCTGTCTGCGCTCCTCATGGTTTGGACGCTGCTTCTGTGTCCAGAACATCAAGACTTCCCGAATTACAGGGTCAGCCTGCTGGAATGTACAGATGTCAGAAGGGGCACAATGAGGCAAAGCTACAACGGCAGCTTGGGTTGCCTTGGACCTTTCAACCTGCAAGACTTGCTGCAAGGGTTCAAGAAGTGATGTGCCCAGGAGGATGCTGATGGGACAAGGCATCAGCATTCTGGTTAACCTTTTTCCCGAGCAGTATTTGACTTCAAAGTCAAATGCTGCAAGCTGGGCTGGCCAGTGTTGTTCTGTGGCACCAAGCTTGGCGGATGACAGGTGGCTAAGTGGATTGTTGTCTGTATAGACAACACACTTATGACCAAGCAGATACTCCCTGAATTTTTCAGTCCTGGCCCACTTGAGTGCCAAAAACTCCAACTTCATGGAGCTATAGTTGGCCATGTTGCGCTCAGTGGGCCTAAGACCTCTGCTTGCATAAGCGATGGGCCTCACCTTACCACCCTGCTCCTGCGACAGTACTGTTCCCAGGCCACCATGACTTGCATCAACCTCCAGGATGAAAGGGAGGGAGAAATCAGCATAAGCCAGCACAGGTGCAGTTGTAAGCTTGATCTTAAGGGTCTCAAAACTGCTGTGACACTCCTCAGACCAGTTCCCAGCAACTGCATGCTCTGACCTCTTCCTTGACTTTGTGCCTCCCCACTCAGCCACCAGCCAGTATAGAGGGGCAGTCAACTTGGCAAAAACTTCCACAAACCGGCGGTAGTAACTGGCAAAGCCAAGGAACGACCACAGTTCAGAGATGGTAGTTGGAGGCTGCCAGTTGGCTACCACCTCCACTTTGCTGGGATCTGTGGAGACACCTTTGTCAGAAATCACATGCCCCAAGTAGCGCACCTTCTACTGGAAAAAGATGCACTTGGTGAGCTTTGCCTTTAGCCCCTCCTGCTGCAGCTGCCCCAGCACAATCTCCAACCTCTCCAGGTGCTGCTTAACCATGGAGGAGAAAACCACGATGTTGTTAAGATATAGTAGCAAGGATTGGCATTGTTGGTCCCCAAAAATCCATGCCAGCCACTCATGCAGCCAGGCAACAGTGTAGTTGACACCGGCAGAAGCAAGCAGCAGTGTACACAAATCAGCGCAAAGCAGCGGCAAAGCAGAGCAGCAGCAAAGGAAAGCAAAGCAGCGGCAAAGTGAAGCAAAGCAGCAGTGCTTCCCAACTAGCAGCGTCACACGGCCCACCAGTCAGTGTCGATCAGGCTGTGTCAGACCACATGTGGGAGAGGAGAGGGGAGCCTCACGTTCAGCTGGCTGCGGTGGCAAACTGCGGCCACCAATAAGCCACGTGTGTCGGAACGGGGATTCCCCCACAAGCTGTTACATTGGCACAGTGTCTGACAATCCGACGTCTGTGTGTGTGTGTGTGTGTGTGTGTGTGTGTGTGTGTGTGTGTGTGTATATACAGTTGTGGTCAAAAGTTTACATACACTTGTAAAAAACATAATGTCATGGCTCTCTTGAGTTTCCAGTTATTTCTGCAACTCTGATTTTCTCTGATAGAGTGATTGGAACAGATACTTCTTTGTCACAAAAAACATTCATGAAGTTTGGTTCTTTTATGACTTTATTATGGGTTAACAGAAAAAGTGTCCAAATCTGCTGGGTCAAAAATATACATACAGCAACATGAATTAGCAATTTTGGTGACTTAGAAAGTTGTGTCAATGAAATGAACTTCAGAGCATGGCCTCTTAACTTCTTGTGAGTGATTATGAGTGACTACAGCTGGTGACTTCTCTGAGGCCATTTAAATGGGCTCATTGGATACAAACGCCCACAAACGCTACAATGGGAAAGTCAAAGGAGCTCAGCATGGATCTGAAAAAGCAAATCATTGACTTGAACAAGTCAGGAAAGTCACTTGGAGCCATTTCAAAGCAGCTGCAGGTTTGTAAGTATAAAGTGCATGGCACTGTTTTGTCACTGCCACAATCAGGAAGAAAATGCAAGCTATCACCTGCTGCTGAGAGAAAATTGGTCAGGAGGGTGAAGAGTCAACCGAGAACCACCAAAAAGCAGATCTGCCAAGAATTAGAAGCTGCTGGAACACAGGTGTCAGTGTCCACAGTCAAGCGTGTTTTGCATCGCCATGGACTGAGAGGCTGCCGTGCAAGAAGGAAGCCTTTGCTCCAAAAGCGGCACCTTAAGGCTCGACTGAAGTTTGCTGCTGATCACATGGACAAAGGTAAGACCTTCTGGAGGAAAGTTCTGTGGTCAGACGAAACAAAAATCTAGCTGTTTGGCCACAATGGCCAGCAATATGTTTGGAGGAGAAAAGGTGAGGCCTTTAACCCCAAGAACACCATGCCTACCGTCAAGCACGGTGGTGGTAGTATTATGCTGTGGGGCTGTTTTGCTGCCAATGGAACTGGTGCTTTATAGAGATTAAATGGGATAATGAAGAAGGAGGATTACCTTCAAATTCTTCAAGATAACCTAAAATCATCAGCCCGAAGGTTGGGTCTTGGGCGCAGTTGGGTGTTCCAACAGGACAATGACCCCAAACACACATCAAAAGTGGTAATGGAATGGCTAAATCAGGCTAGAATTAAGGTTTTAGAATGGCCTTCCCAAAGTCCTGACTTAAACCCCATTGAGAACATGTGGACAATGCTGAAGAAACAAGTCCATGTCAGAAAGCCAACAAATTTAACTGAACTGCACCAATTCTGTCAAGAGGAGTGGTCAAAGATTCAACCAGAAGCTTACCAAAAGCGCCTAATTGAAGTGAAAATGGCCAAGGGACATGTAACCAAATATTAGCATTGCTGTATGTATATTTTTGATCCAGCAGATTTGGTCACTTTTTCTGTTAACCCATAATAAAGTCATAAAAGAACCAAACTTCATCAATGTTTTTTGTGACAAAGAAGTATCTGTTCCAATCACTCTATCAGAGAAAAATCAAAGTTGTAGAAATAACTGGAAACTCAAGAGAGCCGTGACATTATGTTCTCTATAAGTGTATGTAAACTTTTGATCACAACTGTAT